>CM073475.1:15320000-15770000 GCA_037074535.1 Gleditsia sinensis | reverse complement strand
AGAGTGTTATAAGGAGTGACACTTATGTAAAGATAAGACAATTTGGGATAAATATAAAGCGGCTAAAAAATACGCTAAGAAGGCTGTGAGTGAAGCAAGAACTAGAGCTTTTGAGGGATTATATCAATCTTTAGGAACTAAGGAGGGAGAAAGAAAAATTTACAAGTTTGCGAAGGGTAGGGAAAGAAAGACAAGGGACATAGATCAAGTGAAATGTATTAAAGATGAAGAGGGTAATGTTTTGGTAAGGGAGCATGATATCCAAGCACGATGAAGGAGTTACTTTCAAGGACTTTTTAACGAAGGGCATGAGTTGACCTACAACTCTGACAGACTTAATACTGCAGAAGAAAACCGTAATTATACTTTTTATCGTCGAATCCAAGAGTTTGAAGTAGAGAAAGCTCTGAAGAGAATGGAAAATGGCAAAGCAGTAGGACCTGATAATATACCTATTGAGGTGTGGAAAAGTTTAGGAAGGAATGGTATAAGTTGGCTCACTAAGTTGTTTAATGTGATAATGAAATCTAAGAAAATGCCGGATGAATGGAGGAGAAGTACTTTAATTCCTATATATAAAAATAAAGGAGACATACAGAATTGTTCCAACTATCGGGGGATTAAACTCATGAGTCACACTATGAAGTTATGGGAGAAGATCATTGAGCAAAGATTAAGACAAGAGACTCAAGTTACAGAAAATCAGTTTGATTTATGCCAGGAAGGTCAACTATGGAAGCAATTTATTTACTACGGAGATTGATGGAAATGTATCAAAGCAGACGGAAAGATTTGCACATGGTTTTTATTGATCTGGAAAAGGCATATGACAGAGTGTTAAGAGAGATCTTATGGAAGGCTTTAGAAAAGAAAGGAGTACGTATTACGTACATTCGAGCAATCCAAGACATGTACGACGGGATAAGGACTTGCGTGAGAACACAAAATGGGGATACAAAGGATTTTCCCACAACTATTGGACTACATCAAGGGTCTTCTCTGAGTCCGTATATTTTTAACTTGATTTTGGACGCAGTTACTCAACATATACAAGAGTTGGGGCCTCAATGCATGATTTTTGCAGATGATATAGTCTTAGTTAGTGAATCAAAAGAGGAAATAAATATGAAGTTAGAGTCATGGAGACTAGTTTTAGAAACACACGGTTTCCGGATAAGTAGAAATAAAATAGAATATATGGAATGTAATTTTAGTAAGAGACGAACAAATACGAATGTCGACGTGAAACTTGGAGACTATATATTAAAACAAGTTACAAGTTTTAAATACCTTGTGTCACGTCCGTACTTTACGAACGCGAATACCCTTACTATCCGAAAATCTTTTCATTACACATGTACAAATGATCTCACGATAACACATATTCAAATATTATTCAACGTTCACAAGTTTACAAAAAACCAATAATTATACATGCCAAATCTATATACATCAAGTTTACAGCGGAAACAAGGATCCTGCCTGTGACTTTCAGAGCAACACTAGAGTACAAATATATTACAATATCATACACTGAGAGCCTAGAAACAAGTTAGGCTCACCACTGAAGCACGACACCTAGTCAGTCAAGTAGCTGCGGGACCAAATTCTGGGTCTTTATCTGAAAAATATGTCAACCACGTGTAGTGAGTTTTACAACTCAGTGAGCAGATAACACCTCCTATGACTTCTCAGGTCAACATAAGGATGTACTCATATTGTAAAACTTATCATATCAAAATATACCGTTCAGAAGTACATTCTTATGGGACCCGCATTTTCAAATATTCTCTGTTCAAAAATCATAATCAAGTCTTTCAAACTGTATGCGATACTGTATAAACAATGCTCATATCAAGTTCAAAATCATATTCAATACTGTAAATTTATTAATCAAATTATGCTATGCATCAAAACATTTCTGTTAAAATATTCGGAGGATCCCATATCAGAACCACCACATCAGAGTTTGACCCCTTCCGTACTTTGGTGGTATAGGATTTGCCTAAACTCAGCATCCCGCTGAGGTTTGCCCTACTACCATTCAAGAGGACACGCGAAGGGACTCTGTATGGGTCTTTCCCAAGCACACAGCAAGGGAAGGCAAAATAACATCTCATAACTGGCATCTCGCCCATATATAGGAGGCATTCCGCTCTCCTTCACATATAATCTCCCGTGTGTTGGCCCTCACACGAGGCTAGCACCACCCCCCCTGCTAGCTGAGGCAATCAAGGTGCGCACCAAGGCTAACATCACCTGCTGTTAGCAGACAGTGTTTCCAATAGGATTCCTCCACAGAAAAATAACATATGCACATATGCCATATAATCCAGTATAAATTCTCATTATAATACAGACTTTCAGTCTCAAAATACTCATATGTCAAAACTTCCCATTCAGGGGAAACATGTATACATGCCCATATCCAAGGCAAACATATCACTATAAAATCAATGTCACATGTATAACATATTTTCTTTGCCATGTCATGCGAAATACGTGTAAAAATCACATGCTTAATGTGTTTCAAAACTTATTGCAAAATCAAACTCTTCTTGAACTACATATCATATATCACATATTTCAGACATTTCCAAACCATTTCAAAAACATATGGAAGTATAAATAACATGTAATCATACTCATTTATCAATGTAAAGTTCAAGAAGAGTAAAAACAAGCCATAGAAAGAATCATCTACCCACCTCTTTGAAGCACAAAGTTGGACACCCTTAAAATCCAATTTTCTGATCCGAATTCAGTGAAATAAACCCCAAAATCGAGTCCGGAACGTCCGAAAACCTTGAAAACGACTCCGGATTTGCGAAATTTGGCCTCCGGGAGCTCGGTCAACGCAGGTCAACGCGAGGAGGTTCGGATGCCACGCGCTACACGCGCCGCCCGAGGAGCTGCGCGTGGGCGTCACTCGCCGAGGGAGATGCGGCGCGTGGGAGAGCGTACGGTGGTGGATCGGCCTGAAATTTGAGATCCAAAGGTTTCGGTGCCTTCTGGATCGATCTACGGTGTTAGTTTTTGCGTTTGAGAACTAAAAGTAGGAGTTTCGGGGGTTACCTTTTTAGCCGTTTTTTCCCTCAATTTTCCGACCAATTTCCGGCCAATTCTCCAGAAACCAATCGGATGGATTCGAAGAACTCTTCGTCCTGAGTCCGTTGGTGGTGGTGGTGTTGAAATCCGAGGTCCGTAGGCGAAGAAATCTTAGAGAGAAGTTAGAGGGTTTTCGGGGAGAGTTTTCTGAAGAGAGATGGAAAAATCTGCCAATGATTGCTTCCGGAGTGATTGAAGCCCTTAAAATATCTCGGGGGACCTTTCTGCAAAATTTCACTTTTAGCGGAAAGTCCTTGCAAATTTTTCTTATTTATATTTTAACCCCGAAACTTTTAAGAAATTGCATTTTTGCCCCGAAACGTAAATTCTTAACATTTCTTTTATAATTCTTTAATCCATATAAATAATAACTTATTTTCACCGTGTCCTAATTCCATTTTTGAAATCCTTTGTTTTAATTCCAAATTTTCCTTAATTAAAATCTCCATTTTCCAAAATTGTCACTTTTATTCTAAATTCCTTTAGTTGAACTTTCTCGTTAACTTTACGGCTATTACATTCTTCCCCCCTTAAAGAAATTCGGTCCCCGAATTTCATCACCATAGTAACAGATAGATACTAACCTCATTGTTCAAACAAATGCGGATATCGGGCGCGGATGTCATCTTCTTTTTCCCACGTAGCTTCCTCAAATGAGTGATTTTGCCATATCACCTTAACCATTGAAATATCTCGTGACCGCAACTTTTTCACTTGTCGATCAGCAATTGACATCGGCTTTTCCTCATAGGTTAAATTCTTATCTAATTGAATTTCCTGGGGTTGAATGACATGAGTAGGATCCGGTAAGTATTTCCGTAACATAGACACATGAAATACTGGATGAACATTCAGTTCTGGTGGCAGAGCTATGCGATATGCCACTGCACCTATTCTGTCCAATATTTCAAAAGGGCCTATATACCGAGGGCTTAACTTCCCTTTCTTTCCAAATCTCATCACTCCTTTCATGGGTGAGACTTTCAGGAACACTTGTTCACCCACTGAAAATTCTAACTCCCTTCGTCTATTGTCAACATATGCCTTTTGTCTGCTCTGAGCTGCCTGCAGCCTGTCTCTAATCAGCTTTACCTTGTTCAGTGCTTCTTGTACAAGATCTGGCCCTATAAGTTTAGCCTCGCCCACTTCGAACCATCCAATGGGAGATCTGCACCGTCTACCATACAAAGCTTCAAATGGGGCCATCTGTATACTAGTCTGATAGCTATTATTATATGCAAATTCAGCCAAAGGCAAATACATATCCCAACTTCCACCAAAATCAAAAATACAGGCTCGAAGCATGTCTTCTAAAATCTGAATCGTACGCTCAGACTGACCATCAGTTTGCGGATGGAAAGCTGTGCTCAAGTCCAATCTCGTTCCTAATGCTTCTTGAAAAGCTTTCCAAAATCGTGCCGTGAACTGCGGCCCTCGATCAGATATAATTGATATAGGAACTCCATGTAGCCTAACTATTTCATTTAAATAGAGCCTGGCATACTGAGCTACATTGTAGGTTGTTTTCACAGGCAGAAAGTGTGCTGACTTGGTCATGCGGTCTATAATGACCCAGATAGAATCATTTCCCTTGGAAGTTCTTGGTAATCCAGTGATAAAATCCATAGTAATTCTCTCCCACTTCCATTCTGGTATCTCTATTCGCTGATGTAAACCTGCAGGTCGTTGATGTTCAGCTTTTACCTGCTGGCACGTCAAACAATGGGAAACATATTCCGCAATATCCCTCTTCATACCATCCCACCAATACAATTCCTTTATGTCTTGGTACATCTTTGTCATTCCCGGGTGTATGGTATATGTAGATCGATGTGCTTCCTCCAAAACTTGTTTTCTCAAATCATGAACATTTGGAACACACAATCGTCTACCGTATCTTAATATCCCTTCAGTATCCACCGAGAATTCAGAATCCTTACTATCCTTCATTTCACTCTTAATCTTGAGCAAATTAGCATCCTTGTCTTGATCGGCTTTGATTTGCTCAACTAAGGAAGATTGGAGCTGCACATGAGCCAATAATATTCCCGGTTCTTTTATTTCAAACCTTATTCCCTTACTTTCTAACTTATGGATGTCTTCTAACAATGGTCGTCGCACCTCTGCTATATGAGCCAAACTTCCCATTGACTTTCTGCTTAGAGCATCAGCTACTACATTTGCTTTACCTGGATGATACAAAATCGTACAGTCATAGTCTTTCAGTAGCTCCATCCATCTTCTTTGCCTCAAATTAAGATCCTTCTGTTGAAAAATATACTTGAGGCTCTTGTGATCTGTATAAATCTCACAAGTTCTACCATACAGGTAATGTCTCCAAATCTTTAGAGCAAATACTACAGCTGCCATCTCTAAATCATGGGTGGGATAATTCTGTTCATGCGTCTTCAACTGTCTAGATGCATAAGCAACTACTCTTCCATTTTGCATTAACACACAGCCTAAGCCCACTCTAGATGCATCACAGTATACTACGTAATCTCCTGTATCCGTAGGAATGGTAAGGATTGGGGCTGTAGTTAAGCACTCCTTTAATTTCTGAAAACTCTTTTCACAAGCATCAGACCACTCAAATTTTATTCCTTTCCTAGTCAACCTGGTCAAAGGAGCAGCTATCTTTGAAAAATCTTTAACAAATCTACGATAATATCCTGCTAACCCAAGAAAGCTACGAATCTCTGTAACTGTCGTGGGGCGTGGCCATTGCTGTACTGCTTCTATCTTTTTGGGATCAACATGAATACCCTCTTTGGTAACCACATGCCCTAGGAATGTAACATTACTAAGCCAAAATTCACACTTTGAAAACTTAGCATACAATTGATGTTCTCTTAGGGTTTGCAAAGCTATCCTTAAATGTTGCTCATGCTCCTCTGAACTCTTTGAATACACCAGAATATCATCGATAAATACAATAATAAACTGGTCTAGGAAAGGTTTAAATACCCTATTCATTAAATCCATAAATGCAGCTGGGGCATTCGTTAAACCAAATGGCATTACTAAGAACTCGTAGTGCCCATACCGAGTCCTAAAAGCAGTTTTTGAAATATCTTCCTTCTTTATTTTCAGTTGGTGATACCCAGATCTCAAATCAATTTTTGAAAACCATTGAGCACCCTGTAACTGATCAAACAAATCATCTATTCTGGGTAAGGGATATTTGTTTCTTATAGTCACCTTGTTCAACTGCCTATAATCAATACATAGACGTAATGATCCATCCTTTTTCTTCACAAAAAGAACAGGAGCACCCCAGGGAGATGTACTGGGTCGAATAAAACCTTTATCTAATAAATCTTGTAGTTGTTCCTTCAATTCCTTAAGTTCTGCAGGTGCCATCCGATAAGGAGGTATGGATATTGGTTGTGTTTCAGGGAGAAGGTCAATACTAAACTCAATCTCTCGGTCTGGTGGTAAACCTGGCAACTCTTCAGGAAACACATCAGGAAATTCTTTAACTATTGGAACTTGCTCTAAACTTGTATACTTCATATCAACATCCTTGACTATTGCCAGATATCCCTGACACCCTCTTCGTAACAGTTTATGAGCTGTTAAGGCGGAAATTAAATTACTAGACTTCTTACTACAATCTCCTTGTATCATAAAGGAGGATTCTCCAGGTACATTAAACTTAATCACCTTATTATGACAGTCTAGAATGGCATGGCATGATGCCAACCAATCCATTCCCAAAATCACGTCAAAGTCTATCATATTTAGAACTATCAAATCTATAAGAGTCTCCTTGCCTTCTATCGAAATCTCACATGATTTATACACATCATTTACTACTAGAAGTTCTCCCATAGGAGTAGCAACCATGAAAGAACAATGCAAACTAGCAGGATCTCTATCCAAGTTCTTAGCAAAGCATGGTGATATATAAGAATGAGTAGAACCAGGATCGAACAGAACATATGCTTTATGGGAACATACTGATAATGTACCTGTCATAACTGCATTTGAGGCCTGAGCATCCTGTCGTGTCAAGGCAAAAACTCGAGCTGGTTCTCGCCCTCGATTTCCTGATCCTCTACCAGGACCCACACTACTTGCTTGGACCGAGGCTGCTCGAATAGGTCGTGCTGGCACAGATGCAGGGGGTAAAGCTGGTTGCACTGTTGCTTGACTAAAACTTCGCAGTTGTGGACAATTCCTCATCAGATGACCCATTTGTCCACACTTAAAACATGCACCAGTTTCTCTGCGACATTGTCCAGTATGGGACCTACCACAATGTGGACATAGTGGAATAGATCTTGAGTCTTGCTGACTCGGGGGTCTCATATCTCTTTGGAACATTCTCTGCTTGTTAATATTAACTGATGGCTGGTTAGAACTACCAGCTCCTGCTTGATTAAAACGCTGTGGATTTTGAAATCTTGACCCACTAACAATAGGATTAGATCTAGTCTGGACATTACTATCTCGATCTCTCTTCCTTCTCTTAAAACTTTCTATGTCAGCTTGCTCTCGTGTTTCCATCATCCTAGCACAGTTCACAGCTGCTGAATAAGTTGAAAAATGATCCATCTGAGGACCCACTGACTTAAACAAGGGGCGTATCAATCCCAAAACAAACCTCTTAATTCTATCCTTTTCAGTTGGGACCAGGTATGGTGCATATCTGGACAATCGGGTAAAACGAATGTCATATTCAGAAACTGACATGTTTGGTGTTTGTTTCAATTCCTCAAACTCTCTGGCCCTCTTGTCTCTTTCACTTGTTGGTAGAAAGCGATTCATAAATGCTTCCTTAAATTCGTTCCACTCCATTGGTGGTAAAACAGCTGCCCGTCCTTGTACAAATGTCTCAAACCAAACTTGGGCCACATCAGATAGTTGAAAAGACACCAACTCCACGGATCTTCTACTAGAGCACCCCAAAGCTCTGAAAATTCGTTCCACAGCATCAATAAAGATCTGTGGATCTTCCTGAATATTTGACCCAGAAAAAGTCGGAGGTTTTAACTTAAGGAATTGCGGTAATGACACCTCAATCCCTCTCAGCTTATCCTCTTGGTCAGCTGTTCTTCCCAGTTCTTGCACTTCAGGATCATGTTCTGCTGGCTGGCCTTCCCTTCTACCCTGTTCCACTATAAATCCAGCCAATGTTTCTAAACTTCTATGGATACCAGCAATCATATCAGCGTTTCTATCAGGTGGCTCCTGAGGGGTTTCTACTCTTTCCTCAGGAACTCTATCAGGTACAGGAGTCTGTTCTCCTTGTCTTGGGGTTCTCAAACCCCGTGCACGTCCTCTACCTCTACCTCTTCCTCTTCCTCTAGGTCGGCCTCTACCACGGCCTCTTTGTACTGGTATTGTAGATTGTGCAGACTCTTCTGTAGAGGGTGCACGATCTACAGCTTCTTCTCTAGTGACCGCTCTAGTTCTTGGCGGCATCATTAACTATACAGAATAAAACACCTCTTTAAGACACATGTATTTACTCAAGGAATTTAAAGACACTTGGAAAGGAAGTGAATATCCTATAGATTCTCTCAGCAGCACCTGAAGTATAAATATGTCCGGCTCATATCGATACTAAAGGTCCTACTAAAGAATCCCTTGCTCTGATTGTCACAGGGAAACCTAATGCTCTGATACCAACTTGTCACGTCCGTACTTTACGAACGCGAATACCCTTACTATCCGAAAATCTTTTCATTACACATGTACAAATGATCTCACGATAACACATATTCAAATATTATTCAACGTTCACAAGTTTACAAAAAACCAATAATTATACATGCCAAATCTATATACATCAAGTTTACAGCGGAAACAAGGATCCTGCCTGTGACTTTCAGAGCAACACTAGAGTACAAATATATTACAATATCATACACTGAGAGCCTAGAAACAAGTTAGGCTCACCACTGAAGCACGACACCTAGTCAGTCAAGTAGCTGCGGGACCAAATTCTGGGTCTTTATCTGAAAAATATGTCAACCACGTGTAGTGAGTTTTACAACTCAGTGAGCAGATAACACCTCCTATGACTTCTCAGGTCAACATAAGGATGTACTCATATTGTAAAACTTATCATATCAAAATATACCGTTCAGAAGTACATTCTTATGGGACCCGCATTTTCAAATATTCTCTGTTCAAAAATCATAATCAAGTCTTTCAAACTGTATGCGATACTGTATAAACAATGCTCATATCAAGTTCAAAATCATATTCAATACTGTAAATTTATTAATCAAATTATGCTATGCATCAAAACATTTCTGTTAAAATATTCGGAGGATCCCATATCAGAACCACCACATCAGAGTTTGACCCCTTCCGTACTTTGGTGGTATAGGATTTGCCTAAACTCAGCATCCCGCTGAGGTTTGCCCTACTACCATTCAAGAGGACACGCGAAGGGACTCTGTATGGGTCTTTCCCAAGCACACAGCAAGGGAAGGCAAAATAACATCTCATAACTGGCATCTCGCCCATATATAGGAGGCATTCCGCTCTCCTTCACATATAATCTCCCGTGTGTTGGCCCTCACACGAGGCTAGCACCACCCCCCCTGCTAGCTGAGGCAATCAAGGTGCGCACCAAGGCTAACATCACCTGCTGTTAGCAGACAGTGTTTCCAATAGGATTCCTCCACAGAAAAATAACATATGCACATATGCCATATAATCCAGTATAAATTCTCATTATAATACAGACTTTCAGTCTCAAAATACTCATATGTCAAAACTTCCCATTCAGGGGAAACATGTATACATGCCCATATCCAAGGCAAACATATCACTATAAAATCAATGTCACATGTATAACATATTTTCTTTGCCATGTCATGCGAAATACGTGTAAAAATCACATGCTTAATGTGTTTCAAAACTTATTGCAAAATCAAACTCTTCTTGAACTACATATCATATATCACATATTTCAGACATTTCCAAACCATTTCAAAAACATATGGAAGTATAAATAACATGTAATCATACTCATTTATCAATGTAAAGTTCAAGAAGAGTAAAAACAAGCCATAGAAAGAATCATCTACCCACCTCTTTGAAGCACAAAGTTGGACACCCTTAAAATCCAATTTTCTGATCCGAATTCAGTGAAATAAACCCCAAAATCGAGTCCGGAACGTCCGAAAACCTTGAAAACGACTCCGGATTTGCGAAATTTGGCCTCCGGGAGCTCGGTCAACGCAGGTCAACGCGAGGAGGTTCGGATGCCACGCGCTACACGCGCCGCCCGAGGAGCTGCGCGTGGGCGTCACTCGCCGAGGGAGATGCGGCGCGTGGGAGAGCGTACGGTGGTGGATCGGCCTGAAATTTGAGATCCAAAGGTTTCGGTGCCTTCTGGATCGATCTACGGTGTTAGTTTTTGCGTTTGAGAACTAAAAGTAGGAGTTTCGGGGGTTACCTTTTTAGCCGTTTTTTCCCTCAATTTTCCGACCAATTTCCGGCCAATTCTCCAGAAACCAATCGGATGGATTCGAAGAACTCTTCGTCCTGAGTCCGTTGGTGGTGGTGGTGTTGAAATCCGAGGTCCGTAGGCGAAGAAATCTTAGAGAGAAGTTAGAGGGTTTTCGGGGAGAGTTTTCTGAAGAGAGATGGAAAAATCTGCCAATGATTGCTTCCGGAGTGATTGAAGCCCTTAAAATATCTCGGGGGACCTTTCTGCAAAATTTCACTTTTAGCGGAAAGTCCTTGCAAATTTTTCTTATTTATATTTTAACCCCGAAACTTTTAAGAAATTGCATTTTTGCCCCGAAACGTAAATTCTTAACATTTCTTTTATAATTCTTTAATCCATATAAATAATAACTTATTTTCACCGTGTCCTAATTCCATTTTTGAAATCCTTTGTTTTAATTCCAAATTTTCCTTAATTAAAATCTCCATTTTCCAAAATTGTCACTTTTATTCTAAATTCCTTTAGTTGAACTTTCTCGTTAACTTTACGGCTATTACACCTTGGGTCCATTATACAAAATAACGGTGAAGTAAAGGAGGACGTAAACCACAGGATTCAAGCTGGATGGATGAAATGGAGGAAAGTTTCGAGTGTCATTTGTGATAAAAAAGTGCCGCTCAAAGTTAAAGGAAAATTCTACCGTACGGCTATAAGACCTGCTATATTGTATGGTACGGAATGTTGGGCGGTTAAAAGACAACATGAAGATAAACTCAACGTTGCAGAGATGAGAATGTTGCGATGGATGTGTGGACACACCAGAAGAGATATGATTAGAAATGAGTGCATTAGAGAGAAAGTTGGGATAGCACCTATTGTGGAGAAGATGGTTG
Organism: Gleditsia sinensis; assembly: GCA_037074535.1. NCBI lineage: Eukaryota > Viridiplantae > Streptophyta > Magnoliopsida > Fabales > Fabaceae > Gleditsia > Gleditsia sinensis. The sequence goes on along the minus strand of CM073475.1, from coordinate 15,758,585 downwards.
AAACTCGCTTAAGTTGGTTTGGCCATGTGTGGAGAAGACCTGCGGAAGCCCTAGTGAGAAGAGTTGATCGGATGGAGAATAGTCCAATAATTAGAGGTAGAGGGAGGCCAAAGAAAACAATAAGTGAAACTATTAAAAATGATTTAATAGTTAATAACTTATCTATTGATCTCATCCATGATAGGCCACTATGGCGTCGTTTGATCCATGTAGCCGACCCCACTTAGTGGGAAAATGCTTAGTTGTTGTTGTTGTTGTTGTTACATGTATCATGTTGGGGTTTGTGGCTTCCTGTATTCTTCATCTTAGGAGGCTGGCAAGAAGGTAATTTCATATTTGTAGCTTTCAAAATTTAATGATTAGAGGGCTACAAAGATGAAACATAAAGTAACATTTATTGAAACACATTTCAATTACACGATAGTTTGAGTCGTTTAGGTTTTTTAAGTGTCTTTTTTTCAAGGAAAAATTATGATAGGTAAACAAAGTAGTACTATATTGAGCAGAATGAATTATCTTTGGACTTGTTTTGAGTTTTGTCAACAGGATTATGGGAGTAGTAAACTTTAATCTTTTACAAAGTGTTTATGTAAGTTTACCCCATGAAAAACACATTTTGAAAATAAAAGTAAAAGAAAGAAAAGCTTACTTACATAAATGTGCCATGTGCATAATATTTGATTTAATTTGTGGTGTTAACATTTTTTGATTAGATTATTGTTGTTCTTTTCTTCTCATAATGTTATATATAAATTGTTCATTCGTTTTGTGTATCAATTTATTTGTTTGCACATAAAAGGAGAGTATCAATTTATGGGCAAACTCTGCTGGATTTTTGTTAAGTGTCATTTTCCTTATTTGTTAAATGTTTTGGTATTGTTTATAGCTTAAATGTTAGTATCATGTGCATATATTCTAAAATAAAAAGGAAGATATAGAACTTAAAATCCACTCTTTATAGCTTCAGGGTTCTTACTTTGAACCCTTTAGAAGGAATCTATTTCTTGTTATATTAAAATCGAAAGGAAGATATTGTAATTGTGGATTTTGCTCAATATATATTTAGAAAGTTGGGTTTGAAACTGGAGAGTATATTTCCTACTTGGTTTAAATTTCAATAATAAGTATGTAAGAACCTAGCCTTGATATGTAAGTATGAAATCACACTCCTGTTTGGCCAATTTGATTTGTTTCTGTCATGTACAAAAATTCTAGTTGATGCGGTTAACATAGCCAAATTACTATTGGGGATGCCTTAGATGTCTTAAATTCTTAATCAACTGAATTTGTTAGAGCTTCTTACTTCCCACCAATTCCATTAGATGATGGTTGCTTAACATCAATAGGATATAGCTTTTTAACATGGTATTATTGGTTTGGTGTTAAGATTCTTTACCGTTGTTTTATTCATTTATATTTTCTGGTGGTCATTTTTAACCTGTTGTTGTTGTTAGAAATGAAAAACAAGAAGAGAAACAATTTTTCTGATTAGGTGGTTCTATGTTGATAGGACTTCTCATTTGATCATTGAAGTTCTGAAACCAACAAAAACAATGTGTGAACTTTAAACATTTTAGGGAGTATAAATATAAATAAAGGTCTGTATATGGCCAAGGTTATGAGATACTGCCAAGTATTTTTGTTGTTCATAATGCGTTTTGTCAAGGTTATGAGATATGTCCAAGTATTTTTGTTATTGTTGAACTTGGACAATATTTTATGCTTGGCTTTTATTTTTATTTTGGTTGTGGTTGGAGTTGATTTAATTTGTGCTGTTAGTATTTTCTGCTTGGATTATTGTTGTTCTTTTCTTCTCATAATGTTATATATAATTTGTTCATTTATTCTCATTGCATATGAACATGGACAAATTCTAACGGTCTTCCCATCTAATACCACATGTATGATGCACCAAGCTCTACAACTAATACTACGAGTATTACAACACCAATCTCTCTTAGAGAACTATCAACTTAATTGTTTTTTGTGAATATTCTATTATGTATATTGTTTTTGGTTAATTGACATAGTATTTGTTTAGTTACGAACATTTGTTGTATTTGAAATTATGTCAATATATAAATGTTATCAATTGATTTATTTCTTATGATATTTTATCATAATAAAAAGTTTTAACTATATTAGTATCAAGTGTATATTAAAAAAGCAAAACAGGGGATTTAGAGATGACCTTGCCATTGAAAGTGGACAAAGGATTCAAGGGCGATCAATAATCACCGCTAAATGTTCACATTTCATTTATATTAAGGGATCACTTTCACTCACCACTTAATGTCTGCATTCATTTAACATTCAATGGTGACCTATAGTTTCTATTAAATGGCTGCATGCATTTACATTACAGGATTCAATGGCTAGTGAATACATTTTCACAGCAACTAATTAATGTTGCCATTGAAAAGGAATTCAATTGTGACCTTTGTTGCCATCGAATATCCACATTCAATAGCAACATATTAAAGTCACAATTGAAAGTGGACATTTGGTGGTGACTATTATGGTTTCTATGGTGACTTAATTTTATGATTTTCATTGACAACCTTTGGTTGTCACAAAAAGCCAACATTGGGTGGCGACTTCTTTTGTCATAGAGATATAGGTTGCGACATTGTGGCAATTAAAACTCGCTGCTAAAAGTCTTTGATATTGACTTTTATATTTTCACTGGCAATTTTAGAAGCCACCTAAAGCTTGGTTTCTTATAGTGTTGCTTTTCTCTTTCTTTTTTATTTATTTATGCATTTATTTTTTACAAATAAAGCAGGCTCTTAGATTTATCTTTTATGATAAATCTAAGAAAATATTTCAATATGACTTCTTTTAAGAAGATCTAAGAGTTTTTTAGTTTTATGTACAATTCTTGTTGAAGTGGGTGTTGTTACCCCAATCTGATAGGAGTTTTAGTGGCTTTCTTTGTTTTGGTTCAAGTATATTATGACTTTTTTAAAAAATTTATGGATTTTATTCATCAAGTAAATATGAGTGATTATCTCACTACAACAACGATGATGATGATGAATTTTCATACCAAAGATTAAAGGATCAATAAAGTTTTTATTCTACCTTTTGTTCAATGAAAAAGTATAAACATTAATTTGTTATCAAATTAATTTTTTTTTATGATTATTGTAAGTGTCGCTGAACTTTATTTTGAATTAAATCTTGCCATTTTGACAAACAAAAAAGTCGTTTGCTACGGTATGTATATTTCAAAAGTTGACATCATGCTGTTGTTCCATTTGCACAATATTATTAGCTACCATGTATTTTAATTCCATTAAGTCTCGAAAGTAAATTCTCATAACTCAAATGAATCCCCCAATTTCTCCCAATTCTATCAAAAATTCAAAATTTTATACTAATAATAACCATTAAGTCTTTCAGCACTTCTACTGTCTTTGAAATTCTTCATTGAAAATTCAATATAATCATATTTTATGTTTTTTTATTTATTAAAACCCCATTGAAATGATTTGATTTTATACATCAATTCCTTATTTTTAATGAGATAATACTACTCTTTGCATTTGCATCAAGAAAAGTAATGGAAGTTTTCATTTGAAAAAAAATAACAATAATAAGAATACTATAGACAAAGGAGAAAAGGAGAGCACAAATATCAGCGAAGGTACCCTTTTATTTTAGATAGTAAGTTAATTTAATATAAGAAAACTTCGAACTTAGCGATCTTTTAACTTAGCCATGGCTTTGACGGAAGTAATTTAAATTATTACATAATGATATAACTAAGCACCTTCTCTTTCAAATTTAAACGAAGATCATTCAGGTGTTGAGGTTCAAGGCTTTGGTGTGTGATGGCCAAAGTTATCGAAGCAGCATTCAGGGTTCCACTTGCAACATTCAGGAATAATCTGTGCTTCTGCACTTCCCATCAAAGCTGCAATGACGAAAAGCAATATCACCAGCTTCATCACCATCATGATCATCCCCATCCACACCGAACTTGCCATTGTAACTGAGCTCTGATTACAAAGAAGAGCTAGAATGATTTACTTAGTTTTGACAATAATCTCTCTACATATCTGTTTATAAAGGCAAGGAGGATCATTAATTATATGGAAGATATTAATGGAGAAATTAATGCCTCAATTTAATTCCAAATTTATTACCGCAATTAAGTAAGTAAATTTAAAATATAGATTTTATAGTTAAAATAATTTCCCAAAAAGGTACACAATGAAAAATTCATTTAATATTAAGATTTTGTTGTCTATCAATTGGATATGGCGGCAAAAATACCAATTATTTTGAAGAATTTAAATTTTCGTTTTTAGCTTTTGCAACTTGCCATATATATAGGTAGTTGTCCTTATATTTTGTTTTTTTTTTATTGTGATTAAATAATATCTGGAATAAACCACTTTCTCCTGCACTGTATTAATTTTATTCTTATTACACAGCCTTCCCTTCTATTTTTAAAATAAATACAAACCTCCACTGAAATCAAAAGATACACTATAACTAAACTCATTTAAAATGTTCCGTTAGTTATTTTGTTATTATATTGTTTACTTATTTTTTTTTTTACCAAAATACTCTTGCATAATATTATATTATTATATTTATATTTCTTTTCATTCTACCAAAAAAAAACACATGTCATACTAGGTAACGGTTTTACTTATTCTTTTTTCATTTATACTGAAAACAATGTTATTACTTGGTTATTCTAAAATATATTTCAATTACTTTTAATAGTTTAAGAGTATAAATATTACTTTTATTAAACATTAAGGAGTATATCTATTTGGAGAAAAAAAATGCATGGTATAAATATTAAATATTAAAAACAAGACGTGCCAATTTCAGTTTTATGTGATGATAATTGGCTATAAATTAGACATGGCGGAAAAATTATCAATTATTTTATTAAATAATATTCAAGTTAGTTTGACAAACTCAATTCGAACATGTAATAATATCCCTAATAAAGCATCATTTGTTGGCTTCTATCACTAGGCTATAACCTGCTTGAAATTATTTTATTTTTGTCTTCTAGGTAAAATATTGATCAAATATGGTGTGATTTTTATAAAGGATAATAAATGTCATTTTTATGCAAATATATATTTATTAGGAATTTTCCAATCTAACAAATCTATTTACAACTATTTTCCACAATAGTAAGAAATTTAGAAATTACAAACTCATTTAATTCAATTTTTTTAAAAAATTTATATTTTAAGAAAATGAAATAAATTCTCCTTTTTGTGTGTCGTTTAGGCTCTATTTGTTTTGTTAGAAAATTTTCAATTTTTTATTTTCTTGTGTTTCTTTTGCAAGAAAGAAATTTTTTTCAACAATCTAAATTTTTCTTCAATTTTATAGTGTGTTGTTAACAATGTTCCCAAAGCGCTCTTTGAATTTGCTCACCAAAATCATAGGTATATATTTCCACCCTTTATCAATAGTTAGGCTAGGCACCAATTAATCAAATCCAAGTTGGCAATAAACTCTATTCGACTTATAGGCTATGACAATATGAGGCATAAAACACAAATGAAGAAATTCATTAGTGCGTTCCCTTGTACCACTACTTGTAACATCTTCTGATTTTTATTTTCAATAAATAGCAAAATAATTTTAATGGTGAAGGGAAGGAAAGAGAATGAAATGGAACATTGAAGAAACTCTAAAAAATTATAAAGTAACTAAATGGCAAAAAGAAAATCTAAAAGGAGAGAAATTGTAATTTCCTAATTTCTTAAGGCTAAAAATGAACATGAGGAATTGAGCTAGAGATATGCTTTGAGTCTGACCCCAAAACCTATTGGCATCTTCTTAAAAGAGGAATTAAACTATTTGGAGAATTTGAGAAAGCTAAACAAGGCCTTAGTCAAGGGGTTAGCACAATCTAATGGAGTGGCAAACTTGTAAGTTTGATTTGGTTGAGGGATATAGTTGAAAGGGGAAATTGAACTTTTAGAAGAACTATTATTTTAACATTGGGTGTTCTGTCTTGAATCTTTTCGTACATAATATATACGTATTTTTTAAGATACGTCCAAAATACTGTAATAAGATTAAGTTGAAAAGTAAGCAGCAAACATATTTTTAACATTGGGTGTTATGTCTTGAATCTTTATGTTTCAATTTTTTTAGAAATGTGGTCATAAATCAATATTGAATTAATGCATATATTCATTAGGATGCATCTTATGAGTCAAAAAGATAATGCTCCTTACTCAGCCATCCTCAATGGATTGATTTTGTTTGCTTGATTTATAGACATCATTTCCAAATAACTACAATTTAACTTTGATTTCTCCAATTGAGTCCATTTTCTATTCTTCTCTCCATCTATAAAAAATACAGAAAACTAAAGATAAATAAAAGAGATAAATGTTTAATTAAGGCAAAAAGATAAGATGAAAATATTTAATTTATGAGTATAAAATTCACACACCACCACCTTACTTGATATGAAAAAGATCATGCATACTTTCCTTTCTTAGAAAATAAAAGTCAATGGTGGGTATTGTCGTGGGTATACCAAATATAATAAATTTCTTACCTCAAAACTAACATGTAGTAGTAAGAATAAGGGTTGATCCCACAAAAACTGATATTACCTTTTGTGAATATAAAAGGGGGTTTTGAGTGTTAAAAAACTAACAAAGTAAAAAGAGAATGATCGCAATAAACTGAATTTAAGAGTGTTCAATGATAAAATGGTTGGTTTTAGTTAATATCCACTATCAAGGATTGCATTGATCATCGAAAATATAATCAATTCTATATTGAATACCTACCATTGGGATGTTATCTATGTTTCTCCTTATGTTTTGTTAATTGATAATGATTGCCTTAATTAACCCTAATTAATAAGTTGCCTTAGCCAATCAGTAAAATACAACTCATTAATTGCATGACAAATTAGAGAAATTGATAGAGCTAAATAATACAAACACATCTACTGTATTTAATCTAGTTAATTATTTATCATAGGTTAATAATTCATTATCATACAATTATTAATCCTAATTGCCTCTTAACTCATAGTGATGAAAACTTTGCTCAATATATGATTCAACAGTAGATTGAAACAAACAATATACTAGTAGATCTCTTAGCAATCATATGAAGTAATCATGGAGAAGAAGAGCGATGGATAATCAATACTCAATTAAAATTGAACAATTAAACTTTAATCCAATTATGAAATGTATAAAAGATTCTTAAGATTTCAATCTTCCTCAACCAACAAAAGAAACTTAGCTGTGTATGGCCATAAGAAAAACCTAAGAGAAGATGGGAGGAAAAAAAGAATGGAGAGAACTTTTGATGATTGGAAGATTTTGGTATTTGCTTTCCCTCTTATTTATAGATTGGAAGTCTTAAATGATTTAGAATTATTTCTAAGTCAGTTTCCAACCTATTGGGCTTCAATTGGAGTAGCGTTTTTAGTGGCTGCAAGCATCACGATGCTCTACTGTAGTACTGCAGTGCTCACTTTAGGCAACGCGGTGCTTTGGTGTTGTTCTTATTGCTAGGTGCGATAGTTGGTGCCATAGTGCTAAGGTTTTTGCAAAATTTGAAAAAGTGTTCAACACTAAAGTTTTAGCTCTATCTCTTAAATTTCCACAACTACTGAAATCACCTTAATCAGAGCTAATATGAGAGAGTTATTCTCTAATTAGCGATGAAAGGTCAGAATTCACTTCGATGCACCGCGTTTTTAACTTTCAAGCACTGTAACACTTTGAGTTCTCCAGAATTTACCAAAGTGGTAAACATAAAAGTTGTAGATTATTGTTTTAAGAACTTGAATCATCTCAAATAAAATTCTTCTGAGGGAATTATGGTTTGATTAGTACCAAAAAATCTAGATTCACTATAATTTTGCGTTTTTTCATGAATTTCTTATTTTTCTTCTCTTCTTTTCTTCTTTCTTTTCTCCTACAACACAAAATACAAAAGTAAGCTAATTTATAATCATATTTTAATTAAATCAAATAAAAACAAAGTTTTAAGGTATTAAAATCATATGTAATTATACACACATAAGTCAAACTCTAACTTACTTCTTAAACCCCTTTCAAAATCTAACCCTCTTGTTATAGCCAATCTAAGCCTTCACCACCTTCCCAACCCTTAGCCTTGGCCTAAGCCATATCTTTTACTCCAAAAACACTAGCTAGCCCCTAAATTAGTCCTAACCTCAGCCAGACCCTTTTTCTAAACCCTAGCCTCGGCCAAACCCTTTCTTAAACCTTTGCCTTGGGGATTGCCCTTCTCCTAAACCTCTAAGGAATGTTTTCTTTCCCATTTATATAGTTTTTGTTCTCCAAGAAGTGTATCTGGTTAAGGTTGGATGCATATACACACCTTGGAGCCCAAGGAGTGTATCCATATGCTATCACCCACTTGTACACTTCTTGGCCTCCAATAAATGCATCAAGCCTCATGCATACACATATACACATCAACCCTTTTATACCTTTAGACCTTCACTCATTTAATCCTCATCATCTTGTGCTTTCCTTAACCCTAATCACTTTCCATAAATACTTAGTCTTTTTGTACCCTAAAGGGTCCCTTTCTTAGAGGAAAACACTCTCATCCTTTGACTCCCTTAGATGCCACCCTAAGCCCTTTTTTTTTTCTTTACTCTTCCATAGAGCTTTCTTGGTTGCACTCCCTTAAGGAGGGTTAAACACTCTACTAGGGTCTTCTTTTCTTTTCCATACAAAAGGAGCATAACTTAGAGGAAGAGGTTGGGAAGATCATCTCTTCTCCTTCTCACTCTTCTAGTATTACAAGAGGGAATAACACCACTATTTGTTTTTTTTCCTCCTCTTGGAGTTCTTTATTAATGTTAAAGGAAGTAAAGAAATGGAAATAGCAAAAAGGTAAAATCTTTACCTACATATGTCCTATTACTTATAGACAAATCATTATTTTTTAGATGGTTTCTCAATTAGCAATTAGTCTTGTAGATCGGTCGTGTAACTACAAGTCCTTACAAGCAATGCTTGCAAAGTTTTGGAGGCTACATATATGAGATATTCTAGGCCTCCCACAAGCTTGCTGGGATGACCTTGCCATTTAGGTTGATCTATCAATAGAGATAGTCCAATTGGTTCATTAACTTGAGCATCACTGTGAACTTCGCTATAAAGGACCACACCTTAGATAAGGACGACATACGAACACCTCCCACCAAATGCATTTATGGCATAATGACATGAATATTGCTCTCTTTGTACCACATATGGTAGAATTAATGGTCAACTAACAATGACTCATGTTGACACATTGACCAACCAAGGTTACCATTTTGTCTTTCAGGGCCTCGCCTATACATAAGGCATTTCATCTCTTAAATATGGATCTTTAGCCATATTTACATTGATACTTCCTATATTGCATGTATGTTGTTTTCCAAAGCAACCACTATCGTGATTCTAGCCCTCCTTTCTAGGTGAACGTTTACTTGGTGTGACACCCAAATACTTGTTTGGAGCTCTTCTAGAAGCTTTTGGCTAAGGAGTAGAGCAACAAAAAACATTTTCTAAAATATATTGAAAATAGGAAATATTTTTGGAGAAAATATTTTGGTAATTTTAAAGAAGAGTCTAAAATAATTATTAGAAAATTTAATCAAAATAAACTCACAGTCGTTAGAAGTGAAATTGAAAAATAAATAACATTTATAATCATTCATGATAACTTGATTTGAAAATAAAAAAAGAGAATAATAATTAAAAATGTTTTTAGATAAAAAAAAGTACCCTAAATTTTCCTTAATATATTTAATTGACATTAGTTGAAAGTAGTTAAACTCTTTTTTTTTTTTTGACTGGTTACTTGCCTTTAAACATTTATTAAAAAAATTATTAAAAACTGAAAATGGTTCTAAGGTGAAATTTGTGGGTAAATTACTAATTTTCCCATTAAAAAAAATATACCCCGTCAAAGGCCATCGTGCAGCTGCAACAATCGCGTAGTCAGATCTAATGCATATAATCAGCGGCAGTCTCTTTTAATTTACGCAAATTTTACAGAGTATTGGCTTCGTCTGGCGGTTGGTCGACATGGAGGGGAACTCAGGAGGTGGAAATGACGTGGAGCTGCTTTGTAAGACACTTCAGGTGGAGCATAAGCTCTTTTACTTCGATCTCAAGGAGAACCCTCGGGGTCGCTATCTTAAAATCTCCGAGAAGACTTCTGCTACCAGGTCCACCATCATCGTCCCATTCTCGGGCATTTCCTGGTTTCTCGATCTCTTCAATTACTATGTCAACTCTGAAGATCAAGAACTCTTCAACAAGGAATTGCAGCTTGACACCAAGGTAATCCTTTAAATTGAACGGATCCCTCCACCTCTACAATTCTCTCTTTCTCTTTCTTCTTGTTTTTTTTTTTGATAATATAATTATAGTTACTACATTTCATATCAATAACTAGTTTTGCGAATTCCTTTTTCAGGTGTTCTACTTCGACATTGGGGAGAATAGGAGGGGCCGTTTCTTAAAGGTATTCCTTGGCTCTTTATATCTCTATCATCTATTTTTAATATACAATTTAAATGGCTGATATTATTATAAGCTGAGCCTGAAACCTAATAACCTCAGCTGAAAATAATGTTATAGGCTTTTTAATGTTATTAATAGAACCTCCTTTCACCTAATTGCAACTGATTGTAACCCACTTTAACTGCCACGGCATGCCATGTTCCCAAGTGTTCCTTAATTGTGTTTATATAATGTTTCAGTATCTAGAAAGAGTAGAAAAGAAAATGTTTCAGTATTGACAAAAACTCTATTTTGGTCCTGGAAAGATGGTGACATTATCAATTTAATACTTCATAGATTTTTTGTATCATTTTAGTACTTGAAAGTTGGAAGTATGATTTTGTTTTAACCCTATAAAATATTTGATTCTCAAAAGATCTTTTAGTACTGTTTTAATACCTCTAGAAGGGCGAAATTAGAATAAAATCATACTTTCAGTTGCTAAACTGGTACAAAAAATCTTTCTAGTGTCAAATTGATAATCACAACATTTTTGAAGAACCAAAATAGGGTTTTTGTTTTTAATTATATATGGCTGTAAACATGCTTGAGTTGAATTGATCAGGATTCCTACTATAATGAAATGATTTTCCCAAAGTGTTAAAATGAAAAAGGAAAAGAAGAAGAAAAGAAACTAGTCAGAGCTTTAGCAAGCAAGAGGTCGTGGTAGTAATGTTTGCTAACTGTATGTTTGCTCAATATATATTCCTGCATGCTAGACTTTGATTCCTTTGTTGATGAATTAGAATAGGAATAGGATGAGTTCAATATACTTTGTACATTTATGTAGTTTTAAGTTTGTTGTATTTGACTGTTTTCTTTTTGTTGAAAATTTAAGGGCGCAATTGGATTGTGAAAACATTTTTTGTTTTCATTTTATATTTTCATTTCTTAAAAATAATTTTTATTTTCTATTTTTCACATTTTTGAAAATGCGTTTGGTTTGTGTTTTTGTTTTCACCATTTTCTAGTTATATGAATAATAAAACACTTTCTAGTTATATGACACTGCAGTTATATGATAAGTGAACCACTATTTATACACATTGTGATGCGTTTAGAATAATTGAAAAAGAGCCACAGCTAGTGCACACTACAGTACTAAAATTTTTGAATTTTTTTTTTAGAATTTTCAAAATTTCAAGAAACATTTTCTAAAATTGAAAACACAGTAAGCAAATGCATTTTCAATCATATTTTTCGTTTTTATTGATAATGAAAACAGAAAAAAGGGTTACCACTTACCAAATAGCTCCTAAATTATCATATGTTTCCCTTTTCTTTTCATTGCATTCTTTCCCCCTCAGTTTAGTTTTTTGTAGTGATGCATGTCACATATAATGTGTATAGAAGGTCTTGGTATTGTGTCATATATTGAAGATTTAAAGAAATAAAGGTGTTTGTGAACCCTTGTATAAAAAAGGTACAAATGATAGATACAACTAGAGGAATTTTTGAAATATCAACAATTTACAACTTTTGTCATGAAGAGAAAAAGCCTAGCATGTAACAAGTTAGTATGTTAATAATATAATGGTTTTCAATGTGTTTTGTTATGAAAATGTAAATCCAATGCAACGGTTTGAATAAAGTAAATATTTTAAGTTGAGCTTTTGTGGTAAATGTTGGAGATCTTGTTAGACATTCCCTAATATATGTTATTGCAATTTGTAAGACTACTGGACGCTCTATGAATTTCCCTGCCTTTCTGGTCAGTAGTGGTGGATATATTTAATTTTAGAGGATAAATTGTGCTTTGGAGACTTTCATGGCTGATATCTCTAGAATTATTTTGATAGCAGTGGAAACAAACATGCTTGTATAGCTACACGTTGGCTATTTGTGTTTTGAACTATAAAAGTAAATCCACTTTACAAGTGAGAAAAGGAAAAAAAAAAAGCTAGAAATATGTTGCCTGGCAGGACCAACCTTGGAGATCAAGCAAATGCCATGTACATGATTGATGAGAAAGTAAATGTAATTTTGTCGTTTGGCTTCCATAATTCAATCAATTTAAAAAGTATATGTAACTTGTACTTCCTCGTTAGTTGTTGCAGCTGTTATTACAAAGTTTAAATTTTTCATGTTGAGTCTTGCTTTAGATTTTTCTTTTCAGTTTGCTGCAGTGGAGTGTTTGCATAATAAAAGGTATTTTAATTGAGAGCATTTGTAGCCTTGTAATAGAGTCTTCTTTCCTTGGTTCTTTTCCGTTGTGAGTATTAGCAAGCAATAGTGGGTGTATTGGAATTTTATTCTGAGAGTGATTTAAGAATCGAGATAAATATGATTTCTTATAGATAAGGGGAATAGTTCATCTACTGTAAAAGATGAAAGCATTTTTCTGAATTTGTGTGTCTAGTTATGAATCTATGTTTTATGGAGTCTTCTTCAGAAAATGTTTCCATTGTTAAGGAGTGGTATTACACTGGAATTTAAAACAATTAGATTTGGAATTTTTTATATATTTTTTGATAGGTAGATGGAACTAGTGTGATTGAAGAGAAATTGTAAATGTCTCTAGGAATCTTGTGACAGTAGTGGAGCTGACTTTAAGGTATGTTTGGTTGGAGGGGAGGGGAGGAGATTTTAAAAAATCCCCTCATTTGGTTCAAAATCTTGGAGGGGAGGGGAGGGAATATGGAGAGGCAAAATCTCTCCCCTCCAAAAATGGGGGGATTTGGAGGGGAGGCGCTGCATCCTGAATTTTGAAACCCCCCCTTCTTTTTGAATAAAAGGAAAAAAATAAAAAAAAATACAAATTTTTTTTCTAAATAAAAGGACAATAAACCAAGGTCCCTTAACCAAAAATTTAATGAAAAAAATTAATATAATTTTTTTTAATAAAAATAAAATAGTAAGGGTATAATGGTCATATTATTTTATTTTTCCTCCTACCCCTTACAAACCAAACAAAAAAATTTATTATCCCTCCCTCCCCTCCCTTTAAACTAAACCAAACAAAAAAAAAATTATTTTTCCTCCCCTCCATTAAAATCCCTCCTCTCCTGTGAACCAAACAACCCCTAAGGGCTTTTATTCTGCCTTGTGAATGTGGCAGTAATGGTTTTCTTTGCCGGACTGCATGTGAGCATAAGTATTAAGGTGCCCTTTCTCTTTCGATTTAAAAAGTTTCTGAGCATGTTCTCTAGAACATTGATTTCAAGTAATTTAGATATAATCATTAGATGGAATTCTATGTGAAGAAGGAATCAGATGATTGTTGATGGTTGGTTACACTGATGACTGGCTACATTAGTGATTTAAGGGTCACACACATGTGATTGGTTACATTGATGTTGATTGGGCAGAGTTTTCATTTGACAGGCATTCCACTTCAGGATATTGTGTTCTTATTGAAGGGAATTTAGTTTCCCAGAAAAAGTAAGAAGTAGGATGTTGCTAAATCTAGTGCAGAAGTTAAGTGTTGTGCTATGGCCTTAACTACATGTGAACTTATTTGGTTATAGCAATTACTTCAGGAGTTGAAGTTTGATGAAATTGCCCAAATGTAGCTGATATGTGATAATCAAACTGCCTTACGTGTAACCTCTAATCTTGTTTTTCATGAGAGGACCAAACATATAGAGATTGATTGTCATTTCATGAGGGAGAAAAATTTATTTGGTTGCATTACTACTAGCTTCATCAACACAAGTGATCAATTGGTGGATATCTTTACTAAATGCTCGAATTAAGTAATAAGTATGAAGCATGGTGCATATGACTTGTATGCTTCAATTTGAGGGCAGGTGTTAAAATATAATTGTAAAGAATAGAAGAAAGAGAGAGAATGCTTTGAAAAGCCTTGATGAAAATTTTTCTAGCATCATGTTGACTTTTTGGACAAAAGGCAGCCCAAGAGATGACATGGAATAAAGATCATAGGTCTGAAACAGCTAGAACACACAAAAAGGTTTTTCACATGCCAATATGGAACATCATCATGGAGGCCAAGGAAGAGAGCGTTACTGGTTTGATGCACAGCAGATAGAGTAGCTGGAGTAACACACAACACTGCTAGTATGATGCAAAGCGGGAAGAGTGACTAGAGTGACACATAGCCGGAGAAAGGCACTGTTGGTATGACACACAGTAGGAAGATTGGCCAAAGTGACATGCAGCTAGAGAAAGATGTTGCTGGTATGATGCACAATGAGAAGAGAAGGGCTAGAAGAAGTGGTAGAAACATTACCAAAATTGTCCGAAAAATTGTCATAGAAGCCATCGGAAAACTAATTAGAGAAGCTCCAGAGAAGTCTACAGAAAACTGACTAGAGAATAATTGGGAAAGACAACAGAGCTCTATTGGAAAAGTGGTAGAGAATTGCCCAAAATTGTCAGATGATCGTCAAAAATAGTGGCCGAACATCCATAGGGGAAGGGGGCTGAAGCTTTTTCAAAGAAGTGGATAGAGCTCAAACCCTGAAATCTACACATTTGGGTTTACGCTTTTCTCTTCCACGCTCTGATACCATGTAAGGAATAACAATAAAGATAATGCTTTGAAAAGCCTTCATATCTTGGGAGGCTTGTGTTAATATATTTATAGTAGAGTGAAGGTTGTTTATATTGAGATACAACCAATGTGGACTTATATAGACTATATATTTTAACAATAATGTAGATAGTAGGCTATGTACTTTAGTCCCACATTGCTTATTTCATGTATTGTACAATTTTCTCTTTATTATAAATAGAGTACAGTGTAAGCTCTATTACTTATGCATTCCAAAGATTTTCTCTCTTTCTTTAGTTTCGTCAGTATTCATAGTACTTCAAGGTTCATCTTTTCCTTGATGAAATATTGGTAAATTTCATTGAGTTTTTAGCCTATCATGTTGAATCTTGAGAATATATATAGCTGCCTTGTTGTCACAATATAGAGTGAGATTTACAACTGGCCAACCGGAGGTCCTACAAAAACGTTCACAAACTACTTGAGCCATTGCTCTATATTATGCCTTTACTTGATCTAGCCACCATGGGTTGCTTCTTACTCTTAGATGATGAAGTTACCACAAACAAAAGTGTAGTACACACTTGTGGATCTTCGGTCATAGGGAGATCTAGTCCCATTTGCATATGTGCAAGCTTTGATTCTTGAATATTGGTGATTTGAGAAGAGCTAACCTTTCTTAAGAGTTGATTTTAAGTATTGCATAATCCAAAAGAGTGCTTCCATATAGGTTCTGTCATGCATAAATTAGAGTACTAGAGTCATGCATAAACTAACATTGCTAACCACATAGGTTCTGTCTGGGCAAGTATAAGTTAGAATACTTAGCTAACAAGCCTTTGAAATTTCCCAACATCAACCTTTTCTGTCTTTGGCACCCTTTATCTATGAAATGAAGATAGCCATTAAACTAACAAGTGATTGCTTCAATTCCTAGGATGTAGCATTGTTGAAAAGAAAAGAAGAAGAAGAGAAATTCCTCCACACTTATTCACTAAAAATGTTATAGATTTATAGGGAACTTGGCAGACAAATATGCCAGAAAACAATCCCTAAAAAGTAGCAATCAAATCCCCTAACAAGAGGAAGCAATAAACACAAAAAAATCAGAACCAGAATTTGGAAAGAAGCAGCAAGATATCAAGGAAATAATTCCCTCAAAATCCCAACAATAAATGATAACAAAATAGGAAATAAATATCCCAAACAAATCAGGGAAGAAATCCCAGATTCTGTGACACCCCCCTCAAGATGGGTCTCCAAAATTGAACATCCCCATCTTGTTAAATAACTTTTCAAATAGGATTCTAGTAAGAGGTTTTGTCAAAGTATCTACTTCTTGATCTCCTGATAACAACGTATGTTATACATAAAGTTTCGTCCTTAATTTTTTTTCTTTGATAAAATGTCTATCTACTTCCTCATGCTTTGTCCAATTATGTTGAACTGGATTGTGAGAGATATTGATAGTAGCCTTGTTATCACAGGAAATCTTCAGGGGAAGTTTTATGCTCATTCTGAGCTCTTCAAGTAACAATTTTAGGCATCAAATTTCACATGTTCCATGGGCTACTGCTTTTAATTCAGTTTCAGTGCTACTCCTAGCTACAACCAGTTATTTTTTGCTTCTCCAAGTGACTAAATTCTCCCAAACAAAAGTGTAATAGCCTGAGGCTGACCTTTTGTCTTTTATTGAATTTGCCCAATCAGTATCTGTGTGTTCTTCAAATCTTCGAGACTCATTTTTGCTGAAGAACAGTCTTTTACCCGGTGTTCCCTCGAGGTACCTTAAGATATGCTGGACGGATTCCATGTTTTCTTCATAGGGAGAATGCATATGTTGGCTAGCAACAACAAAAGCTATGTTTGACTTGGTATAGGAAAGATAGATTAATTTCCCAATCAGTCTTTGGTATCTCCTGTATCAACAGGGAACTTCTCCACTCTGTCTTCTAGTTTATTGACGGTATCCATAGGTGTGGGTTTGTAGTCAAGCATCTTGGTTCGTTTAATAAATCTAAAACATACTTCCTTTGAGTAAACGTTTCATTGTAATCGATTTCACGAGTTTGAGTGTAGCCCTTTGCAACTAGTCATGCCTTATATCTTTCAATGGTTCCATCTGGTTTGTACTTCACAAAAAACAACCATTTACATCCTATTGGAGTTTTGTCTCATTTCCAACACCTAAATCTCCTCTGTCATAGCTTTTCTCCATTCTGGTTTGCTTAAGGCTTCCTAAATGCTTCTAGGAATTTTCTCTGTAGACAAGTTAGTAATAAAAGCTTGAAAGGAGGGAGATAAATGATTGAAGGGTATATAATTAGAAATAAGATGCCTTTTTCCTTAAAGCTATGGGCCAATTAAGATCACTAACCCCAGGTGATGGCTTGGTCTCATGAGTATGGCATGGTGTACAGTCCCCAACGTTCTCCATCCTTCTTGAATGATTTCTTCGAAAGGAAACAAGGAGTTCAGGTTGTGAATTATTGTTAACTCTGGAGTTATCATATTCAACTTTTGGTTTAGGTATAGGTTCAATTTATTTTGGGGATTAAGGTGAAGTAGTTTCAGGAAGAGGGAGTTGGTTGATAGGCGTTCAAGTTGGTCAGGTGCAATATCGAGTTTTGGTATAGGGACAAGCACTAGTTCAGAAATAGTTTTTGGGTCATTGTCAAGGGTAGGTTCTCAGCCATAGGTTTCATTCCCATTCCTAGCTTTATCCTTGTTCCCCCCTAAAAGAGAACTTTATGATAATATGCCTGATTTTCAAAGAAAGTGACATCTATAGTAACAAAGTATTTTGTTTTTCTGAAAAGTAACACTTATAGCTATGTTGGGTGGCAGAGTATCCAACAAAAATGCAAGGAAGAGCACGAGAGTGAAGTTTGTTTTGGATATGGTCATGGACATGAACAAAGGTCTTGTAACCAAACACTTTGAGGGGTAAAGAATGAACAGACCTGGTTTGAGAAAAGAATCGATGAAGGGAATTTAGAGGGTCCTTATAGTTAAGAATTCGGGTAGGAAGACAATTGATAAGATAATAGGCAGTAAGAATGGCATCTCCCAAAAAGATTTAAGTACATTCTTATCAATCATGATTGAACGGGTGATTTCGAGAAGATGTTTATTTTTTCTTTTAGTAACCCTATTTTGTTGAGGTGTATCAACACATGAGTTTTGATGGATGATGCCATTGTATAAGAGATATTCTCCTAAAATGGAATTAAAGTATTTTTTTCCGTTATCAGTTTGAAGGATTTGAATTTTAGTATGGTATTGGGTCTTTATCATAAGGTGAAAGTGTTTGAAGGTTTGTGTGGCCTCATTTTTTTCCTTTAACGAATAAATTCATGTGACCCGTATGTGATCATCAATAAATGGGATAAACGACCTCTTTCTAGTAGTATTGAGAACACGGGATGGACCCCATATATTATTATAAATCAAGACGAAAGGTTTGGAGGATTTATAAGGTTGTGTGGGAAAGTTTGTTCTATGTGTTGTTTAGACATTTGGCAAGTATCACATTGAAATAAAACTTTATTATTGAAAAGAAAGGGATAGAGATGCTTCATACAGGGAAAGCTAGGGTACCTAACGTGTTGTTCTCTAGAAGTTAACTCACATCCAGTAATAAGCCCTTGCTTATCATCAAATTTGTCTTCCAAATAGTAGAGGCCGTTGAGATCTCTAGCACTGTCAATTCTCATGTCCGAAATCTTGTCTTGAAAGATGCAAGTGGATTGTGAGAATTGAGTAGTACAATTTAGGTAGTTTGTAATTTACTCATAAATAGAAGATTGCAAGATAATTTTGGGATATGAAAGGCATCTTTAAGAGATATAGAGGGACTAATGTTGATGGTACCAATACTAATAACAGAGGCAAAATATCTATCAGCAAATATCTCCTTTATTGACTAGCTTCTGGTAGGTTTTAGTACATAAGGAACATAACTTATGATCATTATTGAAGAGGTCAACTTCTTGCCATAGTTTGGAAAGGGTATTGAAGTAAGTGGTGACAATCATCTTGGCTTGGGTTAGATTCTGGGCCCTGTTCCTAAGCTTAAAAAGTTGGGAGGAATTTTCTAAATTAAAATATTGGTGTTTGCCTGCATCCCACTTGTCCGAAACTGTTTTGTAGCACAAGAAACTCTTATTTTTTATCCATGGAGTTGATTAGCCACACCATAATCATCAAATTTTGGCCATCCCACGTCTTGAACAAATGGTCTGATTCTACTAGTTATTCTGTATAGACATCAAGATATCCCAGCCTTCCTTTGCCATATACCATCATCTCCACAAATTGTGACCATGTTAGATAGTTTTTTTTCGGTGAGTTTATGTGGGGTGATTTGTAGGGAAGTGGATTGAATTTGTACTGCTGTTATAAGAGTCCACTATAAGGAAACTGAAGTTTTCGAGTCAACACTCCCTCCAGCACCAGTCGTGGCTGTTCCCCAAGAAAAAATCACTTGAGGTTTACCCGCCATGGAGGTTAATGGTATTGTTTTTATACCATAACAAACAAACAATAACTAAGTATTTTTTCATTAGATGGGGTCAGCTCATGGATCAAATAACGCTGTAGTGACCTATTATAAATAAGATGAATAGAGAGATTATTAATTATCAAATCTTTTTTAATAGTTTTTATTTTTATTTTTCTTTTTTTTCTCCTTCTACCTCTTAATTATCGGGTAGCTCTTCATCTAATTTACTTTTCTCAGTAGAGCTTTTACAGTTCTTCTCCACACATAGCCAAATCATCTTAAACGAGATTTTACCATCTTCACAATAGGTGCTACTCCAATTTTTTCTCTAATACACTCATTTTTAATTATATCTCTTCTTAGTGTGTTTATACATCCAACAACAATTAAACCTTTTCTCACTAGGTGGGGTCGGTTACATGGATCAAACGACACCACAGTAGCTTATTATAAATGAGATCAATAGATAGATTATTAACTATTAAATCATTCTTAATAGTTTCACCTATTGTTTATTTTTTTTGCCTCCCTCTAACTATTGGACTATTCTCCATTTGATATACTCTTCTCAATAGGATTTCTGCAGATCTTCTCCACATATGTCTAAACCATCTTAAGCGATATTCCACTATCTTCTCCACAATAGGTGCTACCCCAATTTTCTCTCTGATGCACTCATTTTTAATCATATCTTTTCTAGTGTGTCCACACATCTAACACAATATTTTCATCTCTGTAATATTGAGTTTATCTTCATGTTGTCTTTTAATCGCTTAATATTTAGTACTATACAATATAGCAGGTCTTATAACTGTACGGTAGAATTTTTTTTTAATTTTGAGTGGCACTTTTTTATTACAAATGACACTCGAAGTCTTCCTCCATTTCATTCATCCCACTTGAATCCTATGGTTTACGTCTTCCTTTACTTCACCGTCATTTTGTATAATGGATTTAAGATATTTAAAACTTGTAACTTGTTTTAATATATGGTCTCCAAATTTTACTTCTAAATTCATATTTATTCGTCTTTTATTAAAAATACATTCCATATATTATGTTTTATTACTACTTATACGAAAATCATGTGTTTCCAAAGTTTGTCTTCACGACTCTAACTTCATATTTATTTCCTCTTTCGATTCACCAATTAAGATTATATCATATGCAAAAATCATACATTGAGGCTTTAAATTTTGTATATATTCAGTAACTGCGTTCAAAATCAAGTTAAAAAGATACGGACTCAGGGAAAACCCTTGATGTAATTCAATAGTTGTGGAAAAATCCTTTGTGTCTCCATTTTATGTTATCACGCAAGTCGTGATTCTATCGTACATGTTTTTGATTGTTCGAATATACACAATACGTACTTCTTTCTTCTTTAAAGCCTTTTATAAAATATCTCTTAGTACTTTGTCATATGCCTATTCTACGTCAATAAAAACCATATGCAAATTTTTTTGTTTTTTTTGATATCTTTCCATCAATCTCCGCAGTAAATAAATTGTTTCCATAGTTGACTTTCTTGACATGAAACTAAATTGATTCTTTGTGACTTGAGTCTCTTGTCTTAATCTTTGCTCAATGATCTTCTCCCATAACTTCATAGTGTGGCTCATGAGTTTAATCTTCCGATAGTTAGCACAGTTTTGTATGTCCCCTTAATTTTATAGATAAAGATTAAAGTACTTATCTTCCATTCATCCGACATTTTCTTATATTTTATTATCACATTAAATAATTTAGTGAGTTAACTTATACCTTTCCTTCCTAGACTTTTTCACACCTCAATAGATATATTATCGGGTCCTACTGCTTTGCTATTTTCCATTCTCTTCAAATCCTTCTTTACTTCAAGCTCCTGAATTCTACAATAAAAAGTATAATTATAGTCTTTCTCTGCAACATATATTCTGTCAGAATCATAAGTCAACTCATGTCCTTCGTTAAAAAGCTCTTGAAAGTAGCTTTTCCATCGTGCTGGGATATCTTGCTCCCTTACCAAAAAATTACTATCTTTATCTTTAATATATTTCACTTTATTTAGGTCTCTTGTCTTTCTTTCTCTATCTTTCGCAAGTTTGTAAATTTTCTTTCTTTATCTTTAGTTTCTAAAGATTGATATAGCTCCTCAAAAACTCTAGATCTCGCTTCACTCACAACCTTCTTAGTGTATTTCTTAACAACTTTATATTTATCTAAATTTTTATTATCTTTACATAAGTGCCACGCCTTATAACACTTTCTTTTAACTTTAATCTTATCTTGCACCTTTGCATTTCACTACCAAGATTCTTTACTCTTGGGTCCAATGTCTCTTGATTCTCCAAGTATCTCTCTTGTCATATTCCTAATCCCTTTGGCCATCTCGTCCCATATATCATTAATATTTTCCTGAACCTCCCAAAGTCCCTCTTCCTCCACTCTTCTTTGAAAACTCTTTTGTTGTCCATTTTTCAAAAGCCACCACTTAATTCTGAAAACTATTTTCTTGCTCTTCCTTTTTACTCTTCTCTTAACTCGTACGTACAAAACTAAAATTCTGTGTTGGGTAGTCACGCTCTCTCTAGGTATGACTTTGCAATTTGTGCAAAACTTTCAATCTAATTTCTTTACCAAGAAGAAATCTATTTGAGAGCTTGCTCCTTTACTCTTGTATATGATAAGATGTTCTACCTGTTTCTTAAAGCAAGCGTTTGCTATAGTAAAATTATAAGTTAAAGAAAAATTCAAGATAGTTTTACCCTCTTCATTTACTTTTTCTAATCCAAAACCTCCATCTATATCCTTGTATATTTTAGATTCCCTCTTTACATGTTTATTTAGATCCCCTCCTAGAAATTTTTTTTCTCTCAGAGGTATTTCTTGAATCAAACCTTCTAGATCCTCCCAAAAAATTTTCTTGTGATGCTCCTCTAATCCAACTTAAGGTGCATATACATTAAGCACATTAAAAGTGTCCCGTTCCACTACAAACTTTAAAGTTATAATTCTATCTCCTAATCTTTTCACATCTACCACATTATTCCTCCACTTCCTATTAACTATTATACCTACACCATTGCTAGTTCTTGTTTTACCGGTGTATCAAAGTTTAAAATCCAAAGAATATAATTCATTTGCCTTTTCTCCTACCCACTTAATTTCTTGTAGACACATTATATGGATTATTCTCCTAATCATCGTATCAACTATTTCCATTGATTTTTCTGCAAGTGTGCTTATATTCTAAGTTCCAAAACGGATTCTACCCTCATGAACTAACTTCTTTGTCTACACCCGTTCATTAAAGTGTGAGAACCGTTGCTTATTTTTCACTGCACCTGAATGTCGATGTAGCGGCTCTTGTTCTTTTGACATTACACCCGAGCTATACAACACGTTGCTTTCGGGCAACGACCTAGCCATAATAATATTGTTTCGTTTATTCATGTTCATGTAGTTACGACAAAGTTTTACGTTGGCTGTCGCACGCTTAACACAACTCTTTTATTCAGGCTTGGGACCGGCTATACGAATATAGGCAGAGTTTTAGTAGTGTGTCTATATATCCAACGCAATATTTTTATCTCTACAACATTAAGTTTATCTTTATATTGTCTTTTAATCGCCTAACATTTAGTACCATATAATATTGCAAGACTTATAGTTTTACGGTAGAATTTTTCTTCACTTTCTTATCACAAATGACACTCGAAATCTTCTTCTATTTCATCCATCTCGCTCGAATCCTATAGTTTACATCTTCCTTTACTTCATTGTCATTTTGTATAATGGATCCAAGATATTTAAACTTATGACTTGTTTTAATAGATGGTATTCAAGTTTTACTTTTAAATTCGTATTTGTTCGTCTTTTACTAAAATTACATTTCATGTATTCTTTTTTGTTTCTACTTATACGAAAGTTATGTATTTTCAAAACTTGTCTTTATGACTCTTAACTATATATTTATTTCCTCTTTCGATTCACCAATTAAAATTATATCATTTGCAAAAATAATACATCGAGACCCCAAATCTTAGATATGTTCAGTAACTACGTCCAAAATCAAATTAAAAAGATATGGATTAAAAAATGACCTTTGACGTAGTCTTATAGTTGTGAAAAAATTTTGTGTTCTCACGCAAGCTGTGATCCTATCGTACATATCTTTGATTATTTGAATCTAAACAATACGTATTTCTTTCTTCTCTAAAGCCTTTCATAAAACTTCTCTTGGAACTCTATCATTTGTCTTTTTTAAATCGATGAAAACCATATTTAAATCTTTTTACTTTCTTTGATATCCTCCATTAATCTCCACAGTAAGTAAATTACTTCTATGGTTGACTTTCATGGCATGAAATTAAATTGATTTTCTATAACTTGAGTCTCTTGTCTTAATCTTTACTCAATGATCTTCTGCCATAATTTCATAGTATGGCTCATGAGTTTAGTTCCCTTATAGTTGGCACATTTCTAGATGCCCCTTTTATTTTTATAGATGGGAATTAAAGTACTTATCTTATATTCATTCGACATTTTCTTAGATAACGTTATCACATTAAACAACTTAGTGAATCACCTTATGTCTTTTCTACCCAGACCTTTCCATTGCTCTAATACCATGTTGAAAAGAAAAGAAGAAGAGAAATTCCTCCACACTTCAATCAATGCTATAGATTTATAGGGAACTTGGCAGTCAAATCTGTCAAAAAAAATCTCTAAAAAGTAGCAATCAATTCCCCTAACAAGAGGAAGCAATAAACACCTAAAAATTAGAAACAAAATATGGAAAGAAGTAGCAAGATATCGGGGAAGTAATACCCCCAAAATCCCAACAATAAACAATAACAGAATAAGAAATAAATATCCCAAACAAATCAGGGAAGAAATCCCAGATTCCGTGATAAGCATAATTTACCTAAATCATTGATCGCAAAGTATTTAGCAAGATACTCCTTTGATTTATTTATCTTTTGTTGAATATTTGAATATTTGATTTGATTTAATTTGTTTCTTGTCTTGTTGTAATAGTTAAGGAGTGATTAGTGAGTTATTATTTTCCTAACATCAAGGGGTAATGATTCCTAAAATTGTGAGAATTGATCCTAAATTGTTGTAAATAGATTGTATATATATATATTTGACTCTTGTACATACTGATTAATCAAGCAATTAATATTTAGAAATTGTTTCTTGCATCTCTTCTCTATTTTTTGGTTTTTCTTATGTTCAAGTTGCCTTTCGATTCTGCTTGTGTTCATGGTATCAGAGCATTTGGGTATCTAAACCAAGGGAGACAAGGTGTGACGAAGCTATTTCTTTGTAAGTAGAACTCGTGCGACAACGCAGACTGCAATTTTTTTTCGAGTATTAAAGCTAGGAGTAGAGATTGTGACATTGCGATACCCAGCCTAATAACTAGTGATGACGTGTATGGCTCAACCAGCCATGTCTGGAGATGAACGAGATAGTACCTTGGCAATGTCAGACATTGGTGGTGGAGCACGGCTGTTGTTGGGACCCGTACATTCCAGCAGCAATATGGACAATAGTCCAATCACGTTGATTGTTCTCGAGTTGAATGATATTGCTAACACTCCATCCATGACACTGAGGAACAGTTAGAATAATTGTATAGACTTTTTTAGTCCGCTCAATTCTCAAACACCTTTTGTTCTTTGGTCCAATTAGGTAATATTTCCAATATGCTATTTTCAATGTGTTTGATATTCTCTAGTTCCTTTGGATAATAGATTTAGGTGTCACTAATCATAGGACAAGTTGTTCTAAATTGTTTTGTTTCTATGGTCCTTGTGCAAGTTAAGATAGCTGATGGTACACTCTCAGTTATTGTTGGAAAAGGGTCAATATTTATTTCAAAAGATTTTGTTCTTTATTTTCCAAATCTTTCTTGTAACTTTTAGTCTATTAGAAAGCTTACCAAAATCTTAAATGTTGTGCTAAATTTTCGCTAAATCATTGTGATTTTCAAGAGTTAGAAATAGGGATGATAATTAGCAGTGTTAAAGAATATGGTGGTCTTTATTATTTTGACGATGGAAGTACTTTGTGTGAGCAAGCTTAGATCTCTAGTCTTTAAATCGTGCTTTAGTTCTAATAATAGTGAAATAATACTGTGGCATCATAGGCTAGGCTATCCAATTTTTTATATTTAAAGTATTTTTTTTCAAATTTATTTTGGAGTAAAATATTATCTTCTTTTCAATGTGAAGTATGTTAATTAGTCAAGCATCATCGTGCATCATTTTCTGTTCAACCATACAAATCATCTACACTTTCTAGTCTCATTTCTAGTGATGTTTGGGATCGTCCTGAATCTCAACAATTTTTGAAATGAAACAGTTCATAGTTTTTATTGATGATCATATACGCTTAAGTTAGGTATATCTTCTTAAGGATAAATTTGAAGTAGAACATGTTTTTACAAATTTTTATAACATTGCTGAAACCCAATTTCAAACCAAAATCCTAATTTTTAGAAGTGACAATGGGAAGGAATACTTTATAAAGTTTTGGGTGTATATTTCTTGGAAAAATAGATTATTCATCATAGCTCTTGCATTGACCACCCTGAGCAAAACGGGGAAGCAGAAATAAAGAATAAACACCTCCTAAAGGTAGTTAGGTCTTTGATGTTTACCACTAAGGTATATAGGGGGAAGCCATCCTTATTGCTACCTATTTTATTAATATGTTGCATCAAGAATTTTAAACTTTTAGATGCCATTGTCAGTTTTCAGAAAATCCTTTTTACTGTCATGATCCACTTTAGATTTACTTCTTAAATTAAAAGTGTTGGATGTGTTGTCTTTGTTCACATACATAATCATAATGGAGATAAGTTAACCCCAGGAGCATTGAAGTATGTGTTTCTTGATTATTCACCTACACAAAGGGTATAGATGCTTTGATCCAAAATGAAATTTTTTTTTTGTCACAATAGATGTTACGTTTTTTGAGTTTTCATATTGCTCTTTAGGGGAGAATGAGTATGAAGAATCATTTTTTGAACATGAGACTAATGATATGGCTAAGAGCCTAAGACAAACTCTGAGGTTGTATTTGATTTCAATACTTTAAATATTGAAGAATAACAGCCTATTGTGATGCTTGAACATGATTTAAAAATAATAGATGAGGCATGCCTCATTGATGATAGGATGTTTGGAAAGGTTTGTATAAATAATTAATGGGCTCAAAGTAATGAGATGTGACTGTACTCCCACAATATCAAAGTCTAAGAATTCATGTAAACTCTCTAATTTTGAATTTCTTGATATTCCTATTGTCCTTAGGAAAGGTGTTAGATCATATACTTAACATTTCCTTTCAAATTTGTTGTCATATCATAACTTGTCACCATCTTATTCTACCTTTGTCTTAGATTTGTTAAAAGTGGACGTACTTGAGTTTGTAAAGGAAGCACTAACAGTTCTGGAATGGAAGAAATGGATATATTGGAGAAAAATGGGACATGTGAGGAATTGCACTTGATGAAAAATTGGTAGTTGGTTGCGTATGGATATTTATTGTGAAGTTTGATTTAGACGTATCTTTAGAAAGATATAAAGCACGATTAGTGGCAAAAGGTTATATGCAAACCTATGGAGTGAATTATTATAAAACTTTGCTCTAGTAGTAAAATTGAATACTGTCTGTGTACTATATTGTCTCTAACTGTGAATTTGGATTGGTCTCTGTACCAATTAGATTAAAGAATGTTTTTTTTAATGGGGAACTGGAAGTAGTTTATGGATGCACCTCTTGGATTTGAAGAAAAGTTTGCATGAAAAGTGTGCAAATTGAAAAAAATTCCTTTATGGCTTAATAGCCTCCACATGCTTGGTTTGAAAGATTTACAAAGTTTGTTAGAAGGTAAGGACCAACCATACAATGTTTGTTGAACATATACAACAACAACAACTAAGCCTTTTCCCACTAGGTGGGATCGGCTACATGGATCAAACGGCGCCATAGTGGCCTATCATGGATTAGATCAATAGATAAGTTATTAACTATTAAATCATTTTTAATAGTTTCACTTATTGTTTTTTTTTGGCCTCCCTCTACCTCTAATTATTGGATTATTCTCCATCCGATCAACTCTTCTCACTAGGGCTTCTGCAGGTCTTCTCCACACATGGCTAAATCACCTTAAGCGAGATTCAACCATCTTCTCCATAATAGGTGCTATCCCAACTTTCTCTCTAATGCACTCATTTCTAATCATATCTCTTCTGGTGTGTCCACACATCTAACACAACATTCTCATCTCTGCAACGTTGAGTTTATCTTCATGTTGTCTTTTAACCGCCCAACATTCCGTACCATACAATATAGCAGGTTTTATAGCCGTACGGTAGAATTTTCCTTTAACTTTGAGCGGCACTTTTTTTATCACAAATGACACTCGAAACTTTCCTCCATTTTATCCATCCAGCTTGAATCCTGTGGTTTACGTCCTCCTTTACTTCACCGTCATTTTGTTGAACATATAGGTGGAGAAAATTTGATAGTCCTAATTGTATATGTAGACGGCATCATAGTCATGGAGAATGATGTTAATGAGATAGAAGCACCAATGAGACTATTTTGTGATAATAAATTAGCCATCAGCATAGCAAATAATTCAGTTCAACTTGACCATACCAAGCACAGAGATTGACAGGCGTTTTTTAAAGAGAAGCTAGGAAGTTGAGTCACATATATGTCTTTTGTTATCTCATAACAACAAAGAGTTGACATGCTAATTAAAGGCTATTTCTGACCAAAGCTTGAAGATTTTATTGGCTAGTTGAGCATGATTAACATCTGTACACCAACTTGAAAGGATTGTTAAATATTTGATTTGATTTGATTTGATTTACTCTTTCTAACTGTTAATGAGTGATTAAGGAGTTATTATTTTGTTAATATCTAGAGAATAATGATTCCTAAAATTATAGGGATTGATTCTAGATTGTTGTAAATATGTTGTATATATCTAACCCCGTACATACTGATTAACCAAGTAAATTATATTTAGAAATTGTTTCTTCTATTTCTGCTTGGGTTTTTCGGTTTTGCTTGTGTTCAAGTTGCCTTTAGATTCTGCTTGTGTTCATCTTTGATATATTATTGCTTCTAAATGTGATGCCATCAACATTGTCAATAAGAACTATAGCGTATTCTGGACATTGCAGTAGAATAAGTTGTGATATGCAATTCTTTAGCCTGCTGAACCTACCAAAACCAAGGTTTACGAGATTGTTTCAAGCCATCTACAGCTTTCTTCAATTGACATAGTTTTTCGGCCACTTTCTCTGGCAGTCGCTGACCACTTCTTTTGCAGACCTTTGGCCTTTTCCGTTATAGTCTTCTAGCCACTTCTTTGGCAGTTCTCCACTACCTCTCAGGTGGTCAATTGAGCTCTTCTTTGACAAAGCTCTAGCCTTTTCTCTGACTGGTAGGTCAGTATAACCACTGACACACATTCTGATTACTTCCTCTAGTTTTTCATTATGTTTGCTAGGTGTTCGGAGAGAGGGATTAGCGAGGTTTGTTGGTTGGGAGGGAGGGTTTAGAGGTTTCTCATTTGTAGTTTACTGATGCTATTATTATTTTCTCATTGAATTGGTGCTTTTTCATTTTTTGAACTTTTTCCTCTTCTCAACCAGTTACCCACTTTAAACCATCCTTGGTTTTTCTTTGAACTTTTGTTTCTCCAGAAATGTTAATCATAAAGTTGCTAATGATCTTGTTTTGATATTTGAAATTCTTGGCCCTTTTTCTATGACTTTGGCAGATAGAAGGGTTTGAAGTTTGGATTCTTTAGGATTATTTTCTTTTATTCCCTATTCAATTTTTGCTTTGAAATCCAAATGCCTAGAATTTTCATTTCCTAAATCTTTTCTGAAGATCAAGGCTCTAAAGTGAAGGTTTTATTGTGGACTATGGAACTTAATAGAATTAGTACAATCTGCTTCAAACTCATAGGCCCTATAAATGTATTTAACTGATTGTTTGTTTGATGTGTGAACAGAGTTTAGAGACAAATAGTCATATTTTCTTGCACTAAAGTGGCATGGAAAATCAGGAAGATACTGTTTGTCATCTTTACTTAGTAGGTTTGTCTTGTGGATTTAGATATTTTTTGAAGCTATTATGTGCATGGATTTTGGATTAGGCTATTCAGTTGTGGAATAGGCTTTTTGGCATCTTTGGTGAGGCTCAGATCTGCCCGCCTTCTTTAGAGAAATTTTTAGTTACCAAGTTTTATGGTTTTGGGACAAGGTAGGAGCCTAAATTTTTTTGGCAATGTGCTGTTTTTGCTGTGGTGCGTTGTAATAGTTTTTTTTTTCTGTGATTTTTTGAGGACTGCTGGTCCTCTGTTCTTGTAATGCTTTCTTTCTACATCAATAAAGTTTCTTCTTCTATCAAAAAAATAAATTGTTCATGGTTTTAGGGAGCAACAAGGAGCACAAAGTCCTTTGGCAGAGTGCTATACTTGCAGGCTTTTAGTGTCTATGGTTAAAAGTATATCCGAATGCAAGAGTTTTTAAGAAGTTTCTTCGGGAAAATTTTCTGCAGGAAATAATTATTTTCTTGGCATCCTTTTGAGTTTCAGAAAATGGTTTACATAGGGGGATGTCCCTTATGGATTTATAAGAAATTTAAAAGCTCTTTTGAGCTAATTTTTTTTTTCTAGTTTTTTATTTTCTACTTATGGGAGGATTCCTTGTCCTTTGTTGATGTATTGCTTTCTCTTCTCATTGATGGATTCTTTTATTCTGTAAAAGTAATAATAATAAAAGATAGGAAAGAACATCAATTTGCAATTTAGATCACGGTGAGAGCACTAAGCAACAAAAGATTATTAGTAAAGTGAGCATGCAGAGAATGAAGTAATTTTGCCACATGCTGACTGGTAAACCAGAGAGTTTAATTTATATCTGCCATGTTCGGGCAGTAAAACTGTACACCTACTTGACCAAAATTTCAATAATATTCATCATAGCTTCAAATCATAGGGCATTTGATTCATGTAATCGACCCCACTTAATGATAAAAGGTTTGATTGTTGTTATATAGCTTCAAATCATAGCAAGAAATGAGCTAGATAAAGTTCTTCTGCCTTTCTGGGTGATAGACATAAACTTGTTGAAATTGGAGCAAAACACTCCAAGTCATGGCATTAAGGGTTTTGGCCTTTCAAAGAACGCTGCCAAAATTGACCAGCAATTTCCCAACCACATGTTGGTGAGGCCTTAAGGCTTTGGTTCACCGCAGGAAGCCTCTCCTATCTGTGGGTCCACCAAAGCTTAGCTATAGTTGCAATGCCATTCTTCTGTCTACACCAACCTGTTGCAACATCTTTGGTCCAATATTACTCATCTAAGAAGAGCCTAATGAAGCCAGGACCATATAATTTGATACTAGGTTGAAAAATAAAATTCTAGAAGGAAAAATTTGAGAGAGAGAGAGAGAGAAAGCAAGTAAATTGAAGAAAAGGTTCTAGGTAGAAGTATACTTGTCCTGTCTTATACCTTTATTTGTACAGGATCATCTAAGGAAGAATATATTCCTCCCTAATTTTAGCATTCTTAATAAAAATCCTTGATCCTTACTAATCAGTCAAGACATGGTTGCAGTAGTCAACATGACATAATTATATTAGTTGACAAAACCTTTTGTTAAGTAAAGGATAAGATAGGTGAGTGCTAGCTGAAAGAGGTACTGGGCTGTAGGGTGCAACATTGCATAGGCACTAACCTTTTTGGGGTAAGCATGATTTGAGCTCTATCTATGATGACCATTTATAGCAAAGGGGTAGTTTAGTTTAGCTACTTTACATCAAGGGGAGATTGTGGATGATTTCTTTTTGGGTGAGCCTAGTTGGGGAAGAAACAATCTTTATTTTGGTTGATTCCAAAATCCACTTGGGGTGACACAATCCTTAGTGTGACCTACCTCATAAAGTGAATGCCACTTTTCGCATTAGACTTCAAAATGCCATTGAAACTTCTTCAAGGTAGCAATTCCTATTTCATCCCACCTAAATTGTTTGGCTGTGTATATTCATAAATCGTAACAATAATAGAATTCTTGGTAAATTAGATCTCTCAGCATTGAAATGTGTTTTCATAGGTTACTCTACAACTCAGAATGGTTATAATTTACAAATGTTATGTTCATGCATCTTGAAAGTCAGTTACAAGTATGGATGCTATTTTTCAGAAAACAGAAGTGTAGTTTCTAGAACCACGGTCACATTTTTTAGGGGGAGAATCATGATACGAAAGAATTGACCATTATTTCTCTTTTTTCCCATCAAGTCGGAGACTAGTTGATGCAGATGCCTCTTTGATTAGTCATTTAATTTGACTTTGTTAATTAGGGCTTTTGATTTAGGAATTAGGGTTCAATGTAGAGATTTGAATAAAGCCTTTTGGGCTTTGGGTTTCTTTTAGCTTATTAGGCCTGAGTTATGTTAGCTCATCTTCTGATAAGTAAGTCAGTTATAGTTGTTATCTTATTGATGTTAATAAATATGATATTTGAGTTGTCTTAGTGTGATTTTCTTGTGCTCTGCTTTGTTTATGTGCCAAATTGGTATGAGAGCCCCCTTTGTCATCACACCTACTGCCTTTTATCGTTCGCTTACTGTCAAGTTTCAAATATTTACAAACCAAGCATACCACTATATTCAGTGACCCAATTTACCTAGGTCTAGCATCTTTGTGGTCCAACAAGGCAGAAGAACTAGAGAAATCCGTTGGAGAAGCCAACTAGCGATAGCTTACCTCCCTTTTTGGTGCTTGAAACAAGAAAACAAGCCTGCAATTAGCTCTAGAAGGTACTAAAACCCTAAGAGTCAAAGTTTAACAGCTGTCTAAGACCCTGCCCACTGGAGAAGGCTTAGTGCATAATAACTAGTTAACTACCCTTGGGCCATATACCACCGTGTAGAGGCCTTTTTCAAGCACTTGCAACCCAATTTGATTCAAATTCAACTTGTAACTCACCACTAACCTGGCCCGTCATTGATCAACGTTGACCATTGTTGATTGATGTCGACCAAACATCCAACAACTAATTTTTGCATTCTAGACCTCTTTCCTTGGGTATTTTGGCCTCTTGATTCTGTTTGACCTTGTTTTCACTGTTTGGGGTCTCAAGGTTTGATTGCTCCAAATTTAATTTTTTGCTTCATAAGGTATGTGTCTTTTGTTTGAAAGCTTCTAATTTTCATAATAGTCCAGGTTTAATAGTAAATTGTCTTACTATCTGTTTTATCTTTATACATATCCTTGTATTCAGAAAAAAATCTTTATTTGCTTATCAAATTCATAGCCTTTTCTTTTCTTTTTATTGCATGTTATAAAATAAATATTTGCCTATCAACCCCATTGACTTTTCTTTTCTTTGCTTGATATCTCACTTTTTGTCCACCATCACATAGTTCTCGCATTTAATTCTATATATGCTATATCATTATGGTAGTTTATCATTTACACTATTTTGTGCAGTCTAGTCAATACTATCTTTTGCTTGCTCAATTCTAATTTGTATCTTTTATCATTATTTATTGATGGTAGGTTAGATTTTGATACTATATTAGATTGGCTTTGTAATATCGATTTTTTTTTAACTATATCGATTGCTTGACCATCATAAAGTATTTGTTGCTAAAAATGAAATTGTTAGGATCAGTTAGCTTATGTTGGGGATGAGAGATACTGATCGTATTGTGGTCTAGACCCAATTTCTATTTGGGCAGTCACAAAACCAGAGTTGCAAAGATAAATATCCGCCCACTTATCACCAAAACCAGTTGATGGATCAATGGAGGAACATTAAGCAGTTTCCTACTTTTGTGTCTGAGTACATAGAGCGATTTGAAAATTTATGCTTTGATGTGACATTTGAGAGTATACCTGGGGGACAATTGCTTGGTTCATTAATGGGTTACAGTTGGATATCAAACTAGAGGTTAAGCTGACCTTAATGGGTTAGAGTCCTTGAATTGTCCATCAGATGTTGAAGAGGACGATATAAGTGTTTGGAATCATGACCAGCCACAATAGTGTTATGGGATGTATTTTGTCCCTTTCATCTTCTTGGAAGCACACCAACATTTTTCACATGTGGATTGACTAGAGAGGTCAAGCTTGCAAATGGGTAATTGATGGAGGTAGCACTATGAATGTAGTCTCTATCTTTGGAGTGGATAGATTATGTCTTAAATTTGCGCCTCACCCTCAACCTAAACCTTTTAGGGTTGCTTCGGTTGATAAGACATCTTTGGCTGTCATTGAGCATTGTAAAGTCCTGCATCAGGTTGGGATATATGAGAAGATACATTGTCATGCCTTACTGATGGATATTGTGCATATCCTATTGGGATGTCCTTGGCTTTAAAATGAGGTAGAGATTTCACATGCATTATATGATAGGAATCGGAGTACCAAATTGCAATTGAATTTTAGCGCAAGATTGTTAAAAAATGGAAAACAGTTTTGAACAATTTTTCATTAAAAAAAACCAAGTGCAGTGAGAATAATCATTAATAATTGTTACAACATTTTCAAAATCCAGAACGAAACTAGTACAACTCAAACCCCAACTACATGCCTGAACAAAATAAAAGGGGGATACAACCCCATTAATTGATTACCTATTTTAATGAAGTCAAGGTATGTTTACCAATCTGACACAATGCATTCCAAAGATGTCAAAGTAGAAAAACCACGAACCATCTTTTGGAGCTTTGAATGACTAAGTTGCTCTAAACGATTGTGAACGAAATCGGGAAAATTTGTAGAGTTGTAGGTAATTGGCAAAGTTGGCAGGGTAAAGTGATACAACCACTTTAATTCATGCTCTATCCCAATCATATCTATCTGATACCCTCGTCCTGCGTGAAGACATATTTATTAGTAGAAGTAGTGGAACTATTAATAGTGTGAGTTAATTTGCTAACAGACATCAAGTTAAATAGTCATCTAGGTACATCAAGAACAGAATCCAAGGTTATGAAAGGAAGAGGGTGAGCTTGGTCAACGCCTTTAACAAACAGTTGGGATCTTTTAGCTAAAGTAATAGTAGGAAGGGTGAATAGTAGTATTAAGGCAAGAGAAAAAATGTTGGTTACTAGAAATATGACATCAATGACCTATGGCCCAAGAGAAGATAATTGTTAGTGCTATAGCATTTTGGAGCTGTTGGATTCCAAATGAATGCAAGTAGGAAGTTTAATAGCCAACTCCAAATTCACCTTGGTAGGGATGAACTTGACTTACAGTGGAATTCATACATCAATAGCAAAACAAGGGTCAACTTCAGAAATGTAAAATAGCAGATAGAAAACAGAAAAAAAAAACGGATGCTAGCACTTCAAGTGGCTAGCAGTCTTCCCCACTCTAGTCTCCAGAGTTTTCCACTCCCTGTATTCCCCTACCTCCTTCTTATTCTACTCACCCAATAGACATTAACTGACTTCCTCCCAAAACCCAACAGCCTCCATGTGTTGCTGACACCCTGCTCCAATTAGTTACGCCAGCTTCCTCCATTCTTTTTTTCCATCCCCTGTGCCCAGGCTTATGTCTATGAGTGTACAGCTTAATAATAAAGGGTCCATTTGGAGCCCTTGTCACTATACGTGCCACACACTATTAATATCAGATTTTTTTAACTTAAATATATGCAAGATGAGCATGAAAGATATTTATGCACCATCTTGAGGGTAATGTTGATTGCTGTATTTAAGGCTTGATGGATTAAATTAAGAGTTGAAATATGGAGTGAATATGGTGGGATATTCTGTTTGTTCCTCCTAAATTTTTGTATAAATAAGGATACTGACTAGAATCTTATGTTGAACCTACAAAGTTTCTGTATCCTTTCTCCCTCTCTCCCCCTCCTGTAGAGCATAATATCTCTCTCCAATTCTACTTTCAACTCTTGCTATGGAAGAGATGCAATTATTTGAAGCTTCTATGGATAGCAGAACTCAGAAGTAAATGGATGAAATACAATTTCTGATGGAACCCACATTTAAAACCAAAAAAATAAAAAATAAAAAAGATATTTTGGGGTTTTTGATTAGGGACACTTGGCACATGATTATAGGAGTAGGAAGTTAGGAATTTTGTTATAAGAAGGAGAGGGCAGAGGTGTGGGGGATGGAAAGAATGGATTTGAGAATAAGGCTGCTGGCTGCTGGCTGCCTAGTGCCAGACTTTGGAGTGCTGTGTTTTCTCGTTTTTCTTTACTTATTGCATTGCTTTCTTTTTATTTTTCTTGCTTCATCAAGACCAGAATCATTACCGGTGAGTTTTGGTTCATTTTGTAATTTTCTCTACAATTTCACTGTTGATTTCAGTAATTTTTTTATTACTTAGTTTTTTTTTATGGAGATCTAGGTCTCCATCAATTTCCTACTTTGTAGTTTTGTCCGTTTTCACTTTTCTACTCTAGTTCAAAATTTGACCTTCTGCCCTGTGTGCTTTGCTCCATTACCTCGACACCACCCTTTACTTTTATTTCGTTTTACTTCAAATAGTGAGAGCTTATATAAGTCACATGGAGGTAAAATATCCCCATTTGGTTTCCCCAATTTCTCCCAATTAGGGCAGTTTGAACTAAATCTAAATAGCAGATTATATGTGCATAAGCCAGGGAAGATTTTGTTGATTTTAGATTCCTTATTATACATCTAGGTCTGTTATATAGCTATTAGGAAGCCACTCTTCAGTTAAGTGTGTTGATAACTTCTACGAAAGTGTGGAAAGCATGTACTCCACATGGTGGACAAGCTTACGTTTTGTTTTACTAAATCCTCGTGTGGTTCCACAATTTTGTTACCCAAATCAACCTCCTAAAATTGCTGAGATGGATCCTGCTGAATACTATTATGGTATTAAGTTACAGATCTGGGGCAAACAATCAACAACAACAACAATAAAGACTTTTTCTACTAGGTGGAGTCGGTTACATGGATCAAACGGCGCCACAATGACCTATCATGAATGAGATCAATAGATAAGTTATTAACTATTAAGTCATTCTTAATAATTTCACTTATTATTTTCTTTGGTCTCTCTCTATCTCTAACTATCGGACTATTCTCCATCTAATCTACTCTTCTTACTAGTGTTTCTACAGGTCTTCTCCACACATAACTAAATCACTTTAAGTGAGATTTCACCATTTTTTCCACAATAGGTGTTACCCCAACTTTCTCTCTAATGCACTCATTTCTAATCATATCTCTTCTGGTGTGTCCACACATTCAGCGCAACATTTTCATCTTTGCAACATTGAGTTTATCTTCATGTTGTCTTTTGACCGCTCAACATTTAGTACCATACAATATAACAGGTCTTATAGCTGTACAATAGAATTTTCTTTTAACTTTGAGTGATACTTTTTTATCACAAATGACACTCGAAACCTTCCTCCATTTCATCCATCATACTTGAATCCTATGGTTTACGTCCTCCTTTACTTTGCCGTCATTTTGTATAATAGACTCAAGATATTTAAAAGTTGTAACTTGTTTTAATATATGGTCTCCAAGTTTTACATCTAAATTTATAGTTGTTCATCTTTTATTAAAAATACATTCCATATATTCTGTTTTATTTTTACTTATACGAAAACCATGTGTTTCTAAAATTTGTCTCTGTAAACAAATTAGAGGTAAAAACCCGTATGTCTTATTTTGGAATACAAAGGAAGATAAATAGGAATGGGATGATTGCTGAGCAATCTTCAGGATTCCCGATACAAGAGGGAAGATATCTTGAGATATCTTTTCTTAACAGAATAACAGCAAATCAGCAAAATTAAATCCCCTATATTCCGATAATACAAAAGGAAATAAAAGATATGAGATAATGAGAAAATAATACCACAAAATCAGGGATAGGATAATCATAAATTATGCCCATAATCTGCGACAATGAAGGATAGGATAATCACAAATTATGCCCATAATCTGCGACACCCCCCTCAAGCTGGACTTCCAAGATTAAACAAGCCCAACTTGTTTTCTAGATGTTTAAAAGATCTTCTAGGTAGGGCCTTTGTCAAGATATCTGTAGTCTGTTCTCCAGTTTGAAGTGTAGGTAATACAAAGAGTCCCTTCTTCAACCTTCTCTTTAATAAAATGTCTATCTACCTTGACATGCTTTGTCCTATCATGATAGACAGGGTTATGAGAGAACTAATGGCAGCTTTATTATTACAGTAGAGTTTGATAGGTAAAATTAATTCCATCTCAAGCTCCTCAATTAATAATTTCAGCCACAACATTTCACATGTTCCATGAGCTATAGCCCTTAACTCTGGTTCAGCATTGCTTCTAGCCACTATAGACTGTTTTTTACTTCTCCAAGTAACCAAGTTACCCCAAACATAGGTACAATATCCCGAAGTAGATCTCCTATCTTCAACTGATCCTGTCTAGTCAGCATCTGTAAATCCTTCAATATTCCTAGGCTGATTTCTTCCAAAGAACAATTCTTTGCTTGGCAATCCTTTCAGATGTTTCAAAATCCGAAGAACTGCTTCCATATGTTCTTCACAAGGAGAGTGCATAAATTGACTCACTACACTCACAACAAATGCAATATCAGGCCTAATATGGGAGAGATAAATAAGCTTCCCTACTAGGCGTTGATATCTTCTTGTGTCAATAGGTGTTCCTCCTTTGTTACTACTTAATTTAATAGTAGAATCCATAGGTGTATCAATCGATTACAACCAAACATCCTAGTTTCCTTCAATAATTCCAATATATACTTCCTTTGAGTAACATAGATTCTCTTCTTATTTCTAGCAACTTCTATTCCTAGAAAATATCGTAGAAAGTTAAGATCTTTTATTTCAAATTCAGATGCCAATTTGGCTTTAACTCTGGAAATTTCAAGAACATCATCTCCAGTGAGGATTATATCATCTACATATACAATGAGAATTGTTCTCTTACCATTTTTATGTCTGTAAAACAAAGTATGATCAATGTGCGTTTGATTATATCCTTGATTTAGAATTGCTTTTGTGAATCTCCCAAACCAAGTTCTTGGAGATTGTTTTAGCCCATAAAGAGCCTTTTTTAACTTGCAGACTGTCCCATTTTTTTGGTTTTGATCAAACCCAGGCGGGAGGTCCATGTAAACTTTCTCTTCAAGGTCACTGTTGAGGAAAGCATTCTTGACATCAAGTTGTTGCAATTCCCAATCAAGATTGGTAGCAATTGATAAGAGAACCCTTACTATATTTAATTTGGCAACTGGAGCAAAAGTCTCATTGTAGTCAATTCCATAGGCTTGAGTGTATCGCTTAGCAACTAGCCTTGCCTTATGTCTTTCTATAGTCCCATCATATCTATATGTAACAGTGAAAACCCATTTGCATCCAACAGGCATTTTATCCTATGGTTTTTGAACAAGGGTCCATGTCTGATTTTTTTCCAAAGCTTGTATTTCTTCTAAAACAGCCTTTTTCCAGTTTGGATCATGTAAGGCTTCTTGAATGTCCCGTGGAATTTTTTCTTCAGCTAGATTAGCAACCAAAGCTTGAAGATTAGTAGAGAAATGATCATAGGAAACATAATTTGAGATGGGATGTTGAGTGCAAGACCTAGGCTTCTTCCTTAGAGCAATAGGCCAGTTTAGATCACTTACCTCAAGAGATGAAGTCTCGGAATCATGAGGATGACATGTTGTAGGTATAGCAGCTTCCTCTACTACTTTGGGATTTCTTCTTCAAGTGTAAACAAGCAAATTAGGTTGGTCCATATCAGTTCTCGGTTCTGGTTGTTTTTCAGGTTCAGTTTCTGGTTGTTCTTCAGTTTTTGGTTCATGTAAGGGCTGTGCAGCATTTTCAGGTAAGGATTTTGGTGTAGGTAAATGTTCCAGTGCTGTTCTAGGGTCTGATGTGGTCTTGGATCTGTTTCTGGAAAAATCTGCCATTGAGCTTCCTAGTTAAACCCCCCCCCCCCAAAGCTAATTTTTCTGGTAATAAGCTTGTTCAAAAAAGGTTACATCCATGGAAACAAAATATTTGTGTTTTTCTGGGGAATAACATTTGTAGCCTTTTTGGATAGCAGAATATCCAAGAAATATACAGGTGATAGCCCGAGACTCCAATTTATTATGATCATGCATATGTACAAACACTTTGCAACTAAAAACTTTGAGAGGCATAGAGTTTGAGTCTAGTTTCTGGGTAAAATTGTAAGAGGGTTTGGACAGGTGTTTTATAATTTAAAACACGTGTTGGCAATCTGTTTATGAGATGACAAGCTGTTAGAATAGCATCCCCCAAAAAAAATTTTGAAACATTATTGGCTATCATTATAGAACGGGCTACTTCAAGGAGATATTTATTTTTTCTTTCAGCCATCCCATTTTGTTGAGGGGTATTCACACAAGAACTTTGATGGATAATTCAATGATTTAAGAGGTAAGTTCCAAGTATGGAGTTAAAGTATTCCCTACTGTTATCAGTGCGAAGAATTTGAATTTTTGTATTGTATTGATTTTGGATCATAGAGTGCAAGTGTTTAAAGGTTTGCTCTGCCTCACTTTTTTCTTTTAGAAGAGAAATCCAAGTAATCCGTGTGTGATTACCAATAAATGTAATGAACCATTTTTTTCTAGTGGAATTAGATATTCGTGAGGGTCCCCATATATCGCTATGAATTAAAGTGAATGGTTTAGTTGGTTTGTATGGTTGAGGGAAAGTTGGATCTATGGTGTTTAGCAAGTTGACAAGTATAACATTAAAATTCATCTTTATTTCTAAAAAGATCAGGAAACAAATGCTTCAAATAGGAAAAACTAGGATGGCTTAACCTAAAATGCCATAACATAATTTGTTGCTCTATTGAAGAAGATAAGTCACATCCAGTAACCAAAGCTTGTGCTTCTTCCCTAAAGTAGTAGAGTCTCCTGAATTTTTTAGCACTGCCAATCCTCATGCTCGAGTTCATATCCTGAAATATGCAAGAATTATGTGAGAATTGGGCAACATAGTTCAAGTCTTTAGTAATCTTGCTTACTGATAACAAGTTACAAGAGAGTTTAGGGACATGAAGTGCATCATTAAGCACAAGTTTAGGCCCAATATGAATATTGCCAGTTCTAGCCACCGTTGCAAAGGATCCATATGCTATTTTTACTTTTAAATTTTCAGGACTAGGTTTATAGGAGACAAACAAATTGGCAGATCCTGTCATATGATCTGTTGTCCCAGAATCAATGATCCATGATTCTACTAGACCAGAGTTACAATTAAGGGCAGTTATAAAGTTACCTTTTTGAGCAAGGAGGGAGGAACCTGAGGGTAAAGATGGAGATTGATCTTGACCCGGAGAAACACTCCACTCCCAAAACTCGAGTCAAGAGAGGGAGGATTACCTTTACTTATAAGGAGCATAATCTTTAGACATCCAGCCGATGTGAGACTTCAACACACCCTCCTCACGTCCAGGAATAAACATCTAGAGCGTGAAGTTTGCAGGCATGAACATCTGCGGGTGGGCTACATCGAAATTGGAGTAGACTCTGATACCATGTAAACAAATCAGAGGTAAAAACTCGTATGTCTTATTTCAGAATACAAAGAAAGATAAATAGGAATGGGATGATTGCTGAGCAATCTTCAGGATTCCCGATACAAGAGGGAAGATATCTTGAGATATCTTTCCTTAATAGAATAACAGCAAATCAGCAAAATTAAATCCCTTATATCCCGATAATACAAAAGGAAATAAAAGATATAAGATAATGAGAAAATAATGCCACAAAATCAGGGATAGGATAATCATAAATTATGCCCATAATCTGCGACAATCAAGGATAGGATAATCACAAATTATGCCCATAATCTGCGACAGTCTCCATGACTCTAACTTCATATTTATTTCCTCTTTCGATTTACCAACTAAAACTATATCATCTGCAAAAATCATATATTGAGGTCCCAAATCTTGTATATGTTCAGTAACTGTATTCAAAATCAAGTTAAACAGATACGGACTCAAAGAAAACCCTTGATGTAGTCTAATAGTTGTGAAAAAATCTTGTGTCTCCATTTTGTGTTCTCACGCAAATCGTGATCTTATCATACATGTCTTTGATTGCTCGAATATACGTAATACGTACTCCTTTCTTCTCTAAAGCCTTCCATAAAACCTCTTTTAACACTCTATCATATGCATCTGGGGCAAACAATCGGTTAAATATATTTATTGGGACTACGAGTTTGAAGCAGATTATATTAATTATATTAAGTACCATAGTCCCAACTAAAACCTTCACTTTAGAGCCTTGATCTTCAGAAAAGATTTGGAAAATGAAAATTCTAGGCATTTGGATTTCAAAACAAAAAATTGAATAGGGAAGTAAAGAAAATAATCCTAAAGAGTAATTTCTAAGTCTCAGTATTCTGTTTCAGACACGAAATGCTTGACCATTCTGAACCCAAAATCCCCTAGTGGTGCCAAAAGAGATTCTGTTATATGCAATTGGAGATGGGAGAATTTTGGGGGATGGGAAATGTGGGGCTTGGTGGGTAAAATAGGGCTTAGAGATTTGAGGGAAATCAGATGGTCATTGGAGATTTTTAACCTCTGACTTTCACATGCTCTTGCCATTTGAAATTACACAGAATGAAAGCACATGGTGGTGTTGTAGTAGCGGAGCAAAGCTTAGGGCAGTAGAATGTCAAATTTTGAATCACAGGGTAGCAAAATGAAAATGTGCTGAAGCATGGAGTAGGAAATTGTATTTTACCCTAAGTAAAAGCTAGCTATATTTTGTCTTTTGTTCAACAGTAATACTTGAAAACCCCTCTCTGAGAATGCGATGCCTGTGGCAGCATAAGTTTTATGGCAATGCCAAGCAAATGCAAGTTTTTCCTTGTAATGCCTTTTATGAAATCCACATAGAATACTTTCATGTTGTCTCTAGAATCTCTAGATTCACCAAATGTCTGTTGTTAGAGAACTACTGGCATTGACTATCAGTGTTCTCTCTTTGAATTAATTATAAAAAAATTATGCATGGGAATTATTTTTGTAAATTTTCTGAGCACCCAATTGTTCCATCTCACGAAAAACTTATACTTGACCCAACTGTGCATATCCTGTTGCATCTTTTTGGGTTCATCTATTGCTAAAATTCAACAATGACGAAGGGATGAATTTTTTTTTTGTGGCATTGAAGATGCTTC
Source organism: Gleditsia sinensis (assembly GCA_037074535.1). NCBI lineage: Eukaryota > Viridiplantae > Streptophyta > Magnoliopsida > Fabales > Fabaceae > Gleditsia > Gleditsia sinensis. The sequence continues at coordinate 15,715,831 of CM073475.1, read as the reverse complement.
TACGTATGCTTTTTATGTAACTTTAGGTTGGCATTGCCCACTGGAGGTGGGTCATGGTAAGTATGCATCTTCCATAATCACAGTTTGTATATAAATTTTCTGTACACCATTCTTTTAAATATTGTTACTTTATTTATTTATTTACTTTGAATTTATGTTGCCTAAACCTCTTATCCTTACATTAATTTTGACGTTTCTAATTTGTGAAGAACATTACCTGTGTTATTTTGTTTTAAGATAATGATTCTAGTCACTATTTTGCACAGGTCTCTGAGGCTTCTGTTAGTAGAAATCGTAGTACTATCATTGTTCCTGCAGGAAGCTCCAGGGATGAAGGCTGGGCAGCATTCCGGAACATTTTGGTAGAGATCAATGAAGCATCTAGGCTTTTCATTCTACCCAATCAGGTTGGTTTCTATTGCATTTAGACCTTTTACTGCTGTGCCCCCAAATTTTCCAAAGATGTCTTTTTCTGTTTTATCACCTTCTGATTGTTTGCATGCTGTAACAGCAAAGTTCTGAGCCCTCAGAACGTCTTGTTGGGCTTTCAGATGATGTTGGTGCTGGATTCATATCTGGTAGTAGTACTCAACCTGTTCCCTCTTCTGAGATGAATGTGGATAGGCCTGTTGATTTGCCAGTTCAGGATGAAATTGGGAATTTGGGGGTCTCAAAAGTTTTTAGGGCTGATCAAAAAAGATTTTTCTTTGATCTTGGGAGCAATAACAGGGGTCATTTCTTAAGAATATCTGAGGTGGGCTGCTATTATCTTTTCTATTCCTTTCTGCATCTTTTTCTATAATTTTCTATGTTTTATTTGTGGGAAGAGGATTTTTTGGTGTAAATTTTTTGTACATTGCAGGTTGCAGGTTCTGATCGATCCTCCATCATTCTGCCACTGTCAGGACTCAAACAGTTTCATGAAATTATTGGTCACTTTGTGGAAATCACCAAAGACCGAATTGAGGGAATGAAAGCTGCTAATGTCCGTACAGTTGATCCTCCTCAAAGATGAATGCTAACTCGGGGTTTTCTGTAATAAATTATCCAGTTCTAACAAGGTTTCATTAGGTATAAAAATGGGTGGTCTTTGGGCTTATTTGTGCTTTTCTTTTCTTATTTTCTTTGTAATTTTTTCCTCCCTCCTGCTGCTGCTTTTTTTTTTTTTTCTCATATTGTTGTTCCATTTGTGCTTTTGAAATAATCCAACCTCTGGTTGGTTTGCAGAGAATTTGGAAATACTGAACATAGTTAATATGAATAGAAAATAAACTAATGTTTTTGTAATAATGCTAGTTTTTCTATTTAGCTTTCTTGCACAAAAATTGATTTGGATTTAACTTTAAGAATGGTTTTCTGTACAAGAATTGTGACAATGAGATTGCAATAGCTGTTGCATTTTTTCTTCTTCTCTTTTCTTTTTAGGTGTTATGCATACCGTGTTTTAGATTTATATGGCTATTTCGATGGATTTGACAGGTTTCGGTTGTAGCCATTGTATTATATGCAGCTACCCTCGAACATGGTGACGAGAGATATCGATATTTTTTCCTTTTTCTTTTTCTTTTTAATTTATTTTTTGACAATATGGAGATATCCGTACGAGTGCCATTTATCAACAGGTATGTAGTCTATCTTTTGTAAAGACCTGGATAGTAGCCAAAATAGAAAAGGAAAAAAAAATAAGTGCAATTACTAGCTGTTTGATGTTAGGTTATTAAACAGAATTATGACAGATGGAATAATTATTTTTAACGAGTTAATGTAGTATTGAGCTTTTAAAAATATTAATAACCTGACTGAAATCATTTAATTTTTTTTTATCTAAATCTTGACCATGTTAGAAATAGTTAATCGCCCAACTGGTGAATTGGATATCACAATTAAAACATGAACTTTGAATACTTTTAATAAATATCAAAAGCTGAGTAAGTTTTAAATCAGCTAATGCAAAACTTGTAAGGCTATAAAACAAAGCAATCAACACAAAAGCTTATAAATAGATTAAGAAACAAGAAACTTCAAATATAATGTGCAAGAAACTAAGTGTATGGAAAAGATCAAATGTAAAAGTTTATCCTAGTTGAGCTTTTAAAAGGGTTTACATTTACTCCTTAAGCTGTAATTTGGGATTTTCACTATCTTAATAAATCACTATAAGCAATTCCTTAACTTAGAGTTGGTGCCAAGGTTCATACTCTCCCTTATGAAGATTTACCTAAACCTAATCTTTTAGGGAATCATTTCCTTGGATTCACAATCCTAGAAGATGCAGAGAAGAAAGGTAGTATAAATTAAAACTTTCTCACGAAAGTGCATATACAAAATGAAGAACACTAGAAGGATGCAATGATCAAATAAGCTAAAGAAGGATTAATTAAGGATTAAAGCAACTAATTTGTGAATAGAAACTTAGAGAACACTCATATATAGTTTTCCCCTCAAAATCCCAGCGTTTGATTCTTATAGTGGACTTTTCCCAATTTGCTTACCATTACTAGGAGAATATTTGTTAGTTTCTTTTTCTTTGCATATTGATATGCTTAAATTCAGCGGGTAGCCCTGCCTGACTTAAGGTTACATCGAAAGAACTCGTAAAGAGCAATGTTGTAAGGTCTTGCAACCCGCTTGATGGGAAAATGCATGCGCGATTGGCTGCCTCTACATAGTTAGTTAGTAGGTTGAGGTCTCGTTTGTTAACAAAATTAACCAAATAAATCGTGTCACTAACTAAGAATTTCCATATACCATCACCCATAAAATTAAGAAAGAGCTTTCAGTTTGTCAATCCTTATTATGTTTGGACCTAATGAGTTTCCTTGTGTTGGGTAAAATTAAGTCATAGGCTACTAATGGTGTCCTTCTACCAATTCTTTTAAGTTTTAGCCTTACAAATATACTCCTAGAACCTAAAAATAACAAAAAGGCTCACTTGGAGCCCTCAATTTCGTTGCATGGCTCATCGAAATAGCCACATCATCCTATCTATTTAAAGTTTGAGAATAGGTCGAAGGCATTGCACCCTCGATGTCTCTATAATTGACTTTGCGTAATAGAACTCGCACTTGGGTTCTAGTTATCCTAAGAAAAACTTCGAAAGGAATCAGCTACTAGATAACCCCATATACCAGTACACTGGGGCAATCATGGTGACACTATTAGAAGGTTACCATCTCATTATGGGTAGTGTTGTGTTTGCCTCCAAAAAGCTCTTAGCACCATTACAAGTCATAAATAAGTTGACGAAGAACTTTTGGCCACTATACCATTAATGTCATAGCAAGCGTAGTGGGTAAGTCAACTTGTAAATAACTAGCCATTTTTTTCTTTGAAAAACTTGTTTGGTACTAACAATAGTTAACTATTGTAATGCGACAATCTCTTGTTGCCAAGGTATCTTTGAAATTCTAGGAAGAAACTCAAATAAAAGAGGTTCGAATTTATAAGTAAATGGCTAATAGTCGACTATTAAAGGACAGTAGTTGACTATTTTTCACTAGAATGTGAATTCCAATTTGGTTTAGGCTAATAGTTGACTGTTAGCCTAAGGTTGGACAATTAGCAATATCTTCAAGTAATAGTCGACTTTTGGTATTAAATTTTCAATTTTTTGAGGTAAAGACTATCCCTTTTGACTAATTTCAATTGTAAGCTAACTGTAATAATTGTAAAATTTAACAAAAATTCTAATTAAAGGAAATTTAGAATAAAAGAGAGAATTTTGACAATAGAGATAAGAACTGTAGAAAATATGTATATTTATTACATGGATTAAAAAATTACAAAAGAAATATGATAATTTATGTTTTGGCGCGCTATAAGCAAACATATTTTTATTTATGTAGAAATGATTATGATTTGTTAAAAGTAAGTGGACTTTTAAGTAAAAGAAGTATTGTGTTGCTTAAAATAATTATACCGGCCTCTATTGAATTTTTATGGTATTTTTAGAAATATTCTTTCTTTTAATATGAATAAAGATATTTGTTTTGAAAATTGTTTTCTTATGATTTTTATCAAGAAAAATCATGATTTAAGAGTTTAATTAAAGATTTATGAGAATGGAAATTTTTAGAACTTTTTGGGATATTTTATGGTAAAAAACGAAATTTATATGAATTTTTATAAAAGAAAATCCTATTATTAATTATTTAATAATTATTATTATATTTAAAAAAAAGAACGAAGAAATAAAATGAAGGAGAAACCGAGGGGGGCGGTGTGCTACAAATCGAAAAAAAAACGGAGAGGAATAGTGCATGCATAGTGAGTGAATAGTGACCTCAAATTTTATCTTTCGATTTGGAGTGCTTAAGGGCTTCCGATATCAAAAATGAAAGTGTTATTAGATTTAGGACGAAGAGTACTTCAGTTTTGACCGATCAGTTTTTCAAATCAACCGTTGAATCACCGTAGATTTGAAGTAGAAAATCTCGGTAAAAGGTAAGTTCTGAAAAACTTTACTTAGAGACTTCTAATTAAAAATCTAACTCCGTAGATGGATTGAGAAACTAAATAAACATTAGGATATGAATTCGTTTTGTTGATTCGGTAAAAAATTTTGTGACGGTAAATAGTATTTTCCAACGATGAATAATGACGGTGAATAGTGTTTTTCGGCGATGAATAGTGACTAAACTCCCGAAGTTATTTTTCAAGTCTTTGGACCTTTCGGACTCGATTTTGGGGTTTGTTTTACCGAATTCAGACCAGAAACGAGGATTTTAGGGCTGTCCAATCTGAAGCCCTTACCTGTGAGTAGATAATTCTTCCTTTGACTTATTTTTACTCTTTTTGAACTTTATATGGATAAATGGGTATGATTACATGTTATTTATATTTTCATATGTTCTTGAAATGATTATGAATATCTGAAATGGTTGAGAAATGATATCTAGTTCAAGAAGAGTATGATTTTTGAAATAGATTTTGAAATGTTGTGAATACGTTATTTCTAAATGCATTTCTCATTATATGACAATAGAAATATGTTATGCATATGTTGTTGATTTATACAGTGATATTTTTGCCTCGAATATAGGCATGTGTATATGATTCCCTTGATTGGGAAGTTTTGATAGAGGAAATATATTGAGATTGAAAGTCTGTTTTATATTGAAAATTTTATACTGGATTATATGGCATACGTGCATATGGTATTTTTCTGTGGAGGAATCTTATTGGAAACACTGTCTGCTAACAACAGGTGATGTTAGCCCTGGTACGAACCTTGATTGCCTCAGCTAGCAGGGGAGGTGATGCTAGCCTCGTGTGAGGGCCAACACACGGGAGATTATATGTGAAGGAGAGCGGAATGCCTCCTATATATGGGCGAGATGCCAGTTATATGAGATGTTATTTGCCTTTCCTTGCTGTGTGCTTGGGAAAAGACCCACATAGAGTCCTTTCGTGTGTCGTCTTGAATGGTAGTAGGGCAAACCTCAGCAAGAGGCTGAGTTTAGGTAAATCCTATACCACCAAAGTACGGAAGGGGATTAGACTCTGATGCGGTGGTTCTGATATGGATCCTCTGAATATTTTATGAGACATGTTTTGATGCATAACATATTTTGATTAATGACTTTACAGTATTGAAAACGAATATGAACTTGACATGAGTATTGTTTATACAGTACGCTTATGGTTTGAAAGACCTGATTATGATTTTTGAATAGAGAATATTTGAAAATGCGAGTCCCATGTGGATGTACTTCTGAAATGTAATTTATGAATACTTAATTTTTATTAGACGAGTACATCCATATGTTGACCTGAGAGGTCTTAGGAGGTATTATCTGCTCACTGAGTTGTAAAACTCACTACACGATGTGGATTTATTTTTCAGATAAAGACATAGAGTTTGGTCCAACAACCACGTGATCGACTAGGGTCGTACTCCAGTGGTGAGCCTACATTGTTTCTAGGCTCTCAATGTTTTATATTGTAATATATTTGTACTCTAGAGTTGCTCTGAACGTTACAGGCAGGATCCTTGTTTCTGCTGCACTCATATGTATATGTACTTGATTTGTATATGGTATCTGTATGGAAAAATATATATATATATATATCTGTTTCCTTGATAAAGGATTGAGATATTTATGTTTATGAAAAATATATGTTCATGATATACGTGTTTCACGTGCCCTAAAATTAGGGACGTGACAAGTTGGTATCAGAGCATTAGGTTTCCCTGTGACAATCAAAACAAAAGATTCTTTAGTAGGACCTTTGTATCGATATGAGCCGGACATATTTATACTTCAGGTACTGCTGAGAGATTCTATAAGGTTTCAATTTTCTTTCTATTCGAAGTTGCTAAAGTTTATAGTATAAGATAGATTGAATATTGTGACATCTTAAGAGGTATCTATGGATCAATTATAGCTTGAAAGTAAAAGAGATATGCGTCTTAAAGAATTTAAAGAATTGAGACAGATACCAAATATGATGGTTTCTGAATGTGACATCCGTTGTTTCGGTTGTCTAGATATGGTAGACTGTGATGTGATATTGAGAATGGATTAGTTGGCATTATGTCATGTCATTTTGAAATGTCACTTTAAGGTGATTAAATTCAATATTCTTGGAGAATTTTCTCTCTTGATACAAAGAAATCTTAGTGAGATACCCAGTAACCTAATCTCTGTTTTAAGATCCCATAAGTGATTACAAAAAGGTGTCAAGAATATTTGGCAGTGTTTAGAGATGTTCATATAAAGTATACTAGTGTAAATCAAGTCCCAGTGGTTAAAAAAAAATTTCTGATGTAATTCTTGAAGAATTGCTAGGATTACCTCAAAACGTAAAATATAATTTGGTATTGATTTACTTCCTGGAGCCCAACTAGTGTCTATACCTTTATATAGAATGGCACCGACTGAACTCAAGGACTTGACGGATCAGTTGTGACACTTGTTAGACTAGGGATTTATATACCCTAGTACTATTACTTGGAGTGCTTCAATTCTATCTGTGAAAAAGAAAGATGGATCACTATGACTATGCTTAGATTATAGACAATTGAATAAACTGATAATGTGGAATAAATACTCATTACCTCATATAGATGATATGTTTGACCAGCTACAAGGTGCTCAACATTTAAAAAAAAATTGAATTAATTTGATATGTAGATCTCATCAATTAAGGATAAAGGAAGATGATATTCGAAAATTTTCTTTTAGGACTCGTTATGGCATTATGAGTTCTTGGTGATGTCATTTAGTCTGACAAATGCCCCAGCTACATTCATAGATTTAATAAATAAGTAATTAAGCCATCCTTGAATCAAGTTGTTATTATATTTATTGATAATATACTGGAATATTCCAAGAGTTCAGAGGATCATAAGCGACATTTAAAGATAGTTTTACAAATTACAAGGGAGTATCAGCTATATGCTAAGTTCTCAAAATATAAATTTTGACTTAGTAATAGTACTTTCTTAAGGTATGTGGCTAGCAAGATGGTATCCAAGATAACCCTAAGAAAGTAAAAGCGGTACAACAATAGCCATGTACTATTAGTTACAGATAGAGATCTAAGTCCAATTTGCCCTTTCCACGGTTGTCTATTGTCCATTCTATTTGAGCTATAGTTGGATCAGGTACATGAACATATGCTTGTAAAGCATCGATTAACTCCTCAGCATTTGAAGCCGAAATGAAAATTCGTCGTGCTGAGTGTGGGATAAACCTTTGTTCCACAGCATGATCAAGAAAAGACAACAGACCATCAAAGAAATGGTCAACATTTAACAAACCTATCGGTTTGTGATGCATATTCAATTGTGCCCAAGAGACTATTTGGAAAATCTCTTCTAAAGTACCAAAACCACCTGGTAAGGCAATGAAGGCATCAGCATTGCTCATTATTCTAGCCATGCGCTCATGCATGGATGCAACCCTAAACTCTTCCCCAATTGTCTTTCCTACGATATTAGATGCAGCTAGAGCTGTAGGAATAATACCTAGAACTTGGCATCCTCCTACATGTACAGCTGTAGACACACATCCCATTAACCCACGGTTACCTCCACCATAAACTAAATGAATTTTTCTCCTGGCCAGCACCATACCTAGGTTTTGTGCTGCTTTCACATATTCTCCGTCCTTTCCAGGACTGGAACCACAAAAGACACAAATATTTCGGAACTAACAGAATGTGGTTCCTTCCATAATTGTTATTACCCTAACTTTGAGTATGAAGATAAAGATACTGATGTGTGCATTTACAGAACTCATAGAAAGGCATACTTATAATAGCTATGCGAATAGGGTAGAAATAATGAGAACAACTATGTGAGTGATTGGCGGAGATAAGTTAAATTGAAGATAAAAAAAAAATTTCAAAAATGACGGCAAGCATGTATATATACAGTAATTATGACTGTGACCCATATTAAGCACGTAAAGAGAATAAGGTTAAGATATCACCAGAAATTATCCTTTTCCTTATTATTCTTGATGAAGCATTGATGTCTTGATTTTTATAGAGAAGTTGTAAGTGGTAGGTGTAAATGTAAAAAAAAAAGAGAAAAGATTGAAAAATACAAACCAGTTAGTTGTTGAAAAGGGACAATCAAAAGATTTATCTTGTTTTTCCCAATGTTCTTACCAGTCGACTATTGGTTTATAAGTCGACTAGCTATTTTGGAAAATTTTAATTTGGACTGGTTATTTTACAGTTTATTGATTACATATATTTTGAAGCAACCAACTGCATCCTACCAGTTAACTATATGCTATTGTTTTTCACAGACTTTATAAGCTCAGAGATATTTCTTTTCCATATGATATGCTTCCGCCGAATAACAGTATCTTTGAATTAAATTTTGGCACATATATTCAAAATTTGCGGCCACCGATTTTCGCCGAAATAGCAGCTAGATTTTGTTTACAGATTTTCAAGAATTTCGGCCACCGATTTTAATTTCCTGTCAATGTTTTGTCCAAACTTCTGACTTCCTATTTTGGCATCATGCTCTATTACGTGTGTCGCATTTTTTGCTGCATTGTCCTACATTAATATTTGGCATTAAATGCAAGATTTCTTTTTTCCTTATTATAAGGAGGGTTAATTTCTAATCTTTGAAACTCAGTTATTATGGTGTTCAACTGATTAGTAGATTAAAGTAATAGGGATTTTGAAAAGAATAGATGGATGATGATCTAATGGTGCTTGAACGAATGTAATCAAAGGAATTAACGGTGTTGAAGTTTTTAAGGAGTAAAGTATGGAAAGTAAAATTTAAGTGAATCTTGAAATTTTTAATTTGGAAACATGGAGAATATTTTGAGAATCATCTCCGAGAATAATGTAAGTGATTAAGATATTTGTGTTAAGGATTTATACCTTGCTAAATTGAGACTAGTATCTAGAATGTAAATCATGTTGAGATTGGAAATTCACGTATGAATAATTGTTGAGAAAAGAGATTTCAGAAGAAGTCATAGATTGTAAATATGGATAACCCGAGGTAATAAGGATATACTGAGATAAAAAAATGGTACTAGTATAATGGTGAAAAGAAGATACAAGTGAAATGTTTCATTGGCGGGTATGTTGGCAAGTACGAATTGAATATATTATCTCAAGAGAGTTATTCAGGAAGTCTAAGGATCTTTATTAGATTATAGTATGACTGATACTAAATTTAAATGATGTGTTTATACATTAGAAGTTATACTTTAAGTATCTTTATATTATTGTGGTGAAAGTTGAGAGAAATTAATTGTCCTTAGTTGAACTTACTCATAGCAGTAATTATCATGCCAATATACAATAGCATCATTTGAAGTTTTACATGAACATCATAGGTTTCTTAATATGTGAGTGAATTGAGAAAAGTTAAACTTTGGAAATCTAATTTGGAATAACATGCAATAGATAGAATATGAATTATCTAAATTGATGATGCTAGTTTGGAGAGCATGCTTCAAGCATATGTTTTTGAGATAGGTAGGAGATTTCTTAACAGAATTTGTCTATAATAAAATGATATTAGAAGATTTAAGCCTTATGTAAGAGGTGTTACAAATGTTCTATTAAATGACTCAGTTGAGTTAGATTTATTTTAAGATGTCATTGATAAAGTGAAATTGATTAGAAAAAGAATACTGAAAACTCAATACAAGTCAAAAGTTTATAAGGACTATGAATGTTGAGCACTAGGAATTATCAGTTGGTGACCACATATTCTTTAATGACTCACCAATGAAAGAGGTAATGAGATTTGGAAAGAAAGGAAAGTTACACCCTCAATATATAGAACCATTTGAAATTCTTGATAAGATCGATTCAGTGAATTATCGTTTAACTTTACCATTTGAATTGGGTAATGTCCATCTAGTTTTTCATGTGTCTATGCTACAGAAATATTTACCGGATTCTACACATGTTATACAGTGTCCATAGATTCAGTTATAGAAAGATTTAACCTATGAGGAACAACCAGTAGCAATAGTGGACGGATAAGTAAAGAAGTTACGGTCAAAATAAATATCTACAGTAAAGGTGATATGGAAAAATCACTCTTCTGAGGAAGCTACTTGGGAAAGGAAAAATGATATATGTGTCAAATATCTGTATTTGTTTGAACAATGAGATTAATGTTTATCTGCAACTATGGTGATGAAATTCAGGGACCGAATTTCTTTAAGGGGTGAAGAATGTAATAACCGTAAAATTTAACAAAAATTCCAATTAAAGGAAATTTAGAATAAAAGAGATAATTTTGACAATAGAGATAAGAACCGTAGAAAATATGTATATTTATTACATGGATTAAAGAATTACAAAAAAAATATGAGAATTTATGTTTTGGCGCGCTATAAGCAAATATATTTTTATTTATGTAGAAATGATTATGATTTGTTAAAAGTAAGTGGACTTTTAAGTAAAAGAAGTATTGTGTTGCTTAAAATAATTATACCGGCCTCTATTGAATTTTTATGGTAATTTTAGAAATATTCTTTCTTTTAATATGAATAAAGATATTTGTTTTAAAATTTCTTTTATTATGATTTTTATCAAGAAAAATCATGATTTAAGAGTTTAACTAAAGATTTATGAAAATGAAAATTTTTAGAACTTTTTGTGATATTTTATGGTAAAAAAACAGAATTTATATGAATTTTTATAAAAGAAAATCTTATTATTAATTATTTAATAATTATTATTATATTTAAAAAAAAAGAACGAAGAAATAAAATGAAGGAGAAACTGAGGGGGGGCGGTGTGCTGCAAATCGAAAAAAAAACGGAGAGGAATAGTGCATGCATAGTGAGTAAATAGTGACCTCAAATTTTATCTTTCAATTTGGAGTGCTTAAGGGCTTCCGATATCAAAACTGAAAGTGTTATTGGATTCAGGATGAAGAGTATTTCAGTTTTGACCGATCAGTTTTTCAAATCAACCGTTGAATCGCCGTAGATCTGAAGTAGAAAATCTCGGTAAAAGGTAAGTTCTGAAAAACCTTACTTATAGACTTCTAATTAGAAATCTGACTATGTAGATGGATTCAGAAACTAGATAAACATTAGGATATGAATTCGTTTTGTTGATTCGGTAAAAAAATTTGTGACGGTAAATAGTATTTTCCAGCAATGAATAGTGGCAGTGAATAGTATTTTTCGGCGGTGAATAGTGACTAACTCCTGAAGTCATTTTTCAAGTCTTTGAACCTTTCGGACTCGATTTTGGGGTTTGTTTTATCGAATTCAGACCGAAAACGAGGATTTTAGGGCTGTCCAATTTGGAGCCCTTACCTGTGAGTAGATAATTCTTCCTTTGACTTATTTTTACTCTTTTTGAACTTTACATGGATAAATGGGTATGATTACATGTTATTTATATTTTCATATGTTCTTGAAATGATTATGAATATCTGAAATGGTTGAGAAATGATATCTAGTTCAAGAAGAGTATGATTTTTGAAATAGATTTTGAAATGCTGTGAATACGTTATTTCTAAATGCATTTATCATTATATGACAATATAAATATGTTATGCATATGTTGTTGATTTATACAGTGATATTTTTGCCTCGAATATAGGCATGTGTATACGATTCCCCTGATTGAAAAGTTTTGATAGAGGAAATATACTGAGACTGAAAGTCTGTTTTATATTGAGAATTTTATACTGGATTATATGGCATACGTGCATATGGTATTTTTCTGTGGAGGAATCCTATTGGAAACACTGTCTGCTAACAGCAGGTGATGTTAGCCCTGGTGTGCACCTTGATTGCCTCAGCTAGCAGGGGAGGTGTTGCTAGCCTCGTGTGAGGGCCAACACACGGGAGATTATATGTGAAGGAGAGCGGAATGCCTCCTATATATGGGCGAGATGCCAGTTATATGAGATGTTATTTGCCTTTCCTTGCTGTGTGCTTGGGAAAAGACCCATATAGAGTCCCTTTGCGTGTCCTCTTGAACGGTAGTAGGGCAAACCTCAGCAAGAGGCTGAATTTAGGTAAATCCTATACCACCAAAGTACAGAAGGGGATTAGACTCTGATGTGGTGGTTCTGATATGGGATCCTCCGAATATTTTATGAGACATGTTTTGATGCATAACATATTTTGATTAATGACTTTACAGTATTGAAAACGAATATGAACTTGACATGAGCATTGTTTATACAGTACCGCTTATGGTTTGAAAGACCTGATTATGATTTTTGAATAGAGAATATTTGAAAATGCGGGTCCCATGTGGATGTACTTCTGAAATGTAATTTATGAATACTTAATTTTTATTAGATGAGTACATCCATATGTTGACCTGAGAGGTCTTAAGAGGTATTATCTGCTCACTGAGTTGTAAAACTCACTACACGATGTGGATTTATTTTTCAGATAAAGACAGAGTTTGGTCCAACAGCCACATGATTGACTAGGGTCGTACTCCAGTGGTGAGCCTACATTGTTTCTAGGCTATCAATGTATTATATTGTAATATATTTGTACTCTAAAGTTGCTCTGAACATCACAAGCAGGATCCTTGTTTCTACTGTACTCATATGTATATGTACTTGATTTGTATATGGTATCTGTATGGAAAAATCTATATGTATCTGTTTCCTTGATAAAGGATTGAGATATTTATGTTTATGGAAAATATATGTTCATGATATACGTGTTTCACGTGCCCTAAAATTAGGGGCGTGACACTAACTCCCTTAAGTTTAAAACATTTAGTTTAAATTAAGAGCTCATAAGATTTTTAATTTTATTGCCATGAATTTTTAAGTTTAAGGTACCTAATGATAGAAACTTAGAAGTTGAATATGCCTTTGACTTGAATGATACCTTGAAAAAGGGTAAGAACAAGAAAAAGACTTTGGATTAGCATAGATAAATAGAAATATAACTAAGTCTATTGTTACCCCTCATAAGACTTCTTTAAGAACTCCCTCAATATTCTAAATCCAATTTTTGACAAAGTTAAACCTCTAACCAATGTTGGCAACCATAATGGTACGTTATAGTTGCATAGATTAGATTATAAAGATGATTTGATTATCACTAACGAGGGAAGGACCTTTTGTCAATTGCAAGGGCGACTTCCATCCATTCTTCATCATCTAAATCCTCCTCGAGCACTTCTTTTGCTCACAAACCCTATACCTCTTCTCAAAACCAAGACGACCTAAATTTTATTCTCCTAAGGTCTTTGTCTTAAGGATTAAACCATCCTTATAGTCTACTCCAATATCTTTATTAAACAAGACCTATAAGGTAGTGGTTTAGTTTATCTTCTTATCATACTACTCATTCTTTTCATTATAAGGTAAAGGTAGTTAATGACTTTTCATTTTAGGATGCAGTACGTGAGAAATTGCTTATAATCATTTGTATATGTGAAATTCCAAGATTTTAACGTAATAACATGTGAGACGCGTGTTGTTGTTTTAATTAAAACTCGCAAGTGCACGAATCTATTGGAGTATAGATTTAGTGGTATGCAAGGTCAATCCCACAGAGATTGCCAATTGAGAGAAAATTCTAATATAGATCCGAAATAAATACTTCTAACCTAGTTCCCGATGTCTCGTTTTGTGAGAAGAATATTGAACAAAATATGCAAAGAACTAATATACTGAAATTAAATGAAGATGTATTCAAGGTAAAGAAGCATGCTAAGGTTAGGGGATCCACTCTTGGTATATCGAATAAAAATAAATTTAACTCTTTTATTACTCAATTAGAATCTTTACACGAATAAAGTTCTAATCGGATGATATGTTAATTTAAGCTCAATTTTGTTTATACATGAATTATATTTACCTCCTTTCTAATAATTAAAACATTCTTGTAAAATGGATTCAAGCGTACATTGTGCCAATCAACATATTGTCTACAATAAATCAAGAGTGATTCAAGTATTTATTGTGCCAAAAATTGTCTACAATGTATCAAGGTTCACACTTCACAAGATTAAAAATACAAAGATGCAAAAGATAACTTGTAAATGGATTCAAGCATAAATTGTGCCAATCATTATATTGTCTACAATATATCAAAATTCACATTTTACAAGATTAACTTATGCAAAAAATGAAAGGTAGAAAATTAATTAACATAACAAAATAAAATGAAATAGAATCGGTGGCAAAGCCATCCAATAGTAAAATAAAATAAAGTAGGTGGCAAAGCCAACCATGAAAATAATAAGAGATAGGCGGTCTAATAAAACCAGCCAATAACATAACAAGAAATCGGCGGTATGATAAAACCAGCCATTAAGAAATAATTATGAGAAAAGAAATAGGAAGGTAAATACAATATCAAAGATAAACATTAAGATTAAGAGTTAGATAAATTATTATTCTCATACCAAGAGTATCACCCTTTCACCTTAGCATTAGGAGATTAGTTCTCCATAATCAAGGCAAGAAAGTGAAATAAAAGATGAAGAAACATGATAATATTACGAAAGAAAATGAAAAATACAAGATGTCTAAAGAGAGAATAACATTACTAGTTCGTAGAATTCCAACAAAGCTTTCCCAAGCTTTCTCCAAAGCTCCCCAAAAACTCCCTAACTCACCCCTCAAGCCCTCTATTTATAGATACAATTAAGTGTGGTTGGTGTGGTAATTGTCAAAATTGTTAGGTAGGAAGTTGTACAAAGTTGACAATTTGAATTCCATCATGTGCACCAAAATTTATCCTTGAATATCGTCTTGAAAACCGCCGAATTTTCTGACTTCATCAACACGAAAGTTGTAGACAATTTCATTAGCTTTCCGTCAAGACAAATTGTGGACAAATTGGATATGTAATGTGTGAGTTATGGTCAAAATACTAGAGCAAAGTCGAGCTGGACTGCAGCAGTAGTCAGATTCTCTTCTAGCCCACTTTTGGCCCTTTTAATATCCGTATTTTCTGACCACTTGAACATGAAAGTTGTACCCAATTGTGTCAGCTACACACCTACCAAATTTCATACATATTGGATATGAGTTTTCAGAGATATGGCCCAAGTATTACAGCAAGGTTGGGTTGGACTGCAACTAGCAAACATATTCTCAACATTGGGTGCTTTGCCTTGAATCTTTATGTTTTAGTTCTTTTGGAAATGTGATCATAAATCAAGAATAAATTTTTGCATATATCCATTAGGATGCGTCTCAAGAGACAATATGATAATGCTCCTTACTCAGCCATCCTTAATGAATTTGTTTTATCTGCTTGATTTATAGACATCATTTCCAAAGAACCACAATTTAACTCTGATTCCTCCAATTAAGTCCATTTTCTACTCTTCTCTCCATCTGTAAGAAAGAAACAAAACTAAAGACAAGTAAGGGAGATTTATGCTTAATTATGGCAAAAGATAAGATGAAAATATTTAATTTATGAGTATAAAACTCACTCATCAAATACCCCCAGACTTAATCTTTTGCTTGTCCTCAAGCAAAACACACAAACTTCAAAATTCAAATGATGAGTGAGTGATGAATTGTTTTTGACTTACTAAGCATTCCTTAAGGATCTAAAATGTGCAACCAAGAAAAATATCAGAATCCCAAGGTTATGTAGAACTTTTATTCAAATGCAACATATGGTTTACTCTTGAATCCCAAGTGTGTGTGTGTAGTAATCTTATGACATTGGACTTTTTGCATTCAAATAAATTTATGTAATCAAATATTTAAAACAAATCTCTAGATATATGCATTTGAGACTCTATAAGCTTATTTTTCATGTCACTCTCCACTAATGTAGACTAATCATAACATTCAAGATCATTAGGACTTTCATTAGGCTTGTAATGTATGGCACAGGTTAAAGGTGGATAAAATGATATGAATGAAAGCTCAACTCACTCTTCGACGTACATAATCATTTAAAGCCTCCCAAATACTTTTGATATTATACTGTGAATTCTATCTCCAACCTTTTCATCGTCCTTACATTTATTTGCTCATACTATATTTTTTTTGAATATAAACACCCCCAAACTTATTTATTTAGGGAGTATTAACTTGCTTTCTTCTTTTTTTTTTTCTTCTTTTTTTTCTTTTTTTTTTCTCTTTTTTTAAAAAAAAAAACTTCTACCATCCACCCTTGAATCATAACTTTTCAAATGATCATGCCTGTGAGTGAAAGGTAAGAGTTAGACATATTATTATTTAAAGGCTAGATAGAAATATAGGTGTTCAAGAAAGGATAAATATAAGCTCAAAATAGGTTGCTAGGGATATCATCATGTATAGGTTGGTTTGAAAGGCTCAAACGATTCCAAAAATGCTTAATTCATTTCTTAAATGGAGAGTAGTCTAGGATTTCGCCTCAAGTGACAATCGAATAAGTTCTAGAGTCTTATGAGATCAATTAACATATCTAAATCACATAAATCTTTTCTGAATAAATAATCAGTCAAATGTAAAAGATTAAGTGCACCAGATATTAGGATTCTCAAATAAAACATAAATTACATTAGAGTTCAAGTTCACACATAACACCCAGAACTCATCAATTTTTCAAAGGTTACAAGCATTTTAAACCATTTTCATCATTGGTGCTAGCTTTGCCTAATCCCAAAATATCACACAATTTTTTTTTTTGAAAGATGAAGAAACACAAAATAAACAATAAAGATTAAAAGAGATATTACCTGGAAGGAGATCTAAGAAAAGATGAACCTGCAACAAACTAAACAGAAAATAAAAATTTACTCAAGCAAATAAAAGGTTTTACAAATGAAGATTTAAGTCCAGTTTGCGCTTTCTGCGGTGTTCTGTTGTCCAATCTATTTGAGCTATAACTGGATCAGGTACATGAACAAATGCTTGTAACACATCAATCAGCTCGTCAGCATTTGAGGCCAACATGAGAATTCGACGTGCTGAGTGCGAGATAAACATTTGCTCTACAGCATGATCAAGAAAAGACAACAAACCATCAAAGAAATTGTTAACATTCAACAAACCTATGGGTTTATGGTGCATATTCAGTTGTGCCCAAGAGACGATTTGAAAAATTTCCTCTAGAGTACCAAAACCTCCAGGTAAGGCAATGAAGGCGTCAGTGTTGCACATCATTTTAGCAATTCGTTCATGCATGGAGGATATCCTACATTCTTCCCCAATTGTTTTTCCTAC
The DNA here is from genome assembly GCA_037074535.1 of Gleditsia sinensis. NCBI lineage: Eukaryota > Viridiplantae > Streptophyta > Magnoliopsida > Fabales > Fabaceae > Gleditsia > Gleditsia sinensis. The sequence goes on along the minus strand of CM073475.1, from coordinate 15,698,211 downwards.
TATGTTTGATACAGCTAAAGCTGTAGGAATAATACCAAGAACTTGGCATCCTCCTAGATATGCAGATCCAGACACACTCCCCATTAACCCTCGACAACCTCCACCATACACTAAATGAATCTTTCTCTTGGCTAGTACCATACCCAAAGTTTGTGCTGCTTTTACATACTCTCCATTTTTCCCAGGACTAGAACCACAAAAGACACAAATATTTTGAAAGTGACGAACTGCGATTCCTTCCATATCTATACTCACCTTGACTTTGATTATGAAGATGAAGATAATGAGGTGCGCATTTATAAGACTCAAATAAGGGCATACTTGTAATAGCTATGTGAATAGGCTGGGGGCATAATTTTCATAGCTATAAGAGTAGGCCAAAAAATGTCAGCTAAATTAAAGGTGAAAAATTCAAAAATGACGGCACGCATGTATATGTACAGTAGTTGTGATTGTGGCTCACATCTTCCTCTGGTTTTACGTCCAGTAACGGCTTAAACGCCCTCTATGGGTCGAGGATATGCTTCCCATCCAATTTTCTTATAAATTGGCAAACAGGGTCTTTTAACGTCAGATTCCCAAGACTGTACCGTTTATGTTCTTTTTTGAAACGGGGCCATAAACTGAAAATACCGATATGCATAGATCCACTAGGATGTGTCTCAAGAGACATTGGATGAAAGTCATCATCCAATGACTCCTTATTCAAGCTATCCTTAATGAACTTAATTTTGTCTTCCCGATTTACAGACACCCAACCCAAAGAACGACAACGTTTGTTACAAGTTTCACGTCCACATTTGTAACAAACACCCATTCGTTTAGCTCTGCGCTTTTTAGCAAAACTACTTTTTCCTAAACCAGGCATGTAAGAGATGAAATCATTTGCAGATTCACCTGATAACCGTACCTTAGCTTCAATTAGCCAACGAATATCAGCAGGTATTCCCATGATCATCATTAACCTCAATCTTTCAACCCGTGCTTTGTAAATTTTTGTCAATGCATTGGGTGGAAGAGAAGGAAAATAATTTTTCAATTGTGCAAGAACGTCCTCCATTATCGACTCAAAATTATTTTTTTGTTTTTTTTTTTAAAAAGCAAAAGCAACAAAGGGAGGGAAAACAATAGAAATTCAAAAGAAGATAACACTGAAGGGAAAAATTAATGCAAGTTAAATAAAGAAAGATCTTACCTAGATAACGTGCACGGTAATGTTTAACAACAGAAGCAGATCAATCCTTGTAGACAGGATCACGCAAAGGTGTCTCCTCTATCTCCGGATTTGGTAATTCCAAAAATGTTTCCAATCTTTGACCATTTACTTTAAACACATCACCGTTCTTGGGATTTTCAATCTTTACTGTACCATGTGGGTAAACAGTATGAACAACATATGGCAGTGGAACTGACTCAAAAGGTGAGACTTTTTCTTTTTTGGCTTTCCATTTATCAGTATCCATTAGTGGAGTTGTCTCTAACAAAGAGTCTACTTCACGAACCAGATAATCCTTATTTTTATCCTTATCGAAATGAATCAAATATTTTTCTAGATGATCATTACTAAAGGAGTCTAAAAATGAATCAGAAATGACACTTTCAATTAGGTTGACCTCACATAAATCATCCATGTCCACAGGTTGATGAGAGACATTAAAAACATTTAATTCCACAGTCATATTTCTAAAAGATAAATTCAAAATTCCATTTCGACAATTAATGATTGCATTGGATGTTGCCAAAAATGGTCTACCCAAAATGACTGTAATTTGTGTCTCTGTATTCTCAACAGGTTCAGTGTCAAGAACAATGAAATCTACTGGAAATTAGAATTTATCAACCTTAATGAGCACATCCTCTATGACACCTCTAGGAATTTTTGTAGACCTATCAGCTAACTGAAGGGTCACTGGTGTAGGTTTCAGTTTTCCTAACCCAAGTTTCTCATACACAGAGTAAGGCAGCAGATTCACACTTGCTCCTAGATCAAGTAAGGCTCGGTTAATCACATGGTCACCTATCACACAAGAAATTGTAGGACAACCAGGATCTTTGTACTTGATAGGAGTTTTTTGTTGAATTATAGAGCTTACTTGTTCAGTCAAGAATGCCTTTTTTGGAACATTAGTTTTCCTTTTCACCGTACACAGATCTTTCAGGAATTTTGAGTAAGCAGGTACTTGTTTGATAGCGTCAAGAAAAGGGATGTTAATGTTTACTTGCTTAAACACCTCTAAAATTTCACTATATTGAGTACCTTTCTTATTTGATGCAAGTCTTTGAGGGAAAGGAGCTTTGGGGGCATAAGAAATCTGTTCACTTTTCTTTTCACTTGAGTCATTAGTTTGGGATTCATGTTGACTCTCTTCCTCATTTTCTGGCATGTGAACATGATTATCAATGACCTTTCCGGATCTAAGGGTTGTCACAGATTTTACTTCTTCCTTAGGATTTGCTGATGATCCTACTTCAAATTGACCCTTAGGATTAGGAATAGGTTGACTGGAGAATTTTCCTTTTTCTCTCTCTCCTACAGCATTGGCTAATTGACCCAATTGTGTTTCAAGCTTTGAAATAGCTTGAGTGTGAGATTACAGGACTTGTTGGGTCGATTGCATGAATTGTTGCAAGGTATCCTCCAAAGAAGGTTTTCTTTGTTGAGATACCCCGAAAGGAGGAGCATGTTGAGAAACTTGAGGGTATGAATTTGAAGTGGCAAATTGTTGCCCATTTTGATTCATTGCAGGTTGATTTTGCCTCCATGAAAAATTTGGATGATTCCTTCAATTTGGATTATATGTGGGTGCAAATGGACTATCTGATGATTTTCCATAAGACTGAAGAGAATTAACTTGCTCAGAAAATGCTTCTTGGTAAGCTGGTATGGATGAACAAAATTGTGCAATGTGAGATGTACTAGAACATAAGGCACATGCCTCTATCCTAGTATTGGTAGAAGGGTTCAGAGTATGACTTAAAGTTAAAGCTTATACCTTTCTAGTCAGGCTAGCTAAGGCAATTCTCACATCTGTGTCATCACTCACTTCGTAAATTCCTCCCTTTTTTGTATTTGAGTCTTCTTATCCCTGGGATCTATGCAGTTCCAATGCTGAGAATTTTCAGATAAAGATCCTAAGGATTCCCAAGCTTCCCCCTCATTCAATTGTAAAAATCTCCCACCATGCATGCTTTGGATCATTTGACGGTTTGATGAAGTTAAGCCATCATAGAAATATTTCACCAATCTCCAAGTTTCAAAACAATGATGAGGACATTTCAGAAGAAGATCATTAAATCTTTCCTAACATTCAAAAAATTGTTCACCCTCTTTTTGACAAAAATCAGAAATTTCTCTCCGAAGGGCATCAGTTTTAGACATAGGGAAAAATTTTGCCAGAAACTTATTTACTAATTGGTTCCAACTAGTGATAGTTCCTGTAGGAAGGCAGTTCAACCAGGATTTAGCTTTATCTTTCAATGAAAATGGAAACATTCTGAGCCTGATTGACTCATCATTAAAATTTTGGAAGCGAAATGTCGAGCAGATTTCAAGAAACTCTTTAATGTGCATGTATGGATCTTCTCTTTCCAAACCATAAAATGATGGTAAAAGTTGGAGTATGGATGGTTTGATTTCAAAATGAGTTGCATTAGTTTGTGGCAAAACTATGCAAGATGGAGTATTGGCTAGGACAGGTGAGAAGTACTCCATAAGAGTTTTATTATGCACAACTTGCTCTTCCATTTTTAATGGTGATCCAGCAGAATCTAATGTCTCTATTGTACAATCAATGGTTGACCCTAAACTTTTCCTAACCAACCGCTTATCTTTATCACGTTTCCAAGCATGCATAAACTAAAAAAATGCTTTCTAATTATAAAAAAAAAGAATCTAACTACACAACGGCAACAAAATGCAAATATCACAAAATAAAAATCACAAAATTATACAAACTCCTTTTTTTTCACAGTGTTAGTAATAATGGGTAGTATTTAATCGGTAGACTCCCAGAAAAATATGGAAGAATCACAATGGTTTCTCTTAAAACCCATACTCCTTAGGCGCTTTTAGCCTTGTTGACAGAATCAACCAATTTTATACACCCAAATTACTACACCAATTTTCAAGAAACAATTCTAAAGAAAAATTTCTATACACAGAATAAACAAATGTTCTAACTATAACTAGTGGAAGAAAAGTACTTACCTGGATCCAAATAGCTTTTCCGTCGCAATCCCCGGCAACGGCGCCAAAAACTTGTTGTTTTAATTAAAACTCACAAGTGCGCGAATCTATTGGAATATAGATTTAGTGGTATGCAAGGTCGATCCCACAGAGATTGCCAATTGAGAGAAAATTCTAATATAGATCCGAAATAAATACTTCTAACCTAGTTCCCGATGTCTCGTTTTGTGAGAAGAATATTGAACAAAATATGCAAAGAACTAATATACTGAAATTAAATGAAGATGTATTCAAGGTAAAGAAGCATGCTAAGGTTAGGGGATCCACTCTTGGTATATCGAATAAAAATAAATTTAACTCTTTTATTACTCAATTAGAATCTTTACACGAATAAAGTTCTAATCGGATGATATGTTAATTTAAGCTCAATTTTGTTTATACATGAATTATATTTACCTCCTTTCTAATAATTAAAACATTCTTGTAAAATGGATTCAAGCGTACATTGTGCCAATCAACATATTGTCTACAATAAATCAAGAGTGATTCAAGTATTTATTGTGCCAAAAATTGTCTACAATGTATCAAGGTTCACACTTCACAAGATTAAAAATACAAAGATGCAAAAGATAACTTGTAAATGGATTCAAGCATAAATTGTGCCAATCATTATATTGTCTACAATATATCAAAATTCACATTTTACAAGATTAACTTATGCAAAAAATGAAAGGTAGAAAATTAATTAACATAACAAAATAAAATGAAATAGAATCGGTGGCAAAGCCATCCAATAGTAAAATAAAATAAAGTAGGTGGCAAAGCCAACCATGAAAATAATAAGAGATAGGCGGTCTAATAAAACCAGCCAATAACATAACAAGAAATCGGCGGTATGATAAAACCAGCCATTAAGAAATAATTATGAGAAAAGAAATAGGAAGGTAAATACAATATCAAAGATAAACATTAAGATTAAGAGTTAGATAAATTATTATTCTCATACCAAGAGTATCACCCTTTCACCTTAGCATTAGGAGATTAGTTCTCCATAATCAAGGCAAGAAAGTGAAATAAAAGATGAAGAAACATGATAATATTACGAAAGAAAATGAAAAATACAAGATGTCTAAAGAGAGAATAACATTACTAGTTCGTAGAATTCCAACAAAGCTTTCCCAAGCTTTCTCCAAAGCTCCCCAAAAACTCCCTAACTCACCCCTCAAGCCCTCTATTTATAGATACAATTAAGTGTGGTTGGTGTGGTAATTGTCAAAATTGTTAGGTAGGAAGTTGTACAAAGTTGACAATTTGAATTCCATCATGTGCACCAAAATTTATCCTTGAATATCGTCTTGAAAACCGCCGAATTTTCTGACTTCATCAACACGAAAGTTGTAGACAATTTCATTAGCTTTCCGTCAAGACAAATTGTGGACAAATTGGATACGTAATGTGTGAGTTATGGTCAAAATACTAGAGCAAAGTCGAGCTGGACTGCAGCAGTAGTCAGATTCTCTTCTAGCCCACTTTTGGCCCTTTTAATATCCGTATTTTCTGACCACTTGAACATGAAAGTTGTACCCAATTGTGTCAGCTACACACCTACCAAATTTCATACATATTGGATATGAGTTTTCAGAGATATGGCCCAAGTATTACAGCAAGGTTGGGTTGGACTGCAACCAGCAAACATATTCTCAACATTGGGTGCTTTGCCTTGAATCTTTATGTTTTAGTTCTTTTGGAAATGTGATCATAAATCAAGAATAAATTTTTGCATATATCCATTAGGATGCGTCTCAAGAGACAATATGATAATGCTCCTTACTCAGCCATCCTTAATGAATTTGTTTTATCTGCTTGATTTATAGACATCATTTCCAAAGAACCACAATTTAACTCTGATTCCTCCAATTAAGTCCATTTTCTACTCTTCTCTCCATTTGTAAGAAAGACACAAAACTAAAGACAAGTAAGGGAGATTTATGCTTAATTATGGCAAAAGATAAGATGAAAATATTTAATTTATGAGTATAAAACTCACTCATCAACGAGGTAATGCATCAACTTATTTTCCACATTAAGGTGTCCAGCTTTCACCTTATTTAAGAGGTTACAACTATAGGTTCCTTTAAGTTTCTAATAATATCTAACCTATTATGGCCGTGGATATTCTTAAGTAAGTTAGTAGGTTAGTTTGTTAGTCCATAGTCCTTAGGATTAGGGCCAGGCATATTAAGGATTATGGGAAGAAATTCTTCATTAAACACGATGCTTCTACCCTTGATCTTAGTAGTAAAGGTCATGGTGGACTCATCATAGACTAAGTTTCAATAAATTTCTCTAATCACAATAGGATAAAAGTCTTTCTTCAAGGTAACAGAGTCTACTATTTGTTTATCCCTAACCAGCTTAAACAAAGCAAATTTCTCCTTATTGTAATACACTAAATCAAAGTAATGGTCAAGGATTATCATTCTAGCTATTCTCTCTAGTGTAATTTGTTCTTGAGTAGAGAAGAAAGGGGCTTGAGAGGTGTTAAAGGACTATCCTTTGCTCCTTTGTCTCTTTAGGGCTCGTTTGGTGGTCAGGATAAGATAACTGATAGGATAACAGTATGATAGGATATGAGCCTAATAAGCTCTTATCCTATCATGTGTTTGATGTGCAACAGGATAGGATAGGAGCTATCCTATCTTATGTTTGGAGTAAATAAGATAATGATAGAATATGATATAAATTATATAAAATGACAAAATTACCCTTATAATAAAATTACATATATACTTATTTAAAATCAATTTTAATACAATTTTTTTATTACTTTATACATTGGTATAAATTTTAAATAATATATATATATATATATATATATATATATAATTAACAAAATAATATTTATAAATAAACCTAATGGATTATTAAAGGTGGACAGACTGGATGTTACAATGGCAACCCGCCACGATTACAATGATATTCTTCAACAAATATAAATGCACAAATTACACTCAATAATTAAATGCATGGAAGCACAAAAATACGTGTTCATAATTACTGAATAGATTAAACACGCAATGTTATCATAAAATCCAATTTCAACTATCAATTATACTATGTGCTAATTCAATAAATATGCTGAAATGATGTAGAACCCAAAATTATTCACATTCCAAAGATTTCTTTAATTATTATTTCTAATTTAAAGATGTCAACGTTTATGTTTTGCAAAAAGTAAAATAATGGTAGAAAACATCTTACGCAAAAAATGTACGCTTGAATATTTCTTTTGCATAGATTTTATTAAATATACTGTTATCAAACCAATTTGTTACACTCAAAAATCTGTTTTTTCAAAAAAATCTCTCTCTATATCTTGAAGAAACAAATTAATTTGAGATGTATATTAGAAAGATTCTTTAACAAAGCAGATTCCCAAATTTTGCTATGTTGAAATTATGACGATGTTAATATTAATCATTTTCAGTTGTCAGAAGTAAAGACAGTATTATATATATAGATATTCCAAAATGGACAAATCATAACTCTGCATTACATGCAAGATTTCTACCATTCTGCATTCACTATTATTTACCTATAAATTAAGTAAAATGTTCTTTATGTATAGATAAATTTACATGACAAGTAAAGCTCGAGCTCCTTAACAGTTACAATTGACGTGGAAACGGCCGCTGTCAACTAGGAACACTAAAAAAAATCATCCATTATCATGGGTAAACCCACCTTACGAGACTCAGATGTATCCAATTTCTGTTTCAAAATTTGTGAGCACCACTTCAACTAAGAAGTTGTATTGTAGAGTGAAAAGTTCATTCTGAACAGCATTACCAGCAAGATTAAGCTCCTCTAGGTAGGTGTTCTCTGATAGAGAAACAACATAAGTGTAAAGCAAAAGTAATTTCATAAGAATGAACTAACAACCAGATATGGTTTAATGCCTACCTACTAGTGCCTCCATTATGTGAAAAATTCCAGCAAGCCCAAGCTGACACTTTCTTAGGACTAAAACTTTTAGACAGCACTCTATTTATGAGAAGAGAAGATAAAGTGTTGCAGCCCTGTATTCATTAAAGATATCAGAACTTGGTACGTGTACATATCAAATAAATTTAACTTGTCAAATTAATATAATTATCACCAAAAGGGCATACAAATGCTATACCTTTATATATAGAAACTACAAATTAGTGTGAAGGGTAAAGAAGTGGTAAGAGTTGCCAAATTCTAATATGCTAAATATTGAGGAAATATTATATAATATGCACACAAAACTAGCCAAATAGAAATGCATTCTAGGAATACTAGCAATAAAAATCCATATTTACAGGCAACAGACCTCTGGCATAATAGGATTTCCTTCCAGGTTCAGCTCAAGCATAGAAAAGTATAAAGTAAAATTGGTACTTAAAACATAATCAGATGTGAGCTGACAATATGACAGGTCAAATTTCACAAGCTCTTAAGTCCCATTGAATAATGATTCTGCTAATTGCATTGCTCCTTCCTGCAGAAGAATATCTCTGTCTAGTTAGAGGAGCAGGGGAGATATGTATGCTAGAATTTACGAGTATCATCAACAGTAATGTAAACACATGGCAAGAAATAGACATCACTCATAGTTCCAATACCTGTACTTCTGAGCATTGATCCTGTCAAAGTTATAGTTTGTTACATTTAAGTTTTACCTATTTGTGTTGTTAACAATAAGAGAATTTAGGATATAGAAAAAAGAGTAATTTAAATCTTTCTAATATACTTCGTTTCACCTGCTCCTTCCAAGGTTTAAATCTATAATGCAAAGTTAGAGTACTACTGATGGGAGCACGGCTAGCGAATGGAAATAGAATGCAGACCTGTTTGAAGTCTCAAGTGGACTTGTCAAAAGAGCTTGGGCTAAAATATTGAAAGAAGCACTTAATAGTCTAATCCTATAGGCCCATCAAGGAGATACCTGCATTACTGCAAAAGAAGAGCCAAAACTGGTCCATGTCATTAAAACCCATTTAAATATGGGCCAAGACCAGCCAATTTAAATATGGACCTAAAGTACAAGAAGATTTAAGACTGAAGATTGAATATAGGCCCAAAATCAATGAGTTATTTTATGGCCCAATTTAGGCTACGTTTTTCTTTCTGATTTATTTTACTTTATTTGACTAGGAAAGTTTAGTATTTGATGGTTTCCTTGTTTGACTAGAAGAGTTTTTCCTAAGCTCTCTAGGAGTTTTAAGTTAGTATTTGATGGTTTCCTTGTCTGACTAGAAGGGGTTTTCCTAGCTTTCCTTGTCTGACTAGAAAAGGTTTTCCTAGCTCTGTAGGAGTTTCCTATTCCTAAGTTTCCTTACTCTATAGGAGTTTTCGATTACTTTTTCTTGTTTGTTTAGGTAATTGGCCTATAAATAGGCATGTATGCTCATGAACAATTCAGATTATCATATATATTATTGAGAGTGTTTTCTCTTTGGTTCTTTAAAGAACTTTTCTGAACTTATCAAGATTTATCTTGTGGTGTTCAAGCAAGACTTATCACTCACAATCTTCTTTCTCTTTCTTGAGTGTGGCGTCTGCGATATTTTTATACCTTTGGTTCTTATCTCTTTATAGATAACGGGTCAAGGTCTTCTTTTATTTATTTTCTTATATAAGTCTGAATTAGAACATGATCCTTGAACTTGGATCCCATATTGATTCCGGGTCTTACTACTCTTGGTGAGGTTCATATCAGGGGTTCCCATCATTACTACTCAATGCTCAATCAGAAGCCTATCCTTAAAAAATGTCAATCAGAATAAAACCCAAAAGTGAGGTGGCTTAGGTGCATGTGGGAAGCCAATTTTCTTTTGTCACTGTTAAACAAAAAACCTAATTATGATTTCTGCTCCATGACCTTGGCTAAATACCTTTCTTTATTTTATTAATCAAGCTTTTGGTTTGGTAAACTTTGATTAGATTCTTTCATTAATGCTCTCTTTGCAACTTAAAATCCAATAATGTACAATTTTTCTTTTCAAAAGCTAAAGAAAGCGAGGACCTAAAAAGTAAAAGCTGGAGGAAAGGAAGGAAGACTATGATCCCACATTACATTGTTTTCAACCTTTTTCATACAAAAATCCCTTAAATCACTATCACAGTCCTCCCCTCTCCCCAAAATTCCTTCCCTTCTTTCAATTTTTTGTTTGTTTATTTAGCCTTTTCATCATGCCTTCCGCTATTCACGCCCTTGTTTCATCATTCCCTGCCCTTCACTTTATTTTCTTAAACAGAAGAAATCTATAGTACTACACAGCATATTGCTGGAAATCTGAATCCATTTTCATTTCATCCTCTTTAAATTAATTTCTTATAAAGCAAGGATAATAATCTCACTCCTTATTTTTAATCTTGATCTTTTCATCCTACTAAGCACATTTGGCCCTAGGTAAAGGTTCTACATTTGTCCTTTTTCTTTTCCTTTTCTTCTTTTGAATTTCTTACTTGGCATTTTAACATAACTGAGAAAACTCAGTATAAAATGCAAGTAAAACATTTGGATGGCTTGTTTTAGATTATGGTCAAGGAGGCAAAGCAACTCGTGGAAATGTCTATAACTTTGGGATCCTGCTGCCAAAGATATTCATAGCCAAGAGACCAACTAATGAGATGTTCAAGGAAGGTTTAAGCTTAAACAAATTTGCTTCAAACATGGATGACAATAATCAAGTACTGAAGGTGGCTGATCCAATTATTCAACACAAAGTTCAAGCAAATTCTGAAGCCAGATATACATCCAAAATTCTGAAACCAAGCACATTGCAAGTCACAACACAGGGAAAGGGAAAAGGGATGTGAACCATAGAAATGTTTGAATTGATGCAAGCAGATAGTGCGAACCCACAAGGGAAGATTGTAGAACCCGCAGCCAAACACGACAATGCGAACTCAAGAGGATCTATACCTTAGAACTCACAGCCAATGCAATGATATATACACCCCAAGAAAGTCCAAACATGTCTGGTTGATCTACTAAGAACCCTTGAACAAGAGAAAACAAGGAACCCCAGTATCAAAGACACCACAAGATTGATCAAGCCTTGATAAGTCTGTTAGTTCTATGAAGAACCCTAGAGAAGAACTCCCCTCTCCAATCTAGTATCTCCAAAAAAATATGATTTGAATTCAATGACAAAAGTTCTTACAACAATAAAAGGTTACAATATAAATAGAAAAGGCTGATTCCTAGTCAAGGAAACCAGCAATTATAAAAGCACCTAATGCACATGTAGTGGATTGACTAAAGAGCCTCCTAAGCCTAAAAATTCAAAGTTTGAAACAAATGCAATTAATGCACATGGGCAGATTTGACTAAGGAGCCTATAAAGTCTAAAATTTCGCTCATGTACATTATGAGATATTAAATCAGCATATTTTTCTCCAATCAGCATAATTAAGGCCCAATGAAACAACTATTGTGTCCTCTAAGGACCTAGCTCTTCATTTATTGTTTTTTGGCCCCGAAAGCTTTATATAATCCCATATTCAGCCTGGATAATGTCCAGTACACCCTCACAAGTTTTTAGCTCTGGTTCTTGAGTCATTTGCTTATATAAGATGTCTTGAACAAGTCCATTGAAAGCGTCTTTAATCCTTTTAGCTCGAGCTCTAGTAATTGGTCCACTTGGAATTTGGAATGGATCACTTAAACATTTAGAGCTAACTTGATCATTATGATGGTTCTTATCATCTCCTCCTTCCTCAAAAGGATTCGTCCTCGAATCTTCACCTGCATTAAAAAGAGAGAGATTAGTAACATTAAAAGTGGCACTAATACTATACTCACCTGATAGATCAATTTTGTATGCATTAGCATTAATTCGCTCGAGAACTTGGAATGGACCATCTCCTCTTGGAGCCAGCTTTGATTTCCTTTGAGCAGGAAACCTTTCCTTCCTCATATGCACCCATACCCAATCTCTAGGTTCAAAAGTAACACGCCTTCTTCCTTTGTTGGCCTTGTTTGCATATTGTTCATTTTTCTTCTCGATTTGCTGCTTGACACATTCATGAATTTTCTTCACCAGCTCAGCTTTCTTGTGGCCATCGAGGCTAGCTCTCTAGATAATGCATCTTGACCTTTGAGATGTTTGAGAGATAAATGATCTGTGTGAATGACAAACTCTTTAGGCCAGAGGTAGTTTTGCCATGTCTCTAGTGCTCTCACAAGTGCATAAAGGTCCTTGTCATAAGTTAGATAATTCAAGGCAGCACCATTTAGTTTTTCACTAAAATAAGCAATTGGCCTCCTTTCCTGCATTAAAACAGTCCTATACCAACTCCAGATGCATCACACTCAACCTTAAAGGCTATAAAAAAATGAGGTAATGTCAAAATAGATGCATCACACTTCTGTAGATTAGCATACTATCTTTCCTTTCTCAACACATCAAACACACAACGCAGATGATTCAAATGTTTATTTAAATCCTTACTATAAATCAGAATATCATCAAAATAAACCACAACAAATTTTTCAATGTATGCACGCAAAACATGATTCATTAATCTCATGAAAGTGCTAGGTGCATTAGTTAGTCCAAATGGCATGACTAACCATTCATACAGTCCATACTTTGTTTTGAAATCAGTTTTCCACTCATCACCTTCCCTCATCCAAATTTGATGGTATCCAAATTTTAAATCAATTTTAGAAAATATACTAGACCCATGCAATTCATCAAGCATATCATCCAATCTAGGGATAGGATGGCGATATTTTACCGTTATGTTGTTTACGGCCCTGCAATCAATGCACATCCTCAATGATCCATCTTTATTTGGCACGAGAAGTACTGGAACTGCACAAGGATTCAAACTTTCTCTCACATAGCCCTTTGACATAAGCTCTTCAACTTGCCTTTGAAGCTTATTTGCTTCCTCTGGATTCGTCCTATAGGCTGGGCGATTAGGAATTATTGCTCCTGTAATGAAGTCAATTTGATGCTCAATTCCTCTAATAGGTGGTAGCCCTGGAGGAATTTCTTCTGGCAGCACATCTTGGAATTCTTGCAACAAAGACCCAACAACACTAGGAAACGAAGAGTTAAGTTCATTAGTGTTAAAATAACCCTCCTTATATATAAGTACGAGCAAAGGTTGTTTAGCTAGAAAAGCACTCCTCACTTCGCTTTCCTTAGCATAAAGGCTCACTCTTGCATTTTCTTTTCTCTCCATTCTCTTTTCTTTTTTTACACTCTCTTTTTTCTCATTTTTCGAATCATTCTCCTTTTTCGTCTTAAGTTGATCTTCATACACTTGCTTAGGTGTTAATGGAGCAAGAGTAATTGTTTGATCATTCTTAACAAATGAGTATGTATTTGTAAATCCATCCTTGATAGTCCTACGATAAAACTCCCATGGCCTCCCAAGAAGTATATGACTAGCATGCATAGGAACAACATCACATATCAACTTATCACTATACTTTCCATTTGAGAATGAAACCAGAACTTGCTTATTAACCTTGATTTCTCCGTAATCATTTAACCATTAAAGCTTGTATGGTCTCTGGTGTGGAATGATTGGCAAATCTAATTTCTCAACTAGTGTAGTGTTAGCAACATTAGTGCAACTCCCCCCATCAATAATCATGTTGCATACCTTATTGTTAATAAGACAACGAGTGTGAAAAATATTTTCCCTTTGTTACTCCACATCATCTTCCTTAGCCTGAGCATTCAAGGCACGCCTAGTGACAAGTGCTTCTCCTTCCACTGCATACTCAAACCCATCATCACTAGCATCTTCAAGTGAAGGTATGTAATCATCACTCTCACTTTCAGTCACCACTTCATTATCCCTCATAATCATGACTCTTTTGTTGGGGCATTGTGAAGCTATATGACCTATACCTAAACACTTGAAACATTTTGTATCTCTATATCTAGAAGTTTGAGGTTTAGATTTACCTTTGTCCTTAGTTGAAGAAATCTCTTTTCGAACATCTTTTTCTTCCTTCTTCTAACTTTGTTTCATTGGAGAATTAGAGCTAGAATTAAATCTTAAGGCACCTTTGCGCTTGAGTTGTTTTTCCACCTTAATTGCCACATGTAACATATCCTCCAACTCCACATAATGCTGCAATTCTACTACGTTGGCTATGTCTTTATTCAACCCATTCAAGAAACAAGCCATTGTAGCCTCCCTATCTTCCTTGACATTAGCCCTTATCATAGCAACCTCCATTTCTTTGTAATACTCCTCCACATTTTTGGATCCTTGTGTAAGAGTCTGCAACTTCTGGTAGAGGTCTCTGTAGTAATGGCTAGGTACAAATCTCCTCCTCATTACAGCCTTCATTTCTGCCTAAGTTTCTATAGGTTGCTCACCATTTCTCCTCCTAGTTAAACCTAGCTTATCCCACCAAATAATTGCATAATCAGTAAACTCTATCACAGCCAACTTCACCTTTTTCACCTCAGAATAATTATGACACTCAAAAATTAGCTTAACCTTTTCTTCCCACTCCAAGTAAGCTTCGGGATCATTTCTACCTTGGAAAAGTTGGTATTTTCATTTTAATACTTCCTAGGTCTCCATCTACCTGCCTTCCTTCTCTAGGAATATTTCTCCTATGATACATTTCTGGTCTAACTCTTGTATGCCTATTTCTTCTTACACCAACTTCAGATTCATAACCATCATCATCCTCACTCTGTACTTTAACTTCAGGCTAAACAACTCTTCTAGGATTAGGACTCCTATGAGGTTGTCTCCTTTGTAAATTGGTGATTCTAGTGTCTTGCCTATCCATCCTATCTCTTATATCTCCAAACACCACATTAAAGAGCTCAAACTATTGTTCCATGGCTTTTATGACAAGCTCTATGTTTGGTGAGTTTCCACCACTGGTTGACTCCTCCTTGTTATACATTTTTTTTCTTAACTGCAAGAAAAATTAGTTAGTGAAAATAAAAGATCCTTACAGATTTTCTTATGTGTTTGCACTCAAAGAATGTCACTCTACACTCGTGTTTCACTCCTTATAGGTTTTTTCACAATATGTGTCACTCTTGCCTTTTTCCTCTATTAGTTCTCTCAATAAGTTCTTTAAGGTAACTAACCAACACAAGGCTGTACCAAAACTTGTAGAATCAGTTAGACACTTGGGGATAAGAAAAAAAATCTGGATCAAAGAAAAAAAAATTTATGGAATTCGATATCAAGAATTCTGAAGCAAAATTCAAAATAAAACAAATCCCAACAAGATTTCAGTAGAATCTTTCTTTTGTTCCCCTTTTTTTCATTTTTTTTAATTCTTTTTTATTTATTTTTTATTTTGCCTCCTTTTTTTTGGCAGAAATTGGAATAAGAGAATAATAATCACACTAAGAAACATAAATAAGCAATTCGCTCTGAAAAATCTAGGAAAGACACGTTTTGATAAAAACAACTATAACTTACGACAGAAATTTCGTATTGAAGTGATTCCAAAACGAGTAGAAAGATGAGATTCTAAACTATGAAAATGACATATGAATTGCCGAAAACCTCAAAGGAAAACGTGACGAATAAAGACTAACAATGTAGAGAACGAACAGAGACACACAAAGATGAACAAACACAAGAAAGAACAAAAAATACAATCAGAAGATGAGAAATACAAGAACAAAAGATATGACCTGATAGGGAGCTGTGCTCTAATACCAAGATGGTGCGAACCCACAAGGGAAGATCGTAGATCCCGCAGCCAAACACGGCAATGCGAACCCAAGAGGATCTATACCTTAGAACCCACAGCCAATGCAATGATATATACACCCCAAGAAAGCCTAAACAGGTCTGGTTGATCTACTAAGAACCCTTGAACAAGAGAGAACAAGGACCCCTAGTATCAAAGACACCACAAGGTTGATCAAGCCTTGATAAGTCTGTTAGTTCTACGAAGAACCTTAGAGAAGAACTCTCCTCTCCAATCTGGTATTTCCAGAAAAATATGATTTGAATTCAATGACAAAAGTTCTTACAACAATAAAAGGTTACAATATAAATAGAAAAGGCTGATTTCTAGTCAAGGAAACCAGCAATTATGAAAGCACCTAATGCACATGTAGTAGTTGACTAAAGAGCCTCTTAAGCCTAAAAATTCAAAGTTTGAAACAAATGCAATTAATGCACATGGGCAGATTTGACTAAAGAGCCTATAAAGTCTAAAAATTCACTCATGTACATTATGATATACTAAATCAGCATATTTTTCTCCAATCAGCATAATTGAGGCCTAATGAGTCAACTATTGTGTGCTCTAAGGACCTAGCTCTTCATTTATTGTAATTTAGTCCCAAAAGCTCTATATAATCCCATATTCAGCTTGGATAATGTTCAATACACCCTTACAAGTTTTTAGCTCCGATTCTTGAGTCATTTGCTTGTATAAGGTGTCTTGAACAAGTCCATTGAAAGCGTCTTTAATCCTTTTAGCTCGAGCTCTAGTAATTGGTCCACTTGGAATTTGGAATGGATCACTTGAACATTTAGAGTTAACTTGATCATTATGATGGTTCTTATCAGTAGACTCCTAAACTAATGCAACAAACCAATGACAAAGCAGATGCAAGCAGAAACCACAGGTTATGTATGATTCGCAGATGCAGGGAATGACAAAGGGATAAATCGATACCCAAAATCGATACCTAGAGGCAGAAACCACAGTAGATGCAGGGAAAGGGAAAAGGGAAAGAGCATATGCAGGCATAAATCAATGCTAATAAGGGGTAAATTGATACCCA
Source organism: Gleditsia sinensis (assembly GCA_037074535.1). Taxonomy (NCBI): domain Eukaryota; kingdom Viridiplantae; phylum Streptophyta; class Magnoliopsida; order Fabales; family Fabaceae; genus Gleditsia; species Gleditsia sinensis. Next base: position 15,681,243 of record CM073475.1, on the reverse strand, counting down.
AAATCGATACCCAAAGATAGAAACCACAACAGCTGTAAGGAAAGGGGAAAATGGCATACCTGGACATGACGACGAGGGAGGTTGAAGAGGGGATCCTTCTCGATGGTGAGGGACGACGACCTGGAGTGAGGGAGCTCGAGAGCTCGAGTAAGGGTGAAGGTGAAGGAGGCAAGAGAGCCCGAGGATGAAGGTGGGGTGAGGGCAAGGGAGGCGAGAGAGCCTAAGTGTGAGGGTGAGGACGATGGCGAAGGCGAAGGCAAGGGAGGCGAGAGAGTTCGATGGTAAGGGTGAGGGCGAGGGCGAAGGCGACGGCGAGGGAGCCCGAGTGTGAGGGATCTCAGGATATCTGAGGGGCAATTTTGTGGGTAAGGCTGGTAAGCTGTTTATCCAGTCTCTAACCCAAGGGTAGAGACAAGATATAATATTGAACTGAAGAGTAGGATAGAATAAAAAATAAGATAGATGTTCTCTTATCCCATTGGCTTCCAAACACAAAATAGCAATAGGATAGGATATATTATCCTATCCTATCACTCTTACCTGGCACTCCAAATGAGCCCTTAATGGTTATCTATTATCCATTTCCTCAAATATTGCAAGTGATATCCCAAAAACCATTATAGAAGTAAAACCCTAGTGCAAAACTTGAAGAATATCTAAAAATCCTTTCCTCTTGTTCTCCATTCTTCTATCATTTTCTAGCTATTAAAACCTCAAATTATTAACTCAATCCACTGTGACTTGTATTATTTTGGCCCAACTCCAAAAAAATTTTAGCTAGAATTTCAAATAACCCATAACTTGTATTAGGCCCTATAGATTAAAAAATATCCAAATCATAATTTCATAACTCTTGCTTCAACCCAATTTGTTCCTTCTTCTTTATAGGCCTAAATGAGATTTGGGGCATAAACACCTCAAATCCAGCCATAATATGCCCTATGTATCTTTTCTGCATATATCTTATGGCTAACCCATATTCCTTTTTGTTGAATGACCTTTTCTAGTTCTTTATTGCTGTTGCACATTCCCTTCAACTAGTTTCAATCAATTTCACCTATTCCCCATCACCTTCCTCTATGTTGAATAGCATATTCCCAATATCCATATTCCATGTTGCAACAAGCATAGCAAATCATACATACTTGTTCCCCTTATCTAAAACATCTCTAAAATGATTTCCATCTTTATAAATTTGTCCTTTAGTAGCTGAAGTCCCCTCCTCTGTTACGATGTGGAACTGACCATCTCCTTTGTCATCTATCTTAGATTTTATGTTCTTGTTTTCCTCTTCCTTTTTTTTCACCTCTTCAACCTCTGTAAATTTTTAGGTTTCCCCCTTATTATGGAGGAAAAAGAAACCTACATCTTGGGTTTTGTCTCCCTAAAGCTTCATTCCTTTTGGATTTTACTCTAGTTGAAGAGCATTATGGTTTGACATGACTTCCATAGGCTAGAGACCCATGAAAAACCCAATCCATTCTACCCCCAATATCTTATCATCTCTCTCTTTGATATTTTCCTAATATCACCCCCACCTTCTTCCTTAATATTTCACATTACTTCTCTCACTAATCTTGCCTCTCAAACCTTTTCCAAAATATTGTTCCACCCCTCAACCTTGTGAGCATGCTGCATCAATTGCTTAATATTAGCTATTTTGTCCATTTGAATCTTAGTTATGATTTCCTCATTCAAACAATTCCTAAATTCCTCCATTAACCTCTTTTCACAAATTTCTCTCAATGGAACAAAAAGCAACTTGAATTTCTCTTGATATTCGGCTACCATCCCTTCATGCTTTAAATCTTTCAACACATCTAGCCTTTCTAGATTTTGCAAATCTATTAGAATTTCCCTAACTTCCAATAAGCATTCCTTGATTTTGCACACATCCTTCTTTATCTTTGTAGCCTCCACAATTATTCTTCTAATAGGATCAAAACCATTCTTTGATACTAATTGATGGAGATTTAGATCTCTATTTGAAATTCACTAAGAAAATAATAGAAAAAGACTGGATTAATATTAAAAATATAAAGTACATACAAGATAAGATAACCTCTAGTGCTTCAATGGGCTAGATACCTTCTATGTGTAACATCTCCAATTTTTCTTTATGTTACTAATTGAAATTTTTTTTCAAAGAGGAGAAAGTGTTTTGGATTTCAAGGGAGGATTAAATTATTTTATAATTTTAATCAAGTCAAACAAGATCTTAGGATGGTTAAAATGGAATTTATGTAATTTCATTGAAATGGCATTTATGTAAATTCTTTAAGATGACAGTTTTGTAAATACTCTAGGATAGCATTTTTGTAAATAATGGAGGATGGAAAAGTTGTAAATATGGGGTGGTAGGTAGGAAAAAATCTTGATAATTATGAGGGAGAGGGAGTGTCGGTAAGGAAGAGAAAGAAAAGAAAAAAAGGAGGAAAGAAAGAGGAGGAAAAGGAAGAGGAAGGAGAAGAAGAGAAAGAATAAAGAGAAAAAAGTGGAAAGAAAAATCAAGATAAGTTCTTGGTCATCTCTCTAATTTCATCATCTTTACTTTAGGAAAATCCTAATTCACGGTATGGATGTAGGATTTTTTGTGGTAAGAATCAAGCACGCAAGTTTAAGGATTTATTTGAGGTAAGCTTAACATCTACTCGTGAATTTTGCACAAAATTATTTATATACTTTTAGATTTGTTTAGATGTGATTTTGGATAACATGTGGTCTGGATATTTATATGGAATTCTGTTTTGATTGTTTGGACATGCATATGGGTGCATGGGATTACATAAAAGAAAAACAAAGAAGAAGTTAGACTAAGCTGAATTTCGGAGTAATTTAGGAAGCCTCTATTTTTGAAATTCTAAAAAAATTCAGCAAGAATTTTAAAGAAATACTCAACCTATGAATTGTAGATATATGTTACACGAATCTATAGGCTCTAAAATCACTTAATTTGGAGTCCATATGAGGGAGATATGGCTAATTAATTAAGCAGAAGTCAGAATCTAGGATAGTAAAAATAAGCATTTTTGTTTTTTAATTTTTTGGGAATGATTCGTAAGGAATTTGAAGAAATGATAAACGTCAAAGCTATAGATAATTGTCTTAACTTTTTATATGCTTTGATATCACCTCAATTGATGAGGGAGATATGACTGATTAATTAAGTAGAGGTCACAATCAGTCTAGAATTTAGAATGGTAAAATAAGCATTTTTATTTTAAATTTTCTGGAAATAATCCATAAGGAATATGAAGAAATGATAAACATTAAAGTTGTAGATAATTGTCTTAAATTTTTATAAGATTTGAAATCACCTCAATTAGAGTTCTTATGAGGGAGATATAATTGAATAAGTGAGAAAAAGTCACAGAACACGGTTAGGCCGTGTTCTGGGTTGCTTCAGCATGGGTAAATCGTGTTCGGGACTGTTTTTGAGCATGTTTGAAGTATTTTTCAAGCATGGACATATCTTGAACATGGCCAGATCGTGTTGGGTGCTGGATTATCATATTTTTCACTATTTTCTACCTAAAAATAATCTTGTTTGTTGAAATATTTTTAGGAAACATATATTCAAGAAAAATACTTTTAAAATGATGATTTTAGTATCACAAATTACTCTTTTTATTTATTTGATTTAAAATGAATCATATTGGATATTGGTATGTGATGAATGATTATTAATCATTGGGTATAAAAATGATGCATCATGTTATGAATGTGATTGAATGGCAAGCGTAAAGCTCATGGCTAGTTGCTTGATAATTATATATTGCATTTGATGAAGATGCATTTATATATATATATATATATATATATATATATATATATATATATATATATATACACACACACACACATTTATATGTATTGATGAATATCAACGGATTGTAAGGCTTGATATGGTATCGAGTAGAGGGTGCCCTATTAGCCTAAGTGAGCTAAGGGAGGGCCACTCCAACCGGGTGACAGAAGAAATGTGAGGAGGCAGATGGATGATGAACATAACTCCTATTTCCTCATTATATTTTATTTATGTTAAGTCTATTGGGAACTTTTGTTCTCACTATTATTGTGGTGTTATGTTCAGATAAAAAAATGAGATGCAACAAAGAATGACGTTACTGATGGAGATCTCGATATTAATATCACCTCCTCGCCCTTTGTGTTTCAAGGGTGGAGTATTGTACTGAGACTCTTATTTGTGTACTGAAATATTGTGTTGTATAATTATTACATGTGTAAGGTTTGTAATATATATATATATATATATATATATATATATATATATATATATGTATATATGTATATATGTATGTATATATGTATATATGTATATATATATGTATATACATATATACATATATACATATATACATATATAAATGTATATGTATATGTATATATGTATATATATATGTATATACATATATACATATATACATATATACATATATAAATGTATATATATATATATATATATATATATATATATATATATATATACATATATATTGTGTTTAAACATATGTCGTATTTAACATGCGAAATATGAAAATAAATAAATAAATAATAATAATAACAATGAGATAAATAATAAATAATAATAAAAACTGTACGTTACAAAGTTGGTATCAGAGCGGGTCGATCTTAGGCAACTATGGGGTGGGTGGTCACCTAGATTGACTTAGAGGAGTTTTTAATAGTTATGTGGAAATGTTGTGTAAGGTAGCAGATAAATTCAGTAGGAAAGTACTCGTATTTCTTATTTATAGTCTTGTGTGGTGTGATAACTACTGTAAGATTTTAAACTACTGTTGAGCTTGATCACCTCGATAGTGACTAATATTTTGTTTTACTAATACATTGAGTTATGGCACCACCAAGAAGGAATCTGTAAGGTAGTGCAGATGCTACCTTAAATAACATAACCGCAGCTATTCAAGCTCAGGCAGCTGCTACGAATCAGATTCTGTAGCCCCTTCAGAATATTAATAATAATGACGGGGCTAGGGGAAATAAAGGAAACCGAAATGGAAACAGAACTGAAAATAATAATGGATGGTCTGAATTTATGGGAACACAGCCTCCATATTTTGTGGGTGCATATGACCCCATAGTTGCCGAGAGATTGCTAACGGAACTTGAGAAGATTTTTAGAGTTCTAAATTGTTCTGATGAGCAGAAAGTTAATTTTGGGACATATATACTGAAGGAAGAAGCTGAATACTGGTAAAGAGGAGCTAGAGAGTTACTGGTACATCAAGACAGGGAAATTACATGGCAATTGTTTCAAGAAACGTTTTTAAACAAATATTTTTCCAGCAATGTGAGAGCTGAGAAAGAGATTGAGCACTATATTACCAAGTTTGAAGAACTGTCTAAGTTCTCAAATACTTTGAAGAATAATCTAGATAAAACCTGGAAGGTAGTGAAATTTGAATCAGGAATAAACCTAGAGCTTAGGAATGTTGTGGTGGCATTAGAGATTCGAGAATATGCCCTGTTGGTAAATAAATGTCGAATGCTAGCAACAAGTCTAAAAGCAGTAGAGGATAAGAGAGAGAGGCAGACTCAGTGGAAGCGGAAGAGAGAATTCCTAGTTATGGATAGAAATATCATAGGGAAGAATATCATGAGAGGTAAACAACCAGCACTTATGGAACCCAGACCTTTTCTGAAAACGCCAGCAATGTGTCAATGTGAAAAATGGAGTAAATTTCTTGGGGATAAACCATGTTATTTTGGTCAAGTTACTTGCTTCCGATGTGGCTAGAAGGGGCACGTGGCACGGCATTGTCCATTGTACAATGAGAAAGGTACTGCACGAACTCAACAAACGACAGGAAGAGTTTTCACTTTGAGCAGTTCTGAAGCAAAATCAACTCTTGATTTGATGCAAGGTACGTGCTTTATCAATAATCTGCCTCTGGGAATTCACAGACTATCGGAATCTCAAGAGTTGTTTGATTTTGGTACGAGCCATTCTTTCATAGCAATAGAATGTGTGGGGAAGTTACAACACCCTATTGCGGAGTTACTATATGAGTTAGCGGTGGTGTCACCTACAGGAGGAAAAATAATTACCTCCTCAGTGTGTTTGAATTGTCACATTGTATTGAGTGATAGATCCTTTGTAGTGGATCTGATATGTCTACCTTTGGACGGTATAGACGTCATCTTGAATATGGATTGATTAAGTCAGAACCAAGCTCTTATGGATTATTGCAATAAGACTTTGAGTTCCTCTCGAACCCACCAAAGGATCAAAAGTATAGCATTATTAGTGCTCACCGACTCTATAAGGAAATAAGGAATGCGGATATGAGATATGTTTTCCTGTATACTGTTAACTTAAGTATGAAACAGGAACTTCTTGAGATTCCGATAGTCTATGAATTCCCAGAGGTTTTTCCCTCTGAGATTTTTGAACCTCCACCAACGAGAGAAGTAGAATTTTTTATCGATTTAGCACCAAAGGCGAGGCCTATTTCTATCACTACTTATAGAATGTCTCCTGTGGAACTACAAGAGCTTAAGAAACATATCAAAGAGTTGTTAGAAAAGAACTTTATCAGACCTAGCGTATCACCTTGGGGAGCGCCTGTATTGTTTTTAAAGAAGAAATATGGCAATTTGAGACTATGCATTGATTACAGACAACTGTATAAGGCAACCATTAAGAATAAGTATCCATTGCCTAGAATAGATAATCTATTAGATCAATTAAAGGGAGCTATTATTTTTTCTAAGATAGACTTGAGGTCAGAATATTATCAGATTGGAGTTAAAGAAGACGATATTCCGAAAACAGCTTTCAGAATTCGGTATAGGCACTACAAATTTTTAGTAATGCCTTTTGGGGTCACGAATGCATCTGCAATCTTTATGGATTGTATGAATCACATTTTTAGACCATACTTAGATCAATTCGTAGTAGTATTCATAGACGATACCTTAATCTACTCTCTGAGTAAGGAATAACACAACCAGCTGTAACATCCCTAAAATTTAATAATTCTTATTTGTGTATAGATTATTAAAAGAAATAAAGGAGTATTGATGTAATTAAAAGATTTTAAGGATGAAAATAAAAACTTGTTAATATTCTTGGGGTCAAATTGTAATTTCCTAAAAGTTTAGGGGTCAAAATGTAAATAATAAAATTTACAAGAACTTTCTCTAACAATTAAAAAATTGCTAATTGGTCCTCCATCATTTATTATAAAAAAGAGAAGAGACAGAAAGATTTTCGAAATGAATGAATAGTATGAATAGTAATTTTCTCTTTCCTCATTTTCTCTCTCTAGATCTGGAGTACTTTCGAGTCTCCGATCTCAAAACTAAGGGTACCATTAGATTTAGGACAAAAAGTATTACGATATTGACTAAACAATTTTTCAAATCAACAGCAGAATCTCTGCAGATCGAAAGTAAAAAAAACTTAAAAAAAGGTAAACTCTGAAACTCCTATTTAGAGACTTTAAATTGGAAATCTGACACTGTAAATGGATTTAGAAAATAGATAAACTATAGGATATGAAGTTTCACTATTATCTGACAATTTTTGTTGTCATGAACAGTAACTCCGACCGACGTGAATAGTTATTCTGGCCGATGTGAACAGTAAATCCGCCCAGCATAAATAATATTTTTTGACGATGAATAGTAATTTTTGATAGTGAATAGTATCCATCAGTTGATCAGTGTTGACCAAACTCCCGGAGGCTAAATTTTGCGATTTCAGAGTCATTTCTTAGGTTTTTAGACCCTTCAGACTCGTTTTTGAGATCCATTTGATCAAATGTGACTTGAAAAAATATATTTTGGGCTGCTCAACCTAGAGCCCTGACCTGTAAGTAGATAATTCTTTTTTATGACTTGTAACAACTCCATTTTTTTTACACATTTATATATTTGTAAAACCCCATGAAGTCATTACCTATTTATTTTTAACTATTTAACTCATAATAACATTTGATTAAATTAACCAAGCATAATTAAGGTTTATAGTATAGCAATAATACTGATACAAATCTAGGTTCACATACACAACATTAATTAAAAACATCCGTACAAAATCAAACACATATATGTACACATCTTATTCATCCCTATTGACCAGTTCTAGGAATACAGGTGCGGGTGGTTGCACCTTCACCGAAATCTTAGCCAACTTAACCCAACGTACGCTAAAAGCCGATCATAGAGAATATCTGCATATTTAGTCTTCTAAACATGATATGAAAATATAGTAAAAATTAAATCCCAGTCGGTTCAATAATAAATCATAATTATCACCAATATAACTTATCATGTCATGTTCATCTGTATAAGCTACAGCAATTACCTTAAGTCACATGAATACACTTTATCTATACACATGAAAATCTTACAGTAATGACATGGATGGCATGAATAACTATTTTCAAAATATCATATAATGGCTATTAACTAATTTTTATGTCAAGCAACTACAATCAGGGTGAGTACATTCTACTCTCTGGTACGGACTTTTCTCGCTCCGTCCGACATGGCACAATTCATTTTCTCATTAACATAATCATAGCCATTGGTAAGGCGTCCCCTACTGGTGCACCACACAGACCGCTATGTGACCATGCTTATTTCTTTTCTTTTCTTTTCTCATTAATAGCCAAAAATATGATTTCAATGACAAGTATGTTCATTATACTCACATGTCATAATTTTTTATCAAAATATAATCATTACAAAAAAAAATCATTGATAATCATGACATGAACATAATCGTTTTACACACCTAAGATGGTAAGGAGTTCGTGCAATAGCAATGGCTATGGCATACACTAGTCATTATTATTTTTATTTATAAGATTTTTCTTCTTTTTTAAATATTATTTTTATCTCTTCATTTTCTTTATGCTTGGCCTCTAGTCACTTTCCTCCTACTTATATAATTTCCATCACATGTTCTCACAAATTTAATACGGCATTCTTCTTCAATTTGATTTTTATTATTAACCTATAGTTAATGAGGTTCATTTAGGGTAGAAAAAATGTTGAAAATAAGTTTTACCAGTTTCCAACACAGCCTAAATGTATCCTATGACACGGTTTGACCATTTTCTATAAAACAACCATGCTTTAGGATTCAAAATGCCATTTTTAGCACTGAACACGGCCTGGCCGTACCTTGGAACACGACCAACATATATTGTGTTATTCCTTGATGCACGTTTTCGTCCTGCCTGACATTCTCTCACTAATTAGAGTATAACTCTCTCATTTTAACTCTGAATTAGGTGATCTTGGCGTCCATTTAAAGATAAAAAAAATTACCTAAAACTAGTATGTTGAATATTTTAGAGAAATCTTAAGGAATATTAGTGATATTACTCTCTCAATTTAAACGTTATTTCTTCTCTGGTAGGTTCTGACTTCTACTTACTAATCTGACCATATCTCCCACATATAAACTCCAAATTGAGTGATTCCAGTGGTTAAATTTCCGTGAGACATATATTTTTTATGTTAACCAGTTATTTTAATTCCCTGCAACATTTTTGCAAAAATTCAAATACAGAATCTTTCCTAATAGACTCTTCCCTGGTTAACTATTTTCTGACCACTGCTTACTAATCTGACTATATCTACCTCATATAGACTCCAAATTGAGTGATTCTAGTAGTTAAAAATCCATGAGACATATATCTACATTTTTTATGTTAACCATATCTTTTAATTCCTAACTAATTCTTCTCAAAATTTGAAAAACAGAAGCTTCTCTGGTTACTCCGAAATCCAGCTTCCTAACCAGAATTTTTTCTAAGGTTTTAGTTTATCATTTTATTATGTCATCTTCCATTTTCTTCCTAATTTACATCTAATCATATTCCGTCAATTTTTTACCACATTTAAATATACAAAATAGCAGCATAAAAATCTTAAAATTTTTCCATCCATTGCCATTTCTATGCAGAACTTTTTACACCAACCTAAATATTCAAACATACATCACTTGCAAGATCAACATATAACATGATATAGCAACATTCATGGAGAATCATCAAAGTAACAAATATTATAAATTTCATCAAAGTTCTAGGATCAAAATCCTATATAAATGTTTCTAATTTCAAAGCTTTTCTTTAAGAAAATATGTTGTTAAACCTACCTAATGATCTCTCTAGCTCACTTAGTGAATTCTTTTCCTTGTTTCCTCTTGAACAAAATGGCAAGATTCCTCCCTTCTCTTAGTTTTTCCAACAACTTGAAAAAGAGAAGGAGAGTGAGTTTTGAACCCCAAGGATGAAAATAAAAAATAGATTCAAGTGGAGAATAAGCTAACTTACCTCAAGTACTTAGTCCTCTAGGCTTCTCTTTCTTCTTCCTTCCTCTCTTCTCCTATCTTTTTCTCCTTTCCTCACTCTACCTTGTTTCTATTTTTTCTCTCCCTCACTTGGATGAAATTCTAATGTTATAAGGGTGGTTCTTGCTTAAATAAACTATCAAGTGGTCCTCCTTTCATAATCATGGGTCTACTTTATCACAATTAGGATGCACTTAGTTGCTTTTTAAGGAAAGGCAACTCATGTTCTTGTCTTCCTCTCCCTTAGTCAAGATATGCATAGTAAAAGAAGATTTGTATTTTGAAAATCATGATAAAATGTTCTTAAGATAAGGAACAAGATCCCTTTGATTTAGGGATTCTTTTTCTTTTTCTTTTGTCTTACACAAGTATGATATGTTTGCCTTTCTAAGTGGCAAGTTTTTAGCCCTTGAATCTCCTTTACTTGGCTGAAATTATTTGTGTAGAATAGGAATGTTTTGTCCTAATGCCATGTATTATTATACCATTTGCTAAAATTATGAGTGTAGAATATAGATATTATCACACCACTTTTTAAATTTTTGTCTTAATGCCATGTGACATAATCTTTATTATTATCACATGATTTATTTTATTTTATTTTTTCTCTTGGATTTGGGTTCATTCTTGCCTATTTCCTTTGCTTTGGTTGAAATTCTACATCTCATGGAGGGCTTGGTCACATTTTAATAATTTTTGAGCTATAGGTCTAACTTCTATATCCTAGTCCAAATGTATGTTATATCTCTTGTTTGGGCTATCCAATTGGCTTGCTAGAAACTCATGTAAAGTGGAAGAACAAACTCTATGGAACGTCCATAGGTGAAGGCCCAATGTATGGGTGAAGATGTTAAACTTAGTAACTCTAGTTCTTGAATTACGAAAAATTACCCTAATTCAATCTTCTTGAATTTTTAAGATCTTTACTTACTTCCAAAAATTTTTATCTTCCTTACTCAAGAATTTCGCCTCTCTTTAGGATGTTATTTCTAATTTTTTTTTTCCTATTAGGTTTTCTGTCTTTACTTATTCCATTAATGTTAGAAATATTTTCTATGCATACACATAAGTTAAAGAGTTTCTAAGGCTTATATTTTTTTAGATATAAAAAAGAAATAGGTTTTATTTCCTTAAATATTTATGTACATCTACTAATAAAAGAAAAAAAATTAGGGATGTTACATGACTTACCCCATGATCTTCTTGAGCTTAAAATGTATCGTTGATTATGTTTACAAATTATTTATGTTATCATAAGTTTCTGAAATGTGTTAAAATATCTGTTTTACGTACCAATTGGCACATAGTTCATAAAGAGTATGGTTTTGCAAATAAATTTTGAAACTTATTGAATATGTGGTTCTAAATGTATTTATCATTATTTGGTAAAGTGAATATTATGTGCATGAGGCATTGATTTGTAAAATTATAAAGTTGTTGATTATGATTGAATGGAAAGTGTAAAGCTCATGGCGAGTTGCTTGATAATTATACATTGCATTTGTTGAATATGCATTTATATATATGTATTTATATGTATGGATGAATATCGATGGGTTGTATGGCTTGTGACGGTACCGAGTAGGGGATGCCCTATTAGCTTGAGTAAGTCAAGGGAGGGCCGCTCCAACCGGGTGACAGTGGTAATGTGAGGAGATAGATGGGTGATGAATTCACATTCTCTGATCACTATTGTCACTGTAGTTGATTGGTCACTATGCTTATAGCAAATGAGTGAATTAAGTGTATTGAGAGCTGTAACATACTTGAACATTATGTAAAAAGAATATATTTTTAGTGTATATATAGTATGTTAATTATGCATCAACAAAAGTTATGGCTTTATTTCAAAAGTTTAATATTTTACTGTAGCTTATATAGCTGAGCATAACAACATTTGTTTAATGATCATACCGTGCTGAATATGGTTTTGGATATCTGAATATCCTTTTATTTGAGAATATTTGAAATACGGGTCCCATATGGATGTACTTCTGAACTGTATTTTCTATGTGATAAATTTTAATATATGAGTACATCCATATGTTGACCTAAGAGGTCATAAGAGGTATTATCTACTCACTGAGTTGTCAAACTCACTACACGATATTTTCATATTTTTTAGATAAAAATACAAAGTCTGATTCTGCAGATAGGTGATCAGTTAGGTGACATATTCTCTGAGTGAGTCTACATTGCTTTCAAGACTCACAGTTTTTGAATTATACTGTGTTTGTATTCTAGAGTATACTCTGAACGCCACAAATAGGATCCTTACTTTTGTTACTTTGACATTTATAACTTGGTCTGTATAATGTATATACATGAGAGAACCTATATATATCTATTTCCATGACAAAGAATAGTGTTATACATGTTATGGAAAATATCTGATTGTGGAAAAAAAATGTTAGTTTCACATGCTTTTAAATTGGGGGCATTACACCAACATCTCCGATTAGTACTTCAGGTCTTGAAGGAAAATAAACTTTTTGCTAAGTTAGAAAAATGTGAATTTTGGCTAGAAGAGGTGAAGTTCTTGGGTCACGTAATTTCTAAAGATGTTGTGTCGGTGGATCCCAGTAAAACTGAAGTATTGCTGAAATGGAAAAGACCAAAAACTGTGACTGAAATTAGAAGTCTGCTGGGTTTAGTAGGATATTATGAAAGGTTTATACATGGATTTTCTCAAATAGCTTTGGCTTTGACTCGATTGACTAGAAAGGGAAGTCCTTTTAATTGGACTAAAGAATGCAAGAATAGTTTCCAAGAGTTTAAATTCAAATTTACTTCTCCACCTGTTCTAGTTGTTCCTAATCCTTCTAGATTCTTTGTAGTCTATATAGATGCTTCTAAGAAAGGTTTAGGTTGTGTTTTGATGCAAGAAAGCAGAACAGTTGCTTATGCATCTCAACAATTGAGACCGCATGAGGAGAATTATCCTACTCATGATTCAGAATTGGCTGCGATAGTTTTTGCCCTAAAGATGTGGAGACATTACTTGTATGGAGCTTTATTTGAAATATATAGTGACCATAGGAGTTTAAAGTATCTCTTTGACAAAAAAGAATTGAATATAAGGCAAAAAAGGTGGATGGAATTCATTAATGATTACAAATTTGAATTAAAGTATCACCCAGGGAAGGCAAATGTAGTAGCTAATGCATTGAGCTGGAAGTCGTTGCATGTAAGTCAAATACTGATTACAAAAATGGAACTAATTGAGAAATTTAAAATTTTCAGTTATGGCTATCCCTAGAAGTCTGATTGTTATTGAATTAAGAATTAAAAGTGACTTGAAGACTCAAATTAAGGAAGCACAGACACATGATCAATTTTTACAAGATCGAAGAGATCAGCCTGACTTTGCAATGTCAGAGGATAGAATTATTATGTACCGGGGCAGAACATGTATACCACAAGAAGAGAATTTGAAGGCTAAGATTCTGGAAGAAGCTCATCAAAGTAAGTATACAATCCATCCAGGATCTATAAAAATGTGTCAAGATTTGAAAAGATTATACTGGTGGCCAAGAATGAAGAAAGACATTGCTGAATACGTGTCTAAGTGTCTGGTTTGTCAAAAGGCAAAGATAGAACATTAAAAACCTTCTGGGATGTTACAACCTTTAGAAATTCCTGAGTGAAAGTGGGATAGTATATCTATGAATTTTATTGTCGGACTACCTAAGACTCAGATATGACATGATGCGATATGGGTAATAGTAGATAGACTGACGAAATCTGCACACTTTCTACCCATTAAGAAAAACTATTCGTTGAATAAGTTGGCCCAGTTGTATATGAAGAAAATTGTACAGTTACATGGAATTCATAATAGTATCATTTCAGATTAAGATCCCCGATTTACTTCTAGATTTTAGAGAGCGCTACAAAAAGTTTTTGGCACTCATTTGTGTTTTAGTACTGCATATCTTCCTCAAACAAAAGGTCAAACGGAGGGAACTATACAGACTCTAGAGGATATGCTAAGAGCGTGCGCGCTAGAGCAAAGAAAAGGATGGGATGGATATCTGTCACTGGCTGAGTTTGCGTATAATAACAGTTATCATTCTAGTATTGGAATGGCACCTTATGAAGCTTTGTATGGTAGGAGATGTAAATCACCTTTATGTTGGAATGAAGTGGGGTAAAAAAGGTTATTGGGGACCGAGTTAGTGCAACATACTTCTGAGCAAATATAGATAATTTGGGATAAAATGCGAACAACTCAGAGTCGACAAAAGAACTATTTCGATAAGAGAAGGAGGCCGATACAACTCCAAGAAGGGGAGCATGTGTTCTTGAAAAGTTCTCCTATTACTGGAATTAGCCGAGCAATGAAAATTAAGAGATTAAGTCCGAGATATTTAGGACCTTATCAAATTTTGAAAAAAATAAGGTCATCGGCGTATCAAATTACACTTTCTCCGAATTTGTCGAATCTGCATAATGTGTTCCATGTTTCTTAACTTCGAAAGTATCTACTAGATCCGTCGCACATAATTCAAGAAGAAATAATAACTATAGACGAGAATCTAACCTACCGACCGAGTTCGATAGTAATTATGGATAAAGACGTGAAATAGTTGAGAAATAAAATCATTACATTGGTAAAGGTAGGTTGGGAAAGTTTAACAATGGAAGAAGCCACATGGGAAAGGAAAGATGCCATGAAACAGAAATATCCACAACTGTTTCAAGACAGGTATACCTTGAATTTTGAGGACAAAATTCTTTTTGGGGGGAGAACTTTAACATCCCCGATTTTTCTTTATGTTACTAATTAAAACTTTTTTTCAGAGAGGAGAAAGCGTTTTGGATCTCAAAGGAGGATTAAATTATTTTACAATTTTATTCAAGTCAAACAATATCTTAGGATAGTTAAAATGGTATTTATATAATTTCACTGAAATTACATTTATGTAAATTTCTTGAGATGTCAGTTTTGTAAATACTCTAAGATGGCAGTTTTATAAATACTCTAGGATGGCATTTTTGTAAATAATAGAGGATGGAAAAGTTGTAAATATGGGGTGGTAGGTAGGGAAAATCTTGATAATTATGGGGGAGAGGGAGTGTCGGTAAGGAAGAGAAAGAAAAGAAAAAAAGGAGGAAAAGGAAGAGGAAGAAGAAGAGAAAGAGAAAGAAGAAAGAGAAGGAAGAGGAAAGAAAAATCAAGATAAGTTCTTGGTCATCTCTCTAATTTTATCATCTTTACTTTAAGAATATCCTAATTCACGGTATGAATGTGAGATTATTGTGTGGTAGGAATCAAGCACGCAAGTTTAAGGATTTGTTTGAGGTAGTATTTTTCAGCTATCTAACAACTTTTTATTCTTGGTGAATAGTATTTTTCGGCAATAAATAATATTTTTCGGTGGTGAATAGTATTTTTCAGCAATGAATAGTGATCAAGTTCTTGAAGTCATTTCCTTATTTTGGACCCTCCGTACACGTTGTTGAAGTCTGTTTATTCAAATGTGAATTGAGAAAGTGCATTTTGGAGCTGTCCAATCTGGTGCCCTTACACTGTAAGTGGATAATTCTTTCTATGACTTGCCTTATACTCTTCTTGATCTTTAAGTGTAACATCCCTAATTTCGTTTCATGTATTAATAAAAGTACAAAAGTATTCAAAGTAACATCCATAATTTCATTTCTTTTATTGATAAAGGTACATAAATATTTAACTAAGGAAATATAATCCTTAGAAATTCTTCACCTTACGTGTATGTATAGAAATCTTCTAATATTAATGGAATAGGTAAAGAAAGAAAACCTAAGAGGAAATATTAGAAATAAACATGCTAAAGAAAGGTGAAATTCTTAAGTAAGGAAGATAAACTTTTGTGAAGTAAGTAAAGGTTTTAAAATTTCAAGAAGATTGGATTAGGGTAATTTTTTCCTAATTTAAGAGCAAAAGTTACTAAGTTTAGTATCTCCACCCATAAATTGGGCTTTCACCTATGGACACTTCATATAGAGTTTTTCTACTTCACATAAATTTTTAGCAAGCCAATAGGATAGCCCAATGAAGAAATAAAACATAGACTTGGACTAGGATATAGAAATTGGACCGGTAGCCCAAAAATCATGAAAATATGACCAAGCCCATTATGAAAGGTATAATTTTAACCAAAGTAAAGAAAATGGAAAAGAATGAGCCCAAACCCAAGAGGAAAAATAAAAGTAAAGTGATGAAATAATGGTGTAATCAAGATTAGGTGACATGGCATTAAGACAAAAATTTAGCAAGTGGTGTGATATCCTACATTCATAATTTTAGCAAGTGGTATGATAATACAAGGCTTTAGGACAAAACATCTATATCCTACACTCATAATTTTAGCAAGTGGTATGATAATACATGGCATTAGGACAAAACATCCCTATCCCACACAAATAATTTCAACCAAATAATGGAGATTCAAGGGCTAACAATTTGCCACCTAAAAAGGCAAATCTATCATACTTGATTAAGAAAAAAGAAAAAGAAAATAAATCCCTAAATCAAAGGGACCTTGTCCCTTATCTTAGAAACATATTATCATAATTTTCAAAATACAAATCTCATTTTTCTATGCATATCTTGACTAAGGAAGAGGAAGACAAGAACATAAGTTGTTTGTTTGCCAAAAATTCAACCAAGTGTATACTAATTGTGATAAGGTAGACCCATGATCATGAAAGGTGAATTATTTGAGGGTCTATTTAAGCAAAACCCACCCTTACAACATTAGAATTTTCGTCCAAGCGAGGGAGAGGAAAAATAGAAGCAAGGTAGAGTGAGGAAAGGAGAGGAAGAAAGGAAGAAAGAGGAAGGAGAAGTCTAGAGGACTAAGTGCTCCAAGTAAGTTTAACAATATTTCTTTCTGAAGAACACTTTTGAAACTTATAATATTTATATGAGATTTTGATCTTAGAACTTTGATGATTGGTCATGGATGTTGCTATATCATGTTACATATTATGTATGTTGGAATACTTAAGCTGGTGTAGATAGTTCTGCATAGGTATGGCTATGGGTGGCAAAATTTTAAGCTTCTAGTTTTACAATTCTGGGATGGATCAGTAAGGAATTTAAAGAAATGGTTAACATAAAAAATGTAGCTCTATGTCTTACGGATTTTTAGCCACTAGAATCACTCAATTTGGAGTCCGTATGAGGTAGATATGGTCTAATTAGTATGCAGTGGTTAGAAATTGGTTAATCAGGGAAGAATATTTTAGGATAGTTTCTGTGTTTTAATTTCAGAGAACATTCTGTAGGGAGTTCAAATAAATGGTTAACATACGAATTATAGATATATGTGTCACATAATTTTAGCCACTAGAATTACACAATTTGAAGTCCATATGAGGTAGATATGGTCTGATTAGTAAACAGTGGTCAGAAAATGGTTAATCAGGGAAGAATATGTTAGGATAGCTTCTGTGTTTTAATTTCTGGGAACATTCTGTAGGGAATTAAAATAAATAGTTAACATATGAATTATAGATATATGTGTCACAGATTTGTAGCCACTGGAATCACTTAATTTGGAATTTGTATGAGGGAGATATGGAACGATTAGTAGGCAGAGGTCAGAACCTATCCAAGGAGAAATAACTTGTACATTTAGGGAGTAATATCACCTTGATTTCTTAATATTTCCCTAAATGGTTCAACATAATAATTTTAGATAATTGTTTTATCTTGAAATTGACATCAATAGCACCGGCATTGGAGTTAAATTAAGAGAGTTATGCTCTAATTAGTAAGGGAAGGTTAGATGGGATGAAAACCTAGATCAAAAAAATAAAGAAATAAAATTAATATATATAAAAAAAGAATCTTATAAATGAAAATAATAAATGACTAGTATATGCCATAGCCATTGTCATTGTATGAACTTCTTATCATCTCAAGTGTGAAATTTTGACATGAAAATATTTTATAAAGTGATATTTGAAATGGTTATATTCATGGCATGATTACCAATGATTTTTGGTAATAGTAATATTTTGATGAACATACTTTTTATTGAAAGCATATTTTTGGCTATCATTGTGAAAAGAAAAGAAATGAGCATGGTAACATGGCAATCCGTGTGGTGCACCAATAGGGGACGCCCTACCAACGATTATGATGATGTTAATGAGAAAAGAAAGAGAAAGTGGGTCATGTCGGACGGAGCGAGAAAAGCCCGTACCGGAGAGTAGAAAATACTCACCCTGACCAGGGTAGCTTGATATGAGAATAAATTGATAGTAATTATATGATATTCTGAAAATAGTTAATCCTATCATACATGTCATTATTGTACGATTCTCATGTGCATAGATATAGTGCATTCATGTGACCAAAGATATTTACTGTAGTTTATACAGCTGAACATGACGTGATGAGCTATATTGATGATGATTTATTGTTGAACTTACTGGGATTTAATTCTCACTATATTTCCATATCATGTTCAGAAAATTACTTATGCAGATTTTTCTATGGCTCTGGCTTTTAGTGCACGTTGGATCGAGTACTTTATGTTGGGCAGATCCCAGAAGCAAATAAAATGTTTGTTGTCGAGTTGGCTTAAATTCCGATGAAGGTGCAACCACCCGCACCTGTATCTCCGAAATTAGTCAACCAGAATAAATGAGATGTAGATTTTTTTTATGTGTTTGATATGTTGTACGTATGTTTTGATTAATGACATGTATGTAAACTCTATATTGTATAATAATAATAATAATATAAAAAAAGTTGTTACATAATTAGTATCAGAGCAGGTCGATCTTAGAAGGCCAGTGGGTGGATGGTTATCTGAATCGATCTTATAGTTCCTTGAGTATGTTGTGGTTGTGCTATGTAGGGGATAAGTGAATTCATATAGGTAAGAAATTACTATTTTTTCCTATCTATGTGCCGAGGTGGTTTTATGATTGATGTTAAATATTTTTGAACTAACTATTGGGCTTGATCACCTCAATAGCAGCATAACTTTGTGTTTGCCACAGTAAGAAATAGCACCACCAAGGAGGAATTTGGCAAAAAATGCAGAGGAAACCCTGCACAACCTAGTCATGGCAATTCGAGACCAAGTCATGACTACTAACCAAATTCTACAATACCTCCAAAATGCTAATAACTTGAATGGTGTAAATGGTGCTAACAACCGGATGGCTAGAAATGATAACGGCATATCCGAGTTCCTGAGGACTAGGCGACTTTATTTTCAAGGTGGCTTTGACCCGATTATAGCTGAAAGATGGATAAGGGAGTTAAAGAAAAACTTTGAAGTGATGGGCTATACTGAGGAGCAACAAGTAATCTTTGCTGCATATATGCTAAAAGATGAAGCAGAATACTAGTGGCGTGGAGCTAGAAAACTTTTAGTTCACCAAGGAAGGCAGATCAGTTGGCAGGTGTTCAAAGACACCTTTTTGGAAAAGTACTTTCCAAGTACTGTGCGGGCAGAGAAAGAGATTGAATTTCTCCAACTCAGGTAGGGTAGCATGACCATAGACCAATATATCGCAAAGTTCGAGGTGTTGTCTAAGTTCTCCTTTTATCTGCAATTTAACCCCGATGATGCATGGAAGGCTGTTAATTTCGAAGCGGGACTGAACCCAAACATAAAGAATGTTGTTGTAGCTATGGAGATTAGGGAGTTTGTACCTCTGATCAATAAATGCAGACTCTTGGAGAAAAGTTTAAAGGCAGTGGAGGATGAAAAGCAAAGGCGAAACCTATGAAAAAGGAAGAAAAATTATCTCAACCTTAGCAAGAACGTGAGAAGAAGTAGATATGGAGTTGGTAAGAGGCCATTGACTGCGGGTCCCAAACCTTTCCAACTAGACCTCGCCCTAGTCAAGTGCGCTAAGTACGAACGCATCCATGGTAATCGGCCATGCTACATGGGACAAGATGCCTACTTTAATTGTGGACAGAAGGGTTATTTTGTGAGAAACTGACCTCAAAATGTGAGGAAGCAGCCAGAACAGAGGCCTTAGTTGAAAGGAAGGGTTTTCACCCTGAGCGGCCAAGAGGCAGCTTAATCTTCTAAAATGATTCAAGGTACATGCTATATCTATGGATTTGCTCTTATGGTGTTGTTTGACTCTGGTGCTAGTCATTCATTTATATCGGAAGAATGTATTAGGAAGTTTCAGTTTCCTATTTCTGAAACTCCCTATGAGCTATCTGTAGTAACCCTGACAGAGGAAAGGATATTAATTTCCTCTGTGTGTAAGGACTGTCAAGTCACCATCCAGGAGAAAACTTTTTTTGTAGACCTCGTCTGTTTACCTTTAAGAGGTAATGAGATCTTTCTAGGGTTAGACTGGATGTCAAGAAATCGAGTCTTGCTGAATTGTTGTAACAAGAATGTTGAATTTCTACCTCCTACTCCGAAAGAGCAGGTGCAGTTATTGATGCTTAATGCCAATCAAGTTAATAGGGAGTTAAAGAATGGAGTACTTTGATACATTCTCTTGTATTCATCAAACCTAGAAGTTGAATCAAAGCTTGATGAAATTCCAATAACCAATGAGTTTCCTGAAGTATTTCCATAAGATATTCCAAGCTTACCTCCCAAGAGAGAAATAGAGTTCTCTATTGATCTCTTACTTGGGATAGGGCCTATCTCTATTGTACCATATAGATTGTCCTCGAAGGAACTACAAGAACTCAAGAAACAGTTGGAGGAACTATTAGACAAACAATTCATTAGACTGAGTGTATCACCTTGGAGAGCTCCTGTATTATTTGCTAAGAAGAAAGACGGGAGTTTGAAACTATGCATAGACTACAGACAACTGAATAAGGTGACTATTAAAAATAAGCATCTTCTCACTAGGATAGATGACTTATTGGATCAACTGAAGGGAGCCTCCATTTTTTCTAAAATTGACTTGAGGTCGGGATACCATCAGATTAGGATCAAGGAGGAGGACGTACCAAAAATTGCCTTCAGGACTAGGTATGGGCACTATGAGTTTCTCGTAATGCCCTTTGGGTTGACGAATGCACCTACAACTTTCATGGATTACATTAATCGCATTTTTCGACCCTACCTAGATCAATTTGTTGTAATGTTCATTAATAACATCTTAATATATTCTAAGAGTGAGAAAGAACATGAACAACATTTCTGAATTGTGCTGCAAGTGCTGAAAGAGAAAAAGTTATATGCCAAATTGGAGAAGTGTGAATTTTGGCTATCAGAGGTGAAGTTTCTCGAACATGTCATCTATAATAGAGGGGTAGCCGTAGATCCTAGCAAGAGGAAAGTGATGATTCAATGGGAGAGACCAAAGACGGTTACGGAAGTCAGAAGTTTCTTGGGTTTGACAGGATACTACAAGAGGTTTATACAAAACATCTCTCGTATAGCCTTGCCATTAACAAAATTGACCAGGAAGGGAAATCCTTTCAAATGAACTGATCAATGTGAAGCTAGTTTCCAGGAGCTTAAGACAAGACTGACCACTCCTGCTGTTTTAATTATTCCAGACCCAACAAGACATTTTGAAGTGTATAGTGACGCTTCAAAGAAAGGGCTAGGGTGTAACATCCCTAATTTCGTTTCTTTTATTGATAAAAGTATATAAATATTTAATTAAGGAAATAAAATTTATTAGACAATATTTTAGATATCTAAGGAAATATAATCCTTAGAAATTCTTCACCTTATGTATATGCATTGAAAATGTTTCTAACATTAAGAGAACAAATAAAGAGGGAAAACCTAATAGGAAAGAAATTCGAAATAATATACTAAAGAGATGCAAAATTCTTGGATAAGGAAGATAAATTTTTAGAAACAAGTAAAGGTCTTAAAATTTCAAGAACATTGAATTAGGGTAATTTTTCCTAATTCAAGAACTAAAGTTACTAAGTTTAAAATCTTTACCCATACATTGAGCTTTTACCTATGGACACTTCATATAGAGTTTTTCCACTTCACATAAGTTTCTAGCAAGCCATTAGATAACCTAAGCAAGAAATAAAACATAGACTTGGACTAGGATATAGTAATTGGACCAATAGCCCAAAAATTATGAAAATGTAACCAAGCCCTCCAAGAAAGGTAGAATTTTATCCAAAGCAAAGAAAATGGGTAGGAATAAGCCCAAATCCAAGAGGAAAAATAAATTAAATTAAATTAGATGATGATATAATAATGTAATAATAAAGATTAGGTTACATGGCATTAAGACAAAAATTTAGCAAGTGGTGTGATTCTACATTCATCATTTTGGCAAGTGGCATGATAATACAAGGCTTTAGGACAAAAACATCTATATCCTACACTCATAATTCTAGCAAGTGGTTTGATAATACATGGCATTAGGACAAAACATTCCTATCCCACACAAATAATATCAACCAAATAATGGAGATTCAAGGGCTAGAAATTTGCCACCTAAAAAGGCAAACCTATCATACTTGTTTAAGACAAAAGAAAATGGAAAAGAATCCCTACATCAAAGGGACCTTGTCCCTTATCTTAAGAACATATCATCATAATTTTCAAAATACAAATCTCCTTTTCCTATGAATATCTTGACTAAGGAAGAGGAAGACAAGAACATAAGTTGTTTGTTTTCCCAAAAATTCAACAAAGTGTATCCTAATTGTGATAAGGTAGACCCATGAGCATGAAAGGTGTATTATTTGTTGGTCTATTTAAGAAAAACCCACCCCTACAACATTTTAATTTCATCCAAGTGAGGAAGAGAGAGAAATAGAAGAAAGGTAGAGTGATCAAAGGAGAGGAAGAAAGAAAGAAAGAGGAAGGAGAAGTCTAGGGGACTAAGTGCTCCAGGTAAGTTTAACAATATTTCTTTTTGAAGAAAACTTTTGAAACTTATAATATTTATATGAGATTTTGATCTTAGAACTTTGATGATTGATCATGATGTTGCTATATCATGTTACATATTGATCTTGTATGTGATGTATGTTTGAATACTTAGACTGGTATAGAAAGTTCTGCAAAGGTATGGCTATGGGTGGCAAAATTTTTAGCTTCTGTGTTTTAATTTATGGGAATTATCTATAGGGAATTAAAATAAATGGTTAACATAAGAATTTAAGATATATGTGTCATGGATATTTAGCCACTAGAATTATTCAATTTGGAGTCCATATGAGGTAGATATGGTCCGATTAGTAATAAAAGGTCAGAAAATGGTTCATCAGGGAAGAATATGTTAGGATAGCTTCGGTGTTTTAAATTCTGGGAAAATTCTATAAGGAATTAAAATAAATGGTTAACATATGAATTATAGATTTTTGTGTCACGGATGTTTAGCCACTGGAATAACTTAATTTGGAATTCTTATGTGGGAGATATAGTCAGATTAGTAAGTAATGGATAGAACCTACCTGAGAAGAAATAATATTGACTTTAAGGGAGTAATAACACCACGATTGATTACTATTTTGCTGATATGATTAACATAAGAGTTTTAGATAATTGTCTTAGCGTTTCATAGACACCAAGAGCACCTCAATCGGAGTTAAAATGAGGGAGTTATGCTCTGATGTGTGAGCACAGGTCACAGAGCACGACCAGGCCGTGTTCTGGGTGCTTCAAGCACGGGCTAGCCGTGTTCGGGGCTGTTTTTGAGTACATTTGAAGTATTTTTAAAGTATGGCCGTGTCCTGAAACATGGCCAAACCATGTTGGAAGCTGGTTAAGCCTATTTTCAACATTTTTCTACCCTAGATGAACCTCTTTAACTCTAGGGTAATAGTAGAAATCAAATTGGAGAACAATGCTCTATAAATTTGTAAGAACATGTGTTGGAAATGATATAAATAAGAAGAAAGTTACTAAAAGCCAAGCATAAAGAGAAGGTTAGATATGATGAAAACCTGCATTAAGAAAATAAAGAAATAAAATTAATAATTAAAAAAGAAGACGAATCTTATAAATGAAAATAATAAATGACTAGTATATGCCATAGCCATTGCTATTGTATGAACTTCTTACCATCTTCAGTGTGAAATTCTGACATTGAAATATTTTATAAAGTGACATTTGAAATGGTTATGTTCATGGCATGATTACCAATGATTTTATGGTAATAGTTATATTTTGATGAACATACTTGTTATTGAAAGCATATTTTTGGCTATCATTGTGAAAAGAAAAGAAATGAGCACAGTCACATGGCAATCCGTGTGGTGCACCAGTAGGGGACGCCCTACCAACGGTTATGATTATGATTATGAAAAAAAAAAGTGTGCCATTTCGGACGGAGCGAGAAAAACCCGTACCGAAGAGTAGAGGATACTCACCCTGACCAGGGTAGCTTGAAATGAGAATAAGTTATTGGCCATCATATGATATTCTAAAAATAGTTATTCCTGTCATACATATTATTACTGCATGATTCTTATGTGTATAGATATAATGCATTCATGTGACCAAAGATATTTTCTGTAGTTTATACAGGTGAACATGATGTGACGAGCTATATTGATGATGATTTATTGTTGAACTTACTGGGATTTAATTCTCACTATATTTCCATATCATGTTCAGAAAATTAGTTATGCAAATTTTTCTATAGCTCTGGCTTTTAGTGCACGTTGGATCGAGTACTTTATGTTGGGCAGATCCCAGAAGCAAATAAAATGTTTGTGGTTGAGTTGGCTTAGATCCCGGTGAAGGTGCAACCACCCGCACCTGTATCTCCGGAATTGGTCAACTAGAATAAATAAGATGTAGATTTTTATGTGTTTGATATGTTGTACGTATGTTTTGATTAATGACATGTATGTGAACTTTGTATTGTATAAATTAAATAAATGTTATATAGAGTTAAGTTGTAACGACGTAATAACTTCATGGTATTTTAAAAAAAAATTTGATACTTAAATGGAGTTGTTACATAGAGTGTGTATTGATGCAAGATAAGAGAGTAGTTACTTACGCCTCTAGACAACTGAGACCTCACGAAGGAAACTATCTAACCCATGATCTTGAATTGGCGGCAGTGGTGTTTGCCTTATATATTTGGCGACACTATTTGTACGGGGCAACCTTTGAAGTATATTGTAATCATAAGAGTCTTAAATACCTATTTGATCAGAAGGAGTTAAATATGAGATAACGAAGATGGGTAGAATTTTTCAATGACTACAAGTTTGAAATAAAGTATCATCCAGGAAAGACGAATGTTGTAGCAGATGCCTTGAGTCGAAAATCTCTGCACAAGGGTCAGATGATGGTGTATGAGATGCAGATGCTAGAGGAGTTTCAAAATTTGAAGCTAGCCACTACTCTTATACTCTTACTCCAAAGAAGCTAGTCCTTAATGGTTTAAGTATAGGGTGTGACCTTAAAGCCCAAATCAAAGAGGCTTAGGCTCATGACCAATACTTATAGGATTATAAAGACCAAGGTAATTTTTCTGTCATAGAAGATGGAGTAATCATGTATCAGGGAAAGATTTGTGTCATTCAAGAACAAGAGTTGAGGACTAAGATCCTGCAGGAAGCGCATCAAAGTAAATACACAGTCCATCCTGGATGCACTAAAATGTACCAGGATTTAAAGATGATGTATTGGTGGCCAGGGATGAAAGAGGACATTGCCGAGTTTGTGACGAAATGTCTCATTTGTCAGAAGGTGAAGGTAGATGATGTAGATTTGTCGTGATCTACCAAAAATATTACCGAACCCCTATAAGGAATGCAATATAGGGTAACTCCGGATCGTCTCTCAAGGAATGCCAATGTTAAATGATAGTTTCAAGACCTAACGGGGGGGTTTGGATTTTATCACAATCAATTAGATCACAAGTAGAAAATTGGACAAAGATTATATTACCGAAAATGCAACCTCACTAGACATTCTTCAAGAATTTGTTCGGTTCATCCTAGACTAAATATAATTAATCAATTTGTTGGTTGAATTTAGTCATAATCGAAATCTCTGCATCATAACCTTCATCATTCAAAATTCGATAACAACATATATTACAAATTCATGCCATCACATACAACTTGTAATCTGTTATTTATCTGAAGATCAAATATCAACCAATCTATTTCCTTTGTTTCATGCAATAGAATAAAGGTTTATCAATCAAAATTCTATCTCATACATCAAACTTGAATGGATAACAGAAATCTCTATATATTCATACAAGATTCGAAATACTTCAGAAAACAAAGAAGATGATGTAAACTTGATTACAATACAAACTGAATCTCAAAACCTAACCGAATTCAAGAGGAAGTCCAGCTGGTTACAAAGTTCTCTACTCTGCCATGGATGTCCAAGCTCTCTCTAGAGGTTGAAGATGAACATAGATGTGTGTATGAGAGTGGTAAGTGATCTGAATTCCGAATTCCCCCCAATTAGACCAAAGGAAGGGAATCTTAATCATTAAAACCGACCAGGACAACATGTGACAGCTCTGCTTTCGGCTGCATGTGTCCCTCCAGCTTTCCACCACTAATTTTGGGACCCAGATGCCTCTGGCTGGCAAAGTGGTCTTCATATGAATTATTCTTCTACGTCATAGGGTCCCAAGGCCACTGAAATCATGCCAAACGAACATTCCTAACTCAGCTTATGGCCATTTAAACACCCAAAGGTCAGATTCTGTTTGTGCTATCCATGTATTGGACTCTTGGTGTAATTCGGCCTATTGGACCTCTGAATTGGATCTTAGGCTCTTCATGAAAGTTATGGACATTTGTCTTAGCTTTCCTACAAGACCAAAATCAGAATTTTTGGTGGTCTCAAACTCCAAATATAACAGAAATACACAGATAGGTTCAAAAAGACAGAATTACTGGAAAAAATCTCAAAGACCAAAATAAAACTCAAATCATAAAGCCTAGCTTAAGTGATAGAAATAAGTGTAGGAGAGGATGAAAATGCTATATTATGATGATCAAATAATATATAGAAATGGTGTTTATTAGTAGAGCATCAAAAGCCAATAGGATTTTTACAACCTCTTGAGATCCCTAAATGGAAATGGGATAGTATTTCGATGGACTTTGTCGTGGGTTTACCCAAGACTTTTGTTGGACATGACTCTATCTGGGTAATAGTTGACAAATTAACCAAATCTGCTCACTTTTTGCCCATAAAAATTAACTATTCACTGGGTAAATTAGCCCAATTGTACGTTTAGGAAATAGTTAGACTACATGGAATTCCCTTAAATATCGTTTCTGATAGAGATCCGAGGTTCACATCGAGGTTTTTTTGGTACTCAGTTGCGGTTCAGTACTACTTGTAACATCCCTAATTTCGTTTCTTTTATTGATAAAAGTACATAAATATTTAATTAAGGAAATAAAATTTATTAGACAATATTTTAGATATCTAAGGAAATATAATCCTTAGAAATTCTTCAACTTATGTATATGCATAGAAAATGTTTCTAACATTAAGAGAACAAATAAAGAGGGAAAATCTAATAGGAAAAACAATTAGAAATAACATACTAAAGAGATGCAAAATTCTTGGATAAGGAAGATAAATTTTTAGAAACAAGTAAAGGTCATAAAATTTCAAGAACATTGGATTAGGGTAATTTTTCCTAATTCAAGAACTAGAGTTACTAAGTTTAAAATCTTTACCCATACATTGGGCTTTTACCTATGGACACTTCATATAGAGTTTTTCCACTTCACATAAGTTTCTAGCAAGTCCATTGGATAACCTAAGTAAGAAATAAAACATAGACTTGGACTAGGATATAGTAATTGGACCAATAGCCCAAAAATTATGAAAATATGACCAATGTAAAGGTGCAACCACCCGCACCTGTATACCCGGAATTGGTCAACCAGAATAAATAAGATATAGATTTTTTTATGTGTTTGATATGTTGTACGTATGTTTTGATTAATGACATGTATGTGAACTCTGTATTGTATAAATTAAATAAATGTTATATTGAGTTAAGTTGTAACGAGGTAATAACTTCATGGTATTTTTTTTAAAAAAATTGATACTAAAATGGAGTTGTTACATAATTGGTATCAGAGGAAGGTCGATCCTAGATGGCCAGTGGGTGGATGGTTATCTGAATCGATCTTATAGTGTCTTGAGTATATTGTGGTTGTGTTGTGTAGGGAATCAGTGATTCATATAGGTAAGAAATTACTAGTGTTTCTTATCTATATGCCGAGGTGGTGTTATGACTGCTATTAAATATTTTTGAACTAACTATTGGACTTGATCACCTCAATAGCAGCATAACTTTGTTTTGCCACAGTAGAAAATGGCACAACCAAGGAGGAATCCAGCAACCAATGTAGAGGAAACCCTGCACAACCTGGCCACGGCAATTTGAGACCAAGTTATGACCACCAACCAAATTTTACAATATCTCCAGAATGCTAATAACCCAAATGGTGAGAATGGTGTTAACAACCGAATGGCTGGAAAAGATAATGGCATATCCAAGTTCTTGAGGACTAGACCACCTTCTTTCCAAGGTGGCTATAACCCAACAGTAGCCGAAAGGTGGATAAGGGAATTAGAGAAAATATTTGAAGTGATGGGCTGTACTGAAGAGCATAAAGTTATTTTTGCTGCATATATGTTAAAGGATGAAGCAGAATACTGGTGGCGTGGAACTAGAGAACTTTTAGCTCATCAGGGAAGACAGATCACCTGGCAAGTGTTCAAGGACATTTTTTTTGAAAAGTACTTTCCAAGTACTGTACGAGCAGAGAAAGAGATCGAATTCCTCCAACTCAGGCAAGGAAGCATGATCGTGGACCAATATATCGCAAGGTTTGAGGAGCTGTATAAGTTCTCCTCTTATCTACAATATAACCCAGATGAAGCATGGAAGGCGGTTAAGTTTGAAGCGAGACTAAACCCAGAGATAAAGAATGCTATTATAGCTATGGAGATCAGGGAGTTTGTACCTCTGATAAATAAATGCAGACTCCTGGAAAAGAGTTTAAGGGCAGTAGAGGACGAGAAGCAAAGGCAAAACCTATGGAAGAGGAAGAAAAATTTTCCCAACCCTGGAAAGAACATGAGAAGAAGTGGATATGGAGCTGGAAAGAGGCCATTGACTGCGGGTCCTAGACCTTTTCAACAAGACCTTGCCCCAGTCAAGTTCGCTAAGTACGGACGCATGCATGGTAACTGGCCATGCTACATGGGACAAGATGTTTGCTTCAATTGCGGACAGAAGGAACATTTTGCAAGAAACTGCCCACAGAATGTGGGGAAGCAGCCAGAACAGAGGCCTCAGGTGAAAGAAAGGGTTTTCACCCTGAGTGGCCAAGAGGCTGCTCAATCTTCTGAAATGATTCAAGGTACATTCTATATCTATGGATTTGCTCTTATGGTATTATTTGACTCTGGTGCTAGTCATTCATTTATATCAGAAGAATGTATTAGGAAGTTTCAGTTTCCTATTTCTGAAACTCCCTATGAGCTATCCGTAGTAACCCCTACAGGAGAAATGGTATTAACTTCCTCTGTATGTAATGTAACAACTCCATTTATGTAAATGTAACAAATTTTTTTTTTATATTTGTAAAATTCCATGAAGTTATTACTACTTTAATTCTAACCACTTAACTCGTAATAATAATCACTTTAACCAAGCATAATTGTTATTAACAAGGATACAATACTGAGTTTCCATACACACTAATATTTTACAAACTACACACCATTATTTTACAAACATTTGTACAAAGATACATATTAGTTCTAATCATCTATGTCGACTACTTCCAGGGAGACTGGTGCGGGTGGCACGTCCACCGGAATCTCAGTCACATCTACGACAGATACATCTGAAATAACTGGAAGTTGCCCAAGGTAGGGCACCTCGATCCAACGTACAGAAATAATAAGTGTCATAGAGAAAATCTGCATATTTATTCTTCTGAACATGATATGGAAATATAGTGAGAATTCAATCCCAGTAAGTTTAACAATAAATCATAATTTACCATCAATATAGTTCATCATGTCATGTTCAGCTGTAGAAACTATAGAAAATATCTTTGGTCACATGAATGTATTATATCTATGCACATAAGAATCATAATGATATGTATGACAGGATTAACTATTTTCAAAATATCATATGATGGCCATTAATTTATTCTCATTTCAAGCTACCCCGGTCAGGGTGAGTATCTTCTACTCTCCGGTACGGGCTTTTCTCGCTCCGTCCGACATGGCCCACTTTCTCTTTCTTTTCTCATTAACATGATCATAATCGTTGGTAGGACGTCCCCTACTGGTGCACCACACGGATTGCCATGTGACCGTGCTCATTTCATTTCTTTTCACAATGATAGCCAAAAATATGCTTTCAATAACAAGTATGTTCATCAAAATATAACTATTACCATAAATAATTGGTAATCATGCCATGAACATAACCATTTCAAATATCACCTTATAAAATATTTCCATGTCAGAATTCTAAATTTAAGATGATAAGAAGTTCATACAATGGCAATGACTATGGCATATACTAGTCATTTATAAGATTCGTCTTCTTTTTTAAATATTAATTTTATTTTTTTATTTTCTTGATGCAGGTTTTCATCATACTAACATTCTCTTACTAATCAGAGCATAACTCCCTCATTTGAACTCCGATGTAGGTGATCTTGGTGTCAATTTGAAGAGAAACAAATTATCTAAAACTATTATGTTGAACATTGTAGCGAAATATTAATAAATAAAGGTAATATTACTCCCTAAATGTATAAGTTATTTCTTCTCGGATATGTTCTGACCTCTACCTACTAATGGGACCATATCTACCTCATATGGACTTCAAATTGAGTGATTCCAGTGGCTAAAAATCTGTGACACACATATATATAATTCTTATGTTAACCATTTATTTTAATTCCATACAGATAATTCCTAGAAATTAAAATACATAAGCTATCCTAACATATTCTTCCCTGATGAACCATTTTTTGACCTTTGCCTACTAATCGGACCATATCTACCTCATATGGACTCCAAATTGAATGATTCCAGTGGCTAAAACACCATGACACACATATATATAATTCTTATGTTAACCAATTATTTTAATTCCATACAGATAATTCCCAGAAATTAAAATACAGAAGCTATCCTAACATATTCTTTCCTGATGAACCATTTTCTGACCTTTGCTTACTAATCAGACCATATCTACCTCATATGGACTCCAAATTAAATGATTCCAGTGGATAAATATCCATGACACGTATATCTTTAATTCTTATGTTAACCATTTATTTTAATTCCCTACAGATAATTCCCAAAAATTAAAACACAGAAGCTATCCTAACATATTCTTCCCTGATGAACCATTTTATGACCTTTGCTTACTAATTGGATCATATCTACCTCATATGGACTCCAAATTGAATGATTCTAGTGGCTACAAATCCGTGACACATATATCTTTAATTCTTATGTTAACCATTTATTTTAATTCCCTACAGATAATTCCCAAAAATTAAAACACAGAAGCTATCCTAACATAATCTTCCCTGATGAACCATTTTATGACCTTTGCTTACTAATTGGATCATATCTACCTCATATGGACTCCAAATTGAATGATTCCAGTGGCTACAAATCCGTGACACATATATCTTTAATTCTTATGTTAATCATTTATTTTAATTCGCTACAGATAATTCCCAGAAATTAAAACACAGAAGCTATCCTAACATATTCTTCCCTGATGAACCATTTTATGACCTTTGCTTACTAATTGGATCATATCTACCTCATATGGACTCCAAATTGAATGATTCCAGTGGCTACAAATCCGTGACACATATATCTTTAATTCTTATGTTAACTATTTATTTTAATTCCCTACAGATAATTCTCATAAATTAAAAAACATAAGCTATCCTAACATATTCTTCCCTGATGAACCATTTTCTGACCTTTTATTACTAATCGGACCATATCTACCTCATATGGACTCTAAATTGAATAATTCCAGTGGCTAAATATCTATGACACATATATCTTAAATTCTTATCTTAACCATTTATTTTAATTCCCTATAGATAATTCCCATAAATTAAAACACAGAAACTAAAAATTTTTCCACCCATAGCCATACCTTTGCAAAACTTTCTATACCAGTCTAACTATTCAAACATACATCACATGCAAGATCAATATGTAACATGATATAGCAACATCATGACCAATCATCAAAGTTCTAAGATCAAAATCTCATAAAAATATTATAAGTTTCAAAAGTTTTCTTCAAAAAGAAATATTGTTAAACTTACCTGGAGCACTTAGTCCCCTAGACTTCTCCTTCCTCTTTCTTTCTTTCTTCCTCTCCTTTGATCACTCTACCTTGCTTCTATTTCTCTCTCTTCCTCACTTGGATGAAATTAAAATGTTGTAGGGGTGGGTTTTTCTTAAATAGACCAACAAATAATACACCTTTCATGATCATGGGTCTACCTTATCACAATTAGGATACACTTTGTTGAATTTTTGGAAAACAAACAACTTATGTTCTTGTCTTCCTCTTCCTTAGTCAAGATATGCATAGGAAAAGGAGATTTGTATTTTGAAAATTATGATGATATGTTCTTAAGATAAGGGACAAGGTCCCTTTGATTTAGGGATTCATTTCCATTTTCTTTTGTCTTAAACTAGTATGATAGGTTTGCCTTTTTAGCTGGCAAATTTCTAGCCCTTGAATCTCCAATATTTGGTTGATATTATTTGTGTGGGATAGGAATGTTTTGTCCTAATACCATGTATTATCATACCACTTGCTAAAATTATGAGTGTAGGATATAGATGTTTTTGTCCTAAAGCCTTGTATTATCATGCCCCTTGCCAAAATGATGAATGTAGAATTACACCACTTGCTAAATTTTTGTCTTAATACCATGTAACCTAATCTTTATTATTATTACATTATTATATCATCACCTAATTTATTTTATTTTATTTTTCCTCTTGGATTTGGGCTTATTCCTACCCATTATGGGCTTGTTCCTACCTATTTTCTTTGTTTTGGATAAAATTCTTCCTTTCTTGGAGGGCTTGGTCACATTTTCATAATTTTTGGGCTATTGGTCCAATTACAATATCCTAGTCTAAGTCTATGTTTTATTTCTTGTTTAGGTTATCCAATGGGCTTGCTAGAAACTTATGTGAAGTGAAAAAACTCTATATGAAGTGTCCATAGGTAAAAGCCCAATGTATGGGTAAAGATTTTAAACTTAGTAACTCTAGTTATTGAATTAGGAAAAACTACCCTAATCCAATGTTCTTGAAATTTTAAGACATTTACTTGTTTCTAAAAATTTATCTTCCTTATCTAAGAATTTTGTATCTCTTTAGTATGTTATTTCTAATTTTTTCCTATTAGGTTTTCCCTCTTTATTTGTTCTCTTAATGTTAGAAACATTTTCTATGCATATTCATAAGGTGAAGAATTTCTAAGGATTATATTTCCTTAGATATCTAAAATATTGTCTAATAAATTTTATTTCCTTAATTAAATATTTATGTACTTTTATCAATAAAAGAAATGAAATTAGGGATGTTACATGTAAAGACTGTCAAGTCACCATCCAAGAGAAAACTTTTTCTGTAGACCTCGTCTGTTTACCTTTAAGAGGTATTGAGGTCATTCTAAGGTTAAACTGAATGTCTAGAAATTGAGTCTTGTTGAATTGTTGTAACAAGACCGTTGAATTTATACCTCCTACTCCGAAAGAGGAGGTCTAGTTATTAATGCTAAATGCCAATCAAGTTGATAGGGAGTTGAAGAATGGAGTACTTGGATACATTCTCTTGTATTTATCAAACCTAGAAGTCAAATCGAAGCTTGATGAAATCCCAATAGCCAATGAGTTTCCTGAAGTATTTCGATCAGATATTCCAGGCTTACCTTCCAAGAGAGAGATAGAGTTCTCTATTGATCTCCTACCTGGGATAGGGCCTATCTCTATTGAACCATATCGAATGGCCTCGAAGGAACTACAGGAACTCAAGAAGCAGTTAGAGGACTATTAGACAAGCAATTCATTAGACCGAGTGTATCACATTGGGAGCTCCCGTATTGTTTGTTAAGAAGAAAGACGAGAGCTTAAGACTATGCATAGATTACAGACAGCTGAATAAGTTGACAATAAAAAACAAGTACCCTCTCCCTAAGATTGATGACTTATTGGATCAATTAAAGGGAGCCTCCATCTTTTCTAAAATTGACTTGAGGTCAGGATATCATCAAATTAGGATCAAGGAGGAGGACATACCAAAAACTGCCTTCAGGACTAGGTATGGGCACTATGAGTTTCTCGTAATGCCCTTCGGGTTAACGAATGCACCTGCAATTTTCATGGATTACATGAATCGCATTTTTTGACCCTACCTAGATCAATTTGTTGTAGTGTTCATTGATGACATCTTGATATACTCTAAGAGTGAGTAAGAACATGAACAACATCTCCGAATCGTGCTGCAAGTGCTGAAAGAGAAAAAGTTATATGCTAAATTGGAGAAGTGTGAATTTTGGCTGTTAGAGGTGAAGTTTCTCGGACATGTCATCTCTAATAGAGGGGTAGCCGTAGATCCTAGCAAGACTGAAGCAGTGATTCAGTAGGAGAGACCAAAGACGGTTACGGAAATTAGAAGTTTCCTGGGTTTGGCAGGATACTACAGGAGGTTTATACAAAACTTCTCTTGTATAGCCTTGCCATTGACTAAATTGACCAGGAAGGGAAGTCCTTTCAAATGGAATGATCAATGTGAAGCTAGTTTTCAGGAGCTGAAGACAAGACTGACCACTCCTCCTGTTTTAATTATTCCAGACCCCACAGGACATTTTAAAGTGTATAGTGATGCTTCAAAGAAAGGACTAGGGTGTGTGCTAATGCAAGACAAGAGAGTAGTTGCTTACGCCTCTAGACAACTAAGACCCCACGAAGGAAACTACCCAACCCACGATCTTGAATTGGCGGTGGCGGTGTTTGCTTTAAAGATTTGGTGACATTACTTATACGGAGCAACCTTTGAAGTATATTGCGATCACAAGAGTCTTAAATATCTCTTTGATCAAAAGGAGTTAAATATGAGGCAACGAAGATGGGTGGAATTTCTCAATGACTACAAGTTTGAGATAAAGTATCATCCAGGAAAGGCGAATGTTGTAACTGATGCCTTAAGTCAAAAATCTCTACACATGGGCTAGATGATGTTGTATGAGATGCAAATGCTAGAGGAGTTTCAGAATTTGAAGCTGGACACTACTTTTTCCTCAAAGAAGCTAACCATTAATGGTTTAAGTATAGGGTGTGACCTTAGAGCCTAGATCAAAGAGGCTCAAGTTCACAACCAATACTTACAGGATCATAAAGATCAAGGAAATTTTTCTGTCATGGAAGATGGAGCAATTATGTATCAAGGAAGGATTTGTGTCTCTCAAGAACGAGAGTTGAGGACTAAAATCCTACAGGAAGCACATTAGAGTAAATATACTATCCATCCTGGACACACTAAAATGTACCAGGACTTAAAGATGATGTATTGGTGGCCAGGGATGAAAAAGGATATTGCAGAGTTCGTGGCGAAATGTCTAATTTGTCAAAAGGTGAAGGTGGAGCATCAAAAGCCAGCGGGATTTCTACAACCTCTTGAGATGCCTAAATGGAAATGGGACAGTATCTCGATGGACTTTGTTGTGGGTTTACCTAAGACTTCAGTGGGACATGACTCTATCTGGGTAATAGTTGACAGATTTACCAAATCTGCTCACTTTCTGCCCATAAAAACTAACTTTTCACTGGATAAATTGGCCCAACTGTACCTCTAGAAAATAGTTAGACTGCATGGGATTCCCTTAACTATTGTTTCTGATATAGATCCAAGGTTCACATCGAGGTTTTGGAAAGTGTTGCAGGAAGCTTTTGGTATTCAGTTGCAGTTCAGTACTGCCTACCATCCTCAGACTGACGGGCAGACAGAACGGATCATTCAAACTCTAGAAGACATGTTAAGGGCCTGTGTGATAGAGCAAGGTAAAGGATGGGATAAGTACCTACCTTTAGTAGAGTTTGCTTATAATAATAGTTATCACTCCAGTATTAAAATGGCCCCCTACGAAGCTTTATATGGTAGGAAGTGCCGATCTCCACTATGTTGGTTTGAGGTAGGAGAAAAGAACTTGTTGGGTCCTGATCTAGTTCAACAAACCACTGAACAAATCAAGATGATACGAGACAAAATAATTACAGCTCAGAGTCGGCAAAAGAGTTACTACGATAAAAGACATAGACCTCTAGAGTTTGAGGAAGGAGACCATGTATTTCTGAAACTTTTCCCGACTACTGGAGTTGGTAGGTCTCTCAAAACAAGAAAGTTAAGTTCGCGATTTTTGGGACCCTACCAAATTCTAAAGAGAGTAGGGACATCAGCATATCAAATTGCTCTCCCACCTAATTTTTCTAACCTGCATAATGTTTTCCACGTATCACAGTTGCGGAAGTATCTTCCAGATTCATCACATGTAATTCAGGATGAACCAATCCAAATAAAGGAGAACATGACATACCAGCTAGTAACTGCGTCCATATTGGACACTGATGTGAAGCAACTGAGAAATAAAACCATTCCCCTTGTTAAGGTGTTATGGCAAGGTTTGACTCCGGAAGAAGTAACTTGGGAGTTGGAAGAAGTCACGAGGAAGAAATATCCGCAATTGTTCTTATTAGGTAATTTCAGAAATTTTGAGGACAAAATTTCTTTTAGGGGGAGAGAAATGTAACATCTCTAATTTCGTTTCTTTTATTGATAAAAGTACATAAATATTTAATTAAGGAAATAAAATTTAGTAGACAATATTTTAGATATCTAAAGAAATATAATCCTTAGAAATTCTTCACCTTATGTATATGCATAGAAAATGTTTCTAACATTAAGAGAATAAATAAAGAAGGAAAACCTAATAGGAAAAATAATTAGAAATAACATACTAAAGAGATGCAAAATTCTTGGATAAGGAAGATAAATTTTTAGAAACAAGTAAAGGTAATAAAATTTCAAGAACATTGGATTAGGGTAATTTTTCCTAATTCAAGAACTAGAGTTACTAAGTTTAAAATCTTTACCCATACATTAGGCTTTTACCTATGGACACTTCATATAGAGTTTTTCCACTTCACATAAGTTTCTAGCAAGCCCATTAGACAACCTAAGCAAGAAATAAAATATAGACTTGGACTAGGATATAGTAATTGGACCAATAGCCCAAAAATTATGAAAATATGACCAAACCCTCTAAGAAATATAGAATTTTATCCAAAGCAAAGAAAATGCGTATTAATAAGCCCATAATGGGTAGGAATAAGCCCAAATCCAAGAGTAAAAATAAAATAAAATAAATTAGGTGATGATATAATAATATAATAATAATAAAGATTAGGCTACATGGCATTAAGACAAAAATTTAGCAAGTGGTGTGATTCTACATTCATAATTTTGGCAAGTGGCATGATAATACAAGGCTTTAGGACAAAAACATCTATATCCTACACTCATAATTTTAGCAAGTGGTATGATAATACATGGCATTAGGACAAAACATTCCTATCCCATACAAATAATATCAACCAAATAATGGAGATTCAAGGAATAGAAATTTGCCACCTAAAAAGGCAAACCTATCATACTTAATTAAGACAAAAGAAAATGGAAATGAATCCCTAAATCAAAGGGACCTTGTCCCATATCTTAAGAACATATTATCATAATTTTCAAAATACAAATCTCCTTTTCCTATGCATATCTTGACTAAGGAAGAGGAAGACAAGAACATAAGTTGTTTTTTTTTCAAAAATTCAACCAAGTGTAATCTAATTGTGATAAGGTACACCCATTGTAACAACTCCATTTAAGTATCAAACTTTTTTTTTAAAATACCATGAAGTTATTACCT
The DNA here is from genome assembly GCA_037074535.1 of Gleditsia sinensis. Lineage (NCBI taxonomy): Eukaryota > Viridiplantae > Streptophyta > Magnoliopsida > Fabales > Fabaceae > Gleditsia > Gleditsia sinensis. The sequence continues at coordinate 15,642,944 of CM073475.1, read as the reverse complement.
CGTTACAACTTAACTCAATATAATATTAATTTAATTTAAACAATACAGAGTTTACATACATGTTATTAATCAAAACATACGTACAACATATCAAACACATAAAAAACTAAATCTTATTTATTCTGGTTGACCAATTCCGAAGATACAGGTGCGGGTGGTTGCACCTTCACCGGGATCTAAGCCAACTCGACCACAAACATTTTATTCGCTTCTGGGATATGCCAAACATAAAGTACTCGATCCAACGTGCACTAAAAGCCAGAGCTATAGAAAAAGCTGCATAACTAATTTTTTGAACATGATATGGAAATATAGTGAGAATTAAGTCCCAGTAAGTTCAACAATAAATCATCATCAATATAGCTCATCACGTCATGTTCAGTTGTATAAACTACAGAAAATATCTTTGGTCACATAATGCATTATATCTATGCACATAAGAATCGTACAGTAATGATATGTATGACGGGATTAACTATTTTCAGAATATCATATGATGGACATCAAGTTATTCTCATTTCAAGCTACCCCGGTCAGGGTGAGTATCCTCTACTCTCTGGTACGGGCTTTTCTCGCTCCGTCCGACATGGCACACTTTCTCTTTCTTTTCTCATAATCATAATCATAACCGTTGGTAGGGCGTCCCCTACTGGTGCACCACACGGATTGCCATGTGACTGTGCTCATTTCTTTTCTTTTCACAATGATAGCCAAAAATATGATTTCAATAACAAGTATGTTCATCAAAATATAACTATTACCATAAATCATTGGTAATCATGCCATGAACATAACCATTTCAAATAACACTTTATAAAATATTTCTATGTCAAAATTTTACACTTAAGATGGTAAGAAGTTCATACAATGGCAATGGCTATGGCATATACTAGTCATTTATAAATTCGACTTCTTTTTTAAATATTAATTTTATTTCTTTATTTTCTTGATGTAGGTTTTCATCATATCAAACCTTCTCTTACTAATGAGAGCATAACTCCCTCAATTGAACTCCGATGTAGGTGATCTTAGTGTCAATTTCAAGATAAAACAATTATCTAAAACTATTATGTTGAACATTGTAGCGAAATATTAAGAAATCAAGGTGATATTACTCCCTAAATGTACAGGTTATGTCTTCTCGGATAGGTTCTGACCTCTACCTACTAATGGGACCATATCTACCTCATATGGACACCAACTTGAGTAATTCCAGTGGATAAAAATCCGTGACACACATATCTATAATTCTTATGTTAACCATTTATTTTAATTCCCTACAGATAATTCCCAGAAACTAAAATACAGAAGCTATCCTAACATATTCTTCCATGATGAACTATTTTCTGACCTTTACCTACTAATCAGACCATATCTACCTCATATGGACTCCAAATTGAATGATTTCAGTAGCTAAAACTCCGTGACACACATAGCTATAATTCTTATGTTAACCAATTATTTTAATTCTATACAGATAATTCCCAGAAATTAAAATACAGAAGCTATCTTAACATATTCTTCCCTGATGAACCATTTTCTGACCTTTGCTTACTAATCAGACCATATCTACCTCATATGGACTCCAAATTGATTGATTATAATGGATACAAATCCCTGATGCACATAGCTATAATTCTTATGTTAACCATTTATTTTAATTCCATACAGATAATTCCTAAAAATTAAAATACAGAAGCTGTCTTAACATATTCTTCCCTGATGAACCATTTTCTGACCTTTGACTACTAATCAGCTCATATCTTCCTCATAAGGACTCCAAATTGAATGATTCCAGTGGCTAAAAATCCATGACACACATAGCTATAATGCTTATGTTAACCATTTATTTTAATTCCATACAGATAATTCCCAGAGATTAAAATACAGAAGCTATCCTAACATATTCTTCCCTGATGAACCCTTTTCTGACCTTTGACTACTAATCGGACTATATCTACCTCATATGGACTCCAAATTGAATGATTCTAGTGGCTAAAAATCTGTGACACATATATCTTTAATTCTTATATTAACCATTTATTTTAATTCCCTTCAAATAATTTTCAAAAATTAAAACACAGAAGCTTAAAATTCTGCCACCCATAGCCATACCCATGCAGAACTATCTACACCAACCTAAGTATTCAAACATACATCACATGCAAGATCAATATGTAACATAATATAGCAACATACATGACTAATCATCAAAGTTCTATGATCAAAATCTCATATAAATATTATAAGTTTCAAAAGTTTTTTTCAAAAAGAAATATTGTTAAACTTACCTGGAGCACTTAGTCCCCTAGACTTCTCCTTCCTCTTTCTTTCTTTCTTCCTCTCCTTTGCTCACTCTACCTTGCTTCTATTTCTCTCTCTTCCTCACTTGGATGAAATTAAAATGTTGTAGGGGTGGGTTTTTCTTAAATAGACCAACAAATAATACACCTTTCATGATCATGGGTCTACCTTATCACAATTAGGATACACTTTGTTGAATTTTTGGAAAACAAACAACTTATGTTCTTGTCTTCCTCTTCCTTAGTTAAGATATGCATAGGAAAAGGAGATTTGTATTTTGAAAATTATGATGATATGTTCTTAAGATAAGGGACAAGGTCCCTTTGATTTAGGGATTCATTTCCATTTTCTTTTGTCTTAAACTAGTATGATAGGTTTGCCTTTTTCAGTGGCAAATTTCTAGCCCTTGAATCTCCATTATTTGGTTGAAATTGTTTGTGTGGGATAAGAATGTTTTGTCCTAATAACATGTATTATCATACCACTTGCTAAAATTATGAGTGTAGGATATAGATGTTTTTGTTCTAAAGCCTTATATTATCATGCCACTTGCCAAAATGATGAATGTAAAATCACACCACTTGCTAAATTTTTGTCTTAATGCCATGTAACCTAATCTTTATTAATATTATATTATTATATCATCACCTAATTTATTTTATTTTATTTTTCCTCTTGGATTTGGGCTTATTCCTACCCATTATGGGCTTGTTTCTACCCATTTTCTTTGTTTTGGATAAAATTCTTCCTTTCTTGGAGGGCTTGGTCACATTTTCATAATTTTTGGGCTATTGGTCCAATTACTATATCCTAGTCCAAGTCTATGTTTTATTTCTTGCTTAGGTTATCCAATAGGTTTGCTAGAAATTTATGTGAAGTGGAAAAACTCTATATGAAGTGTCCATAGGTAAAAGCCTAATGTATGGGTAAAGATTTTAAACTTAGTAACTCTAGTTCTTGAATTAGGAAAAATTACCCTAGTCCAATGTTCTTGAAATTTTACGACATTTACTTATTTCTAAAAATTTATCTTCCTTATCCAAGAATTTTGCATCTTTTTAGTATGTTATTTCTAATTGTTTTTCCTATTAGGTTTTCCCTCTTTATTTGTTCTCTTAATGTTAGAAACATTTTCTATGCATATACATAAGGTGAGGAATTTCTAAGGATTATATTTCCTTAGATATCTAAAATATTGTCTAATAAATTTTATTTCCTTAATTAAATATTTATGTACTTTTATCAATAAAAGAAACGAAATTAGGGATGTTACACCCATGATCATGAAAGTTGAATTATTTGGTGGTCTATATAAGAAAACTCACCCTTACAACATTATAATTTCGTCCAAGTAAGGGAGAGGAAAAAATAGAAGCAAGGTAGAGTGAGGAAAGGAGAGGAAAAAAGGAAGAAAGAGGAAGGAGAAGTCTAGGGGACTAAGTGCTCTAGGTAAGTTTAACAATATTTCTTTTTGAAGAAAACTTTTAAAATTTATAATATTTATATGAGATTTTGATCTTAGAACTTTGATAATTGTTCATGATGTTGCTATATCATGTTACATATTGATCTTGCATGTGATGTATGTTTGAATACTTAGACTGGTATAGAAAGTTCTGCATAGGTATGGCTATGGGTGGCAAACATTTTAGCTTCTGTATTTGAATTTCTGGGAATTATCTTTATGGAATTAAAATAAATGGTTAACATAAGAATTATAGCTATGTGTGTCACGGAATTTTAGCCACTGGAATCATTCAATTTGCAGTCCATATGAGGAAGATATGAGCTGATTAGTAGTCAAAGGTCAGAAAATGGTTCATCAGGGAAGAATATGTTGGGATAGTTTCTGTATTTTAATTTCTGAGAATTATCTGTATGGAATTAAAATAAATAGTTAACATAAGAATTATAGAATTGTGTGTCACGAATTTTTAGCCACTGGAATCATTCACTTTGGAGTCCATATGAGGAAGATATGAGCCGATTAGAAGTCAAAGGTCAGAAAATGGTTCATCAGGGAAGAATATGTTAGGATAGTTTCTGTATTTTAATTTCTGGGAATTATCTTTATGGAATTAAAATAAATGGTTAACATAAGAATTATAGCTATGTGTGTCATGGATTTATATCCACTATAATCAATCAATTTGGAGTCCATATGAGGTAGATATGGTCTGATTAGTAAGCAAAGGTCAGAAAATGGTTCATCAGGGAAGAATATGTTAGGATAGCTTCTGTATTTTAATTTCTGAGCATTATCTGTATGGAATTAAAATAATTGGTTAACATAAGAATTATAGCTATGTGTGTCATGGAGTTTTAGTTACTGGAATCATTCAATTTGGAGTCCATATGAGGTAGATATGGTCCGATTAGTAGGCAAAGGTCAGAAAATAGTTCATCAGGGAAGAATATGTTAGGACAGCTTCTGTATTTTAATTTCTGGGAATTATCTGTATGGAATTAAAATAAATGGTTAACATAAGAATTTTATATATGTGTGTCACGGATTTTTGGCCACTGGAATCACTCAAGTTGGAGTCCATATGAGGTAGATATGGTCCGATTAGTAGGGAGAGGTCAGAACCTATCCGAGAAGAAATAACATGTACATTTAGGGAGTAATATCACCTTGATTTCTTAATATTTCACTACAATGTTCAACATAATAGTTTTAGAAAATTGTTTTATCTTGAAATTAACACCAAAATCACCTACATCGGAGTTCAATTGAGGGAGTGATGCGCTGATTAATAAGAGAATGTTAGATATGATGAAAACCTACATCAAGAAAATAAAGAAATAAAATTAATATTTAAAAAAGAAGGCGAATCTTATAAATGACTGGTATATGCCATAGCCATTGCCATTGTATAAACTTCTTATCATCTTAAGTGTAAAATTCTGACATGGAAATATTTTATAAAGTGATATTTGAAATGGTTATATTCATGGCATGATTACCAATGATTTATGGTAATAATTATATTTTGATGAACATACTTGTTATTGAAAGCATATTTTTGGCTATCATTGTGAAAAGAAAAGAAATGAGCACTGTCACATGGCAATCCGTGTGGTGCACCAGTAGGGGACGCCCTACTAATGGTTATGATTATGATTATGAGAAAAGAAAGAGAAAGTGTGACATGTCGGACGGAGCAAAAACAGCCCGTACCGGAGAGTAGAGGATACTCACCCTGACCGGGGTAGCTTGAAATGAGAATAAGTTGATGGCCATCATATGATATTCTAAAAATAGTTAATCATGTAATACATATCATTACTGTATGATTCTTATGTGCATAGATATAATGCATTCATGTGACCAATGATATTTTCTGTAGTTTATACAGCTAAACTTGATGTGATGAGCTATATTGATGATGATTTATTGTTGAACTTACTGGGATTTAATTCTCACTATATTTCCATATCATGTTCAGAAAATTAGTTATGCAGATTTTTCTATAGCTCTGGCTTTTAGTGCACGTTGGATCGAGTACTTTATGTTGGGCAGATCCTAGAAGCAAATAAAATGTTTGTGCTCGAGTTGGCTTAGATCCCGGTGAAGGTGCAACCACCCGCACCTGTATCTCCGGAATTGGTCAACCACAATAAATAAGATGTAGATTTTTTTATGTGTTTGATATGTTGTACGTATGTTTTGATTAATGACATGCATGTGAACTCTGTATTATAAAAATTTAATAAATGTTATATTGAGTTAAGTTGTAACGAGGTAATAACTTTATGGTATTTAAAAAAAAATTGATACTGAAATGGAGTTGTTACACTACCTACCATCCTCAAATTGACAGGTAGACAGAACGAACCATTCAAACCCTAGAAGATATGTTGAGGGCCTGTGTGATAGAGCAAGGTAAAGGATGGGATAAGTACCTACCTTTAGTAGAGTTTGCTTATAATAATAGCTATCCCTCTAGTATTAAGATGGCCCCCTATGAAGCTTTATATGGTAGAAAGTGTCGATCTCTACTATGTTGGTTTGAGGTAGGAGAAAAGAACTTGTTGGTTCCTGATCAAGTTCAACAAACTACTGAACAAATCAAGATGATACGGGACAAAATACTTACAGCTCAGAGTCGGCAAAAGAGTTACTACGATAAGAGACATAGACCTCTAGAGTTTGAGGAAGGAGACCATGTATTTTTGAAACTTTCCCTGACTACTAGAGTTGGTAGGTCTCTTAAAACAAGAAAGCTAAGTCCGCGATTTTTGGGATCCTACCAAATTCTGAAGAAAGTAGAGACATCAGCATATCAAGTTGCTATCCCACCTAATTTGTCCAACTTGCATAAAGTTTTCCATGTATCACAACTCCAGAAGTATCGTCCAGACTCCTCACATGTAATACAAGATGAACCAATCTAAATAAAGGAGAACATGACATACCAGCTAGTACCAGCATCTATAATGGACACTGACGTGAAGCAATTGCGGAACAAAACTATTCCCTTAGTTAAGGTGTTATGGGAAGGTTTGACTCAGGAAGAAGCAACTTGGGAGCTAGAAGAAGTCATGAGGAAGAAATATCCGAAATTGTTCTTATTAGGTAATTTCTTTTAGGGGAAGAAAAATGTAATATCCCTAATTTCATTTTATGTATTAATAAAAGTACAAAAGTATTCAAAGTAACATCCATAATTTCATTTCTTTTATTGATAAAGGTACATAAATATTTAACTAAGGAAATATAATCCTTTGAAATTCTTCACCTTACGTGTATGTATAGAAATGTTCTAATATTAATGGAATAGGTAAAGAAAGAAAACCTAAGAGGAAATATTAGAAATAAACATGCTAAAGAAAGGTGAAATTCTTAGGTAAGGAAGATAAATTTTTGTAAAGTAAGTAAAGGTCTTAAAATTTCAAGAAAATTGGATTAGGGTAATTTTTTCCTAATTTAAGAGTAAAAGTTACTAAATTTAGTATCTCCACCCATAAATTGGGTTTTCACCTATGGACACTTCATATAGAGTTTTTCTACTTCACATAAATTTTTAACAAGCCAATAGGATAGTCCAATGAAGAAATAAAACATAGACTTGGACTAGGATATAGAAATTGGACTGGTAGTCCAAAAATCATGAAAATGTGACCAAACCCATTATGAAAGGTAGAATTTTAACCAAAGTAAAGAAAATGGGCAAGAATGAGCCCAAACCCAAGAAGAAAAATAAAAATAAAAATAAAGTGATGAAATAATGGTGTAATCAAGATTAGGTGATATGGCATTAAGACAAAAATTTAGCAAGTGGTGTGATATCCTACATTCATAATTTTAGCAAATGGTATGATAATACAAGGCTTTAGGACAAAACATCTATATCCTACACTCATAATTTTAGCAAGTGGTATGATAATACATGGCATTAGGACAAAACATTCCTATCCCACACAAATAATTTCAACCAAATAATGGATATTCAAGGGCTAGAAATTTGCCACCTAAAAAGGCAAACCTATCATACTTAATTAAGACAAAAGAAAAAGGAAATAAATCCCTAAATCAAAGGGACCTTGTCCCTTATCTTAGAAACATATTATCATAATTTTCAAAATACAAATCTCCTTTTTCTATGCATATCTTGACTAAGGAAGAGGAAGACAAGAACATAAGTTGTTTGTTTTTCAAAAATTCAACCAAGTGTATACTAATTGTGATAAGGTAGACCCATGATCATGAAAGGTGAATTATTTGAGGGTCTATTTAAGCAAAACCCACCCTTACAACATTAGAATTTTCATCCAAGTGAGGGAGAGGAGAAATAGAAGCAAGGTAGAGTGAGGAAAGGAGAGGAAGAAAGGAAGAAAGAGGAAGGAGAAATCTAGAGGACTAAGTGCTCCAAGTAAGTTTAACAATATTTCTTTTTGAAGAAAACTTTTGAAACTTATAATATTTATATGAGATTTTGATCTTAGAACTTTGATGATTGGTCATGGATGTTGCTATATCATGTTACATATTATGTATGTTTGAATACTTAGGCTGGTGTAAATAGTTCTGCATAGGTATGGCTATGGGTGGCAAAATTTTAAACTTTTGTTTTAAAACTTCTGGGAAGAATCAGTAAGGAATTTAAAGAAATTATTAACATAAAAAATGTAGATCTATGTCTCATAGATTTTTAGCAACTGGAATCACTCAATTTGGAGTCTGTATAAGGTAGATATGGTCCGATTAGTATGCAGTGGTTAGAAATTGATTAATCAGGGAAGAATATTTTAGGATAGTTTCTATGTTTTAATTTCTGAGAACATTATGTAGGGAGTTCAAATAAATGGTTAACATACGAATTATAGATATATGTGTCACAGAATTTAAGCCACTGGAACTACACAATTTGAAGTCCATATGAGGTAGATATGGTCTGATTAGTAAGCAGTGGTCAGAAAATAGTTAATCAAGGAAGAATATGTTAGGATAGCTTCTGTGTTTTAATTTTTGGGAATATTATGTAGGGAATTAAAATATATAGTTAACATATGAATTATAGATATATGTGTCACGGATTTGTAGCCACTGGAATCACTTAATTTGGAATTTTTATGAGAGATATATAGATCGATTAGTAGGCAGAGGTCAGAACCTATCCAAGAAGAAATAACCTGTACATTGAGGGAGTAATATCACCTTGATTTCTTAATATTTCGCTAAACAATTCAACATAATTGTTTTAGATAATTGTTTTATCTTGAAATTGACACCAATATCACCTACATCGGAGTTAAATTAAGGGAGTTATGCTCTGATTAGTAAGAGAAGGTTAGATGGGATGAAAACCTGCATCAAGAAAATAAAGAAATAAAATTAATATTTAAAAAATAAGAAGAATCTTATAAATGAAAATAATAAATAACTAGTATATGCCATAGCCATTGCCATTGTATGAACTTCTTATCATCTTAAGTGTAAAATTTTGACATGAAAATATTTTATAAAGTGATATTTGAAATGGTTATATTCATGGCATGATTACCAATATTTTTTGTAATAGTTATATTTTGATGAACATACTTGTTATTGAAAGCATATTTTTGGCTATCATTGTGAAAAAAGAAATGAGCACGGTCACATGGCAATCCGTGTGGTGCACCAGTAGGGGACGCCCTACCAACGGTTATGATGATGTTAATGAGAAAAGAAAGAGAAAGTAGGTCATGTCGGACGGAGCGAGAAAAGCCCATACCAGAGAGTAGAAAATACTCATCCTGACCGGGGTAGCTTGATATGAGAATAAATTGATAGTCATCATATGATATTCTAAAAATAGTTAATCCTATTATACACGTCATTATTGTACGATTCTCATGTGCATAGATATAATGCATTCATGTGACCAAAGATATTTGCTGTAGTTTATACAGCTGAACATGACGTGATGAGCTATATTGATGATGATTTATTGTTGAACTTACTGTGATTTAATTCTCACTATATTTCCATATCATGTTCAGAAAATTAGTTATGCAGATTTTTCTATGGCTCTGGCTTTTAGTGCACGTTGGATCGAGTACTTTATGTTGGGCAGATCCCAAAAGCAAATAAAATTTTTGTGGTCGAATTGGCTTAGATCCCGATGAAGGTGCAACCACCCGCACCTGTATCTCCAGAATTGGTCAACCAGAATAAATGAGATGTAGATTTTTTTTATGTGTTTGATATGTTGTACGTATGTTTTGATTAATGACATGTATGTAAACTCTATATTGTATAATAATAATAAAAAAAGTTGTTACATTAAGCATGTATTTGATTATACTTATGAGATATTTACACTTTTAAATGTTTCTGAAATACATTAAAATTATCTGAAATGCTTACAATTTGGAATATAGTTCGAGAAGAGTATAGTTTTGAAAATGGATTTCTGAACTCATGGTATATTTGATTTTACATGTATTTTTCATTAAATGATAAAGTGAATATTTATGAATGTGGCATTGATTTGTAAACCTATAAAGTTATTGATTATGATTGAATGGCAAGCGTAAAGCTTATGGCGAGTTGCTTGATAATTTTACATTACATTTGATGAATATGCATATATATATATATATATATATATATATATATATATATATATATATATATATATATATATATATATATATATATATATATATGTATTTATATGTATGGATGAATATTGACGGGTTGTATGGCTTGTGACGGTACCGAATAGGGGACGCCTTATTAGCCTTAGTGAGCCGAGGGAAGGCCGCTCCAACCGAGTGACAATGGTAATGTGAGGAGGCAGATGGGTGATGGACGATCACTATTGTGACTGTAGTCGATCGATCACTATGCATATAGCAAATGAGTGTGTGGGTTGACCAGATCGCCGAATGAGGCAGGTTATTTTAAAAGTTTATAACTTTATCTCAAAAGCTAAAATCACTTCAATTGAAGTTCGTATGAGGGGGATATAGTTGAATAAGTGAGGAAATGTCACAGAATACGGCCAGACCGTGTTCTGTGTTGTTTCAGCATGGGTAGGCCATGTTCAGGGCTATTTTTTAGTATGTTTGAAGTATTTTTCAAGCATGGCCGTGTCTTGAACATGGCCAAGCCGTGTTGGGTGCTGGATTATCATATTTTTCACTATTTTCTACCTAAAAATAATCTTGTTTATTGAAATATTTTTAGAAAACATATATCCAAGAAAAATACTTTTAAAATGATGATTTTAGTATCACAAATTACTCTTTTTCTTTATTTGATTTAAAATAAATCATATTGGATATTGGTATGTGATGAATGATTATTAATCATTTGGTATAAAAATGATGCATCATATTATGAAAGTGATTAAATGACAAGCGTAAAGCTCATGACCAGTTGCTTGATAAATATATATTACATTTGATGAATATGCATTTATATATAGACATTTATATGTATGGATGAATATCGACGGGTTGTATGGCTCGAGACGGTACCGAGTAGAAGACGCCCTATTAGCCTGAGTGAGTCAAGGGAGGGCTGCTCCAACTGGGTGACAGAGGTAATGTGAGGGGACAAATGAGTGATGAACTCACATTCCCTGATCACTTATTGTGACTGTAGTCGATCGATCACTATGCGTATAGCAAAGGAGTGTGTGGGTTGACCAGATCGCCGAATGAGGCAGGTCATTTTAAAAGTTTATAACTTTATCTCAAAAGCTTATTATTTTATTATAGTTTATATAGCTGAGCATAACAACATTTGTATAATGATTATACCGTGCTGAATATGGTTTGGATATCTGAATATCCTTTTATTTGAAAATATTTGAGATACGGGTATCATATGAATGTACTTCTGAACTGTATTTTCTAAGTGATAAAATTTTAAACATGAGTACATTCATATGCTAACCTAAGAGGTCATATGAGGTATTATCTGCTCACTGAGTTGTCAAACTCACTACACGATATTTCCACATTTTTCATATAGGAATATAGTGTCTGATTCTGCAGATAGGTGATCAGTTAGGTGGCATATTCTCTAGGTGAGTCTACGTTGTTTTCAAAGCTCACAGTTTTGAATTATATTGTGTTTGTATTCTAGAGTGTGCTTTAAATGTTACAGGCAGGATCCCTACTTCTGTTGTTACTTTGACATGTATAACTTGGTCTATATAATGTATATACATGAGAGAACCAATATATATCTATTTCTATGACAAATATTAGTGGTATGAATGTTATGAAAAAAAATATCTGATTGCGGAAAAAAAAATGTTTGTTTCACGTACCAGTAAATTGGGGGCGTTACAACATGTATAGTGATAACTAATTCTATGGATTATATCACAATCATTAAGGGTTTTAGAAAAGGCATGAAATTCTCCTCCACAAATTTAGAGAGCTTTAATCTTTGTTTGAAACTAAAGTTTTGCCATATTTAAAATTTTAGAAATGTTGAAAAGGCATATGACTTTTGCTTTAAGAGATAAACCCAAGGGAATTTGGTATATACATAAACAAAGTTAATATTCAGGAAAAACCATGAACATATTTGACTAGAGTTAGGCCCCAGAGATCACTTTGAACTAGTTTAAGAGGTTTGTTATAAGATATGCACAAATGAGATATTCGTTAAAGTGCAAAGCGTACACTATCGTTGTCAAGTAATAAAAGTAAAATCTCTATAGGCAAGTATAGAGTGTCGATTCTTCGAGAATTTGTGTTATTAATTACTGTACTAAATTAATCGTTATCCCAATTGAATAATTCGAATATTAAATTGATTAAGAATGCAAAAATAAAATAGAATAAAACAGAAAGCAAAAATAAATCAGAAATTGTCAATAGATTAAGATTTTAGGGATTACAATTTCACTATAATTAATCTATTTTATATTTATATATCTCTTTAATCTAAAAATTATAATTTTAATTATCAGTCGAGATACCTTAAATTATCCACTAGTCTCTCTTGAGGTCTAACATAAACACATTTCAAACGCTAACCCACTATATCTCTATGTGAATTATAACAAGCAAATATTCATTAAAATCTATGATTCTCAATTAAGACTGCACATACCATACAAATATATCTCTATTTTACATGCAATTTATAGTTCCTACACGCTGCTCTAGACACATAAATCTCCCCTCGATCTCATTATGATTAACAAATAATTTAATTGGTGATTAGGCAATTTGAAACATTATATATAGTATAGAAACTCAATTAAGAAAAATAATTCATTGATTAAATTCAATAGAAAATATAAAGGTTCATAATTAGGCTACATAATAGTCTTAGAAAATAAACTATAACATATAAGAAGACATAAAAGAAAAAGAAGAAGATAGAGTTAAAGCTACAGTATAGAGAGAGCCTAAGCTCATCTCCTCCTATCTAATTCTTAACTCAATAATTATTTTAAAGGTGAAATTGATCTTTGAATTCTTCTAAAACTCTATCTTTAAAAGGTTTTTTAATCTAACTCAAACTCTTTTAATAAAAGATATTTCAATCCAACTCAAACTCTATTTTTTTTTATTATTATTATTTTATTTTTTGAAAATTGCATTATCATTTTCGGATTGCAACACTAATATCCAATTAGAGTTCAAATGAGAGAGAAATGTCCAAATTAGTGAAGCAACATCGAAACTATCATAAATATGCAATTCTTACTCTCTTTTTTCAATTTTTCTCAATTCTTCATCTTCTTTCTACCTACAAAATAAACATACAATTACACATAAATCTAACATAAATTACTCAAAAACTCACAAAATTTTAAGTTAAATATAATTAATTTATGAGTATAAAATTCACTCATCAATAAACTAAGGTGGATAAAGAAGAAGGACGTTTATGGGATTTTGCAAGACAACAAGCTTAATAAGTATCAACTATTCTTTTATTTATAATAGGTATGTTACAAGAAGTAAGGACACAATTTATTACTGAGGATAATGGATGATCTAATCAGTTATGCCACAAATGAAAATATAAAGATACATAAGAATTAGCAATGAAAGAAGTAACAGTAGTTTTAGTAGCATTTTGAACTATGCTTTGAGAGGGTGACCAACCATGAAAAACATAAAATCCACCTTTAACATGTCCTCTCAAAAGGATTTGATTGGTTGCTTGTGATTTTATGAAGCAACAATGGGGATGAAACTTGAAAAATATAACATGATCTTCAGCGAAGACTTCTTTTGAAGAGGAAGAAGGGAAGGAACAAAAGAAGTAACAATAGTTTTAGTAGCATTTTGAGCCATACTTTGAGAGGGTGACCAACCATGAAAAAGATAAAATCCACCTTTAATGTGTCCTCTCAAAAGGATTTGATTAGTTACTTGTGATTTTATGAAGCAACAATGAGGATGAAACTTGAAAAATATAACATGATCTTCAGCGAAGACTTCTTTTCAAGAGGAAGAAAGGAAGGAATAAAGGGAAAAGAAATAACATAATACCAAATGCTTTTAATTTTCAAACTTGATCCATTTGCAATGTGAACTTGGCTAGATCCAACAGCGTATATTTTAGCCATCATGTTCTACTGATTGGAAGTAACGGGATGTGTGGCACTAGAATCAATGTACTAGGCAATATCATTAATAGCTTCTAGAATAGCAATTACACACATATACCATTAAGTTTTTGAATTAAATTGATTACCATTGAGGAGATTGTTGCGAACTCTGTTTCAGAGGAAAAATACGAGCACTCTAATAAACTTGATTGTAATGATTGTAGCAATCCAAGGATTGTGACCTAATTTGCCACATACTTGGCAAGTAAATTTTCATGTATTATACCTTCCTCTACCTCTAAATCAGTCATTTCCTCAAAAACCTCTTGAATTTTTAACTCTAAAATTATTTACTTACTACATATGTGTATTGGCAGAAATTGTATCAAGACTTTTAAAATGATTTTCAAATCGACTTTTCTAAGCAAGAAGCAAAGATTCAAATTCACCTACAATGAATGCTTCGGGACTAGCTAAGGCAAATGTTAGAAAAGAAGTGATAAAGCCATCATGTTATCAGATAAACCATTAAGGATAGCCTGAACATGATCAAATTCAAAGACTACATGTCCTACTGAAATCAAATGATCAAATAATACTTTGATTTAAAATGAAAACTCAGCAATAGATGAATATCCTTTTTTCATATTTTGTAATTAAGTTTTAAATTGATTCTGTTTTGCTCTTGTTTGAGAGGCAAAGAAAACATGAATTCTATTCCGAACTTCGAAAGAAAAATTACATCCAACAATACAAGCCAACATCCTATATGACATAGAAGAAGGTATCTAGGCTAAGATTAACTAATATTGTCTTTTTTAAAGTAAGAACTCAGTACTACCCTTGCCGAGATTTTGATCAATTGTAGAATTGAATCTTGGAGGTATATCAATACCATCAACGAATTTCAGCAATCCATTCCCTTTTATTACTACCAATAATTATTGCTTTTAAACCAGATAGTTGGAATAATCCAATTTGCTTAAGACTATATGTGAAAAGTTTACAAGATCTGGCTTCTATGTAGAATAACATATCCTTGCGGCCTGTGGATCTTGATTCTCCATTACTAGATGTTTGTCAACTCTGATACCATGAAACAAAACCAGAAAATATAGAAAAAATGAGAGGAAGATGAAGATGTAAACAGAATCATAATGAAATTCTTATCAATACTTGTTATAGTTAGAGAGTGTCTATATATAGTAAAACAATGAGACTAAGTACTACTAAAACTAAATTTTAACATAAGCATGTGTTAAGCAGGTGCTATAATAAAAAATAAATTTAGTTAAAGTTATAATAGAAACATAAATTTCACTTTCAATTTTATTTTCAAGATAATATATTTTCTTCATTCTCTTTTGTTTTGTAAAAAATTTAAAATTATTAATTTTTATAATTTTAAAATAATATAGAGTAACATATGTTTTAAAATTTAAATTATAAAGTTGTAAAGTAATTTTAAATATTTCAAAACAATTATAAAAATACCATTTTAAAAAAACTTATTTTTCTATTAATTATTGGTTGACATATTATTTTTTGTAATATTTTAAAATGTTTTTAAGTAATTTTTTTTAATAAAAAATTAGTGAATTAAGTGGGTCAACTTATCAACTTATGTAAGTGGACCTGACATTGAAATCTCCAACCTATTTTAAAATGGGCTAACCTGACTGGAATCTTTTTGGACCAATCTATTTTAGATCTACTCAGGAAGATTTAATTGTTCTATTTTAACGGCTCTATCACTATTTTCTCACCAATTGCTTAGCTGACTAGGGGTATACAAGCTACAACAACCGTAGATTGAATTGTTCAAATTTTCAAACTCCCATCACGAAGGAAACCAAATGCTAATTTTCTTGCCAATCTTGTACATGGCACGTTGCTAGGTTTCCTCAACTTATTATGATTTCGTTTTGTTGGGACTTTTCCATCTTATTAAAAAAAATTGTAAATAGATCAAAATAGCATTTTAGTCCCTTAATTATATTAATTGTTACATTTTCATCCCTTAACTTGTTTTTTATAGGATAAAAACCTTCTTAACGGCATCAAACATGTCCCCTCGTTTCATTCCATTACCCCCCTTCGTTCAATGCAAATGTGGCATTTTTTTTCCTCTATCATCCTCCTCCTTTTTCTTTCTTCTAACCTTTCTGTAACTCTCTTCTTATTCTCTCTGTATTTCTCCTTTTTCTATTTCTTTTACACTTGCAGAGCTTCGTCGCATGGCTGTTGAATTCATAGGAACTGGAACCCCTTACTGAAATGCCAGGAGCTTTGAAATCGAGAGTTTCCAAATTTCATGGGGATGGTAGTTAAATGAAGGTGAACGCTTGACATTATTTCATGTTGCTTCCATTATCGACATTATCCTAGAGTAAACACCCGCAACAACTTTGGCAGTAATGCAGAGTCCATTCCATCCCATGTCATAATTAAATCTGCTTATAGCAGCATATTTGTATCCTGAATTGTGTTTCGCAACTATTTCCTTTGAACCTCCGAGTTACCCAGCCATTTCTTATTTTATTATTCTTGATTAATTCACTATTATATCAAAGTTTTGGTGGAACCTAACCTTCTAAGAAGTTCCCAAATATTTCCAAGTTGAGGACGATTAAATTGCGGAGGTCTTCACCAAGACAAACAGGACAAACAAAAATGGACATCATCACAGGTAGAGCCTTTTAAGAAAATGTTGGACAGCCTCCCCAGTGTCAATTGTAATATTTCGGACTTATTTGATTTTTTATTTTATTTTTTTTTAAATTTATTTTTTAAAAATTATGATTAAAAATTGTTTTGTAGAATAAAAAAAAAAAATTCTTTTAATAAATTATTTTGAAAACATATTTTTTATTTTTGTGTGTTTTGAAAACAAAATTAGAAAACAAAAACTTTTTTTTATTTTTGTTTTTTTATTTTAAAAATAATTTATTTTTAAAATTTATTTTTGAAACAATAATAAAAAACAGTTATCAAACGAATTTTTTAAATTTTAAAAATAATTGAAAATAAAAAATAATTTAAAAAAAAAACAAACAGACCTTTCATCATAAAAAAAACTAAATCCATATATTAAAGCAAATGTCAAAATAAATATAAGCATGCCATAATCACATTTTGCCTTGATTTTGGGGGAAAACCTTATAAATGTTGATATTGCAGCTGCAAAACAAAAATATTATATTATTACAGTGTAGCCTTTTCTTTTCCTAAAATATATATATTAAAAAATATAATTTTATATTATGTATGTGTATGTATATATAAAAAATGTTCATAAAAATATATTTTTAAAACTTTTTAATGATGTATAAATTATTATATTTATCTTTAATTTTTAATAAAATCATATATAAATTCTCAAATTTAAGAAGTTGAACATTAAATCTTTAAATTCAGCTCATTTAATTAAATAAGTTTAATATATTCATCGAACTTGTTCGTTTAAAAAATGAGTTGATTCTACTTCACAAACTTTTAATAAATTGAGTTAAGTAGTAGTTTATGTAGAGTTGAGTTCATCTACACTAAATATAAATTGGTCATTGATAGGTTAGAAAAGTGATGAGTTCCAACACCTAGTGAACTAGCTAGCTAGTGGTGTTGTCAATTCCCTGTTCAATCCTTTTCCATGAGTGGCCTCTGAAAAATGTCAGCAAAGCATCCATATGGTCTAGCATGAGATAAACATGTATAACCAAATAACAAGTACTAAGATTTTTTTTTTTCAGACAAGTATACTTATATTTGTTTTAGTATAAGACTAATTTCTCATATTAAACTTTTAAGTAAAAGACAACTTACTCAAAGAGAACACAAAAACTACAACTATAGTCATGATAGCCGACATTGCACAGAGATTAAACTTGTCAGTTGTCATATAGTGCTGCCATAACAACTATGGTCATGATGACGTGGCAGCTATAGAAGATGTGGCAGGTTCTTGTGGAAGAATCGTCTGGTAACTCTTTGGGTATGATCAAGAACTTGACTACCACGAAGGTTGGGTGTGTATATCAACCTCTCTGGTTTTTTTTGTTTTTTTGTGTTTTTTGGACAAAATACATATTAAAGAGAGATTGGTTTCTTTTTGCTGTTTTCTCTGACTCTCTTGCTGTGTGTAAAACCTTCGAATCACAAAGAATGGATTGCACCATCATGAGTTCACAAATAAATAACAAAACTAATCATTGATGGATTTATCCTCAATAGTCTATGTTGATTGAGAAAATTGTCCACCATGAAATGGTAAATTGTGTAATGTGATTAATTAGGTGATCTTCTATATATGAAAATTTTAACTTATTTAGAAGTTTATTTTTCAAAATGTTTGCATATAGTAAATATAAAATTTTAAAATTTATATATTATATATGACTTAAATAATATAAAATTTTAATTTTTTTATATATCTCATACTAATTTTTTTTATATAAATTTTTAATATATAGACAAATTAAAATATCTATAAACGTTGCAAAAAATGCATTACAGTTCTCAAAATACAAGAGAAATTAAACCATGACGCTGAGTCCATCATGGTCAATTCCTGTATTATTATTATTATTATTTTGGACAAAAATTTCCTGTATTATTGGAATGCCATTCTTTTTCACCGAGTTGCAAGAGTTGGTTTTTTTCTCAAACGTTGTTGAAAGAGGGACAGAATAAGAGTTAGAGAGAGAGAAGATGGATGACAAAAAGAAAATTACCACATGGGATGCCACGCATGTGCTTAACAAAGAGGGGGAATGAGATAATTGACGATATTAATAGAGCTAAAAGGATTTTATTTAGATTTAAATTTAATATTTATGATTTAAAAAAATGCAAGAATAGATTAAATTTGATTTACGAGAACAAAATTAAATTTGGAGTATGTTTATGTGCATATATATATATATATATATATAAAAGTCGGAGGAGATATACTCATGTGGGGAGTGAATGGGGGATATTCGTGTCAATTTCTTATTAGGGTTTTCAACTTTTGCCAAAAGGGCAGACAACTCCTCAAAAAAGAAAAAACAGAAGAAATAGACGGACTTGTCACAGACCAATAAGAAAAAGAATCAGAAAATTAATTAAAAGTTATATCCATTGGTAGGTGACCACGTGGCAATTTATACCAATGAGAAATCCGTAATGAAATCATAATATCACCTATAGGTAGCCCAATGAGAGTGCGAAAAGCGAGCGCGGAGATTTTTTTTTTTTTTGGGTCCAAAGAGCGTGGTGCTATTTGAATCACCGCTTTTGGATGAACAAAACCCTCTTTCCCAAAACCCAAACCCTTGGCGGCTGTGCGACCCGTTGTTCCCTCTCCCTGCGTTTCTGTCTCTCGCTCCTTTCAGGGTTCCTCAGCACTCCCTTCCTCTGTGTTTTCTAAAATCTCGATATCTTTAATTGGATTTCGGGTTTTTTTTTTATATTTATATTTCTATTATTCTCATCACCGTCTGAAGAATATCTCGCAAATCTATTTGTCATGGCTACCGTTGCTCCTCCCGCAGATCGTATCCTTAATCGATTCTTGATTTGATGGTTTGCCTATGCAGTTTTTATATTTTATTATTTCTTGCTTGATCTGGTTTTCGGACGAACCCTTTAATTGGATCGGACTGGTACGATTTAACTTATTCGGTTTGTTCATGCTAGGGTTTTTTGTTTTTAATTTGTTCATGCCTTTGATTTAATAAGTGATGCCCACAGGGTTAACGCGTTCTTTGGTCCCCTATGTTCATTTGTTTCTTGGTTTTATTCTCAGTGAAGTGTCATATGTCGGTGACTTTGCTTGAATTTATGCACCTTGTTGTACAAAGTGTGCTTCGATTGGTTCTTATGAGATTCTAGATATTAGGGGTCTGTGACTTGTGGTAGTGGGTATAATTTTCAAAAGAGTGTCTTCCTTTACTTTCTTGCTTCAACAGAAGCAGCAGATTTGCTCCAGAAGTTGTCATTAGACACTCACACCAAGGCCTTGGAAATTTCTGAACCGACCAAGAAGGTAAAGTGCCCTTCATTTCTTCTCCGTTTATAAGTTAATTTGCGAACATGCGAGCTCTCCCCACTGCTGATGGAATGATTTTTAATATTATGATTAGACGCACCTGTAATAGAAGAGAATATTTTAATTGTTTAAAGTAGCAGCTGATAATAAGTTGGTATATGTTTGGGATTTTGTACCTGGCTATGTGTTTCAATTCATAGAGTTCTATGGGGTCTTGCTAATTTTTGCAATATTGTGTAGGCCACTGGCAATCAATATGGATCAGTTGATCCTGGCAATGCTGCAAATGGTCAGATCCCATCGGGTGAACGGTCTGTGACCCCATTATTACAAGATTTTATTGATCCCACCATGTGTTACCTTCCCAATGGTTACCCGTCTACTGCCTATTATTATGGAGGTAAATTGATGCATAATTTCTGCGACACCTGGATACGTAGTATTGAAAAAGTTAATTTAATTAGTGTTTGGTGGATTTGACATTTAAATGCTTACCCAGTCTGAAATGCATGTTTTTATAGGTTATGAAGGGACTGGTAATGAGTGGGACGATTATTCAAGATATGTTAATCCAGATGGAGTTGAGATGACTACTGTAATTTCTTTTATACTTCCCCTCATTGATAATTTTTCTTTCGGATGCATAACACATTGCACCTGTGTTTGTCTAAATTGCATTTTCTTTTTTTTGTCAGGGAGTTTATGGGGATAATGGGTCTCTTATGTATCATCATGGATATGGATATGCACCCTACAGCCCTTATTCACCAGCAGGGTCCCCAGTTCCAACCATGGGAAATGATGGTCAATTGTATGGGCCTCAACACTATCAGTACCCTCCCTATTTCCAGCCAATGACGCCAACCAGTGCGCCATTTACACCTACTTCTGCTGTCCCACCTCAGGGTGAGATTTCCACCTCTGTAGCTGCTGATCAAAAGCCTCTGCCTGTGGAAGCAACTAATGGGAATTCTAATGGCATCACTAATAGTGGAAGTGTGAAGGGAAACAGTGGTGCTAGTCCCGGGAAACCATCCTACCAAATTTCATCATTTAGTTCCAATGCTTCATATGGAAGGGGTAATATGCCAGGTCGTATTCCTACCTCAGGTTACCAGGATCCAAGATTTGGTTTTGATGGATTACACTCACCTATTCCATGGTTAGATGCCTCACTATTTTCAGATGGGCAGCCAAGGCCTGTGCCTAGCACAGTAATTACTTCGTCACTATCTGGAGGTGGTCACAATACAGCTTCAAGGAACCAGACATTCCGCCCTGGCTCCCAATTTATGGTATGTGTAAAGTATATTATATCGTTTGATGACTTTCAAGTGTATCTGTTTAGACAATTCTTGACTTCTGATTGTTATGATGGTTTACAAGTCTTTGAATTTGTTTCCTGTTCAATGAGTGTTTAGTGGAGCATACTGTCTTCCTAGATTGTTTCTATGATTTTCTTTTACATGATTCTGATGACTGGTTTTCTTTTGTTAGGGTTTGCACCATCCAAGACCAATGCCTGCCATGGGACCCACGCATGGCATCATAAATAGGATGTACCCAAACAAGATATATGGTCATTATGGAAACTCTTTGAGATCTGGTATGGGTTATGGAACACATGGCTATGATTCTCGCACAAATGGACGTACGTGGCTGGCTGTTGACAGTAAGTACAAAACAAGGGGACGAAGTGGTGGCTACTTTGGCTATGGCAATGAGAACATGGATGGTTTGAATGAACTGAATAGGGGACCCAGGGCCAAGGGCAGCAAGAACCAAAAGGGTTTTGTTCCATCTGTCTTAGCAGTCAAGGGGCAGAAGCTGCCTTCAAATTTAACCAATCATGATGAGAAGGACGAGGCTAGCATTATTCCAGACTGTGACCAATATAACAAAGCTGATTTTCCAGAAGAATATGCTGATGCCAAGTTTTTTATCATTAAGTCATACAGTGAGGATGATATCCATAAAAGCATAAAGTATAATGTGTGGGCCAGTACACAAAATGGAAACAAGAAGCTTGATTCAGCATACCAAGAGGCCCAGCAGAAACCTGGTGGCTGCCCTGTATTCCTTTTCTTCTCAGTAAGCTTCTTTTGCTGGTGTTCATATCTTTCCTGTTATTTGGTAGTTGTCATCTCATCTGCTAAATTTCTATGTAGGTGAATACCAGTGGGCAATTTGTTGGCCTTGCGGAGATGATTGGTCCAGTTGATTTTAACAGGAGTGTTGAGTATTGGCAACAAGACAAATGGAATGGTTGTTTTCCTCTGAGATGGCACATAGTTAAGGATGTTCCTAACAATATGTTGAGGCACATCACCTTGGATAACAATGAGAACAAACCTGTCACTAACAGTAGGGATACTCAAGAGGTAATTGGGTTCTGCTCATTATTTTATTGCCTTGTGATCTTTATTTTTCTTCCTTTTACTTTATTTGTTTATTTATTTATTATTATCTTAACAGCAAGTTTATGTCTGCAGGTGATGCTGGAACCAGGGCTGAAAATAATTAAAATTTTTAAAGAGTATACCAGTAAGACATGCATTCTGGATGATTTTGGATTTTATGAGGCCCGCCAGATGACAATTTTGGAGAAGAAAGCAAAGCAACAATTTCCAAGGCAGGCAAGAAATCTTTCAAGAGCTTTAATCTGCCCCTATATTTTACTTTTGAGATGCCTTTTGGAGATTATATTTAAACAGTTTGTCCATATGTGCTTGGGATAACTGTGATGATATTTTAATCCTACTGAGTGCTGATGCAGGTGTGGGAGGGGAAACCTACTGATGAGAAGGTAGATGTAAATGAGGAAGCTCAAACTCAAAAGTCTGATGTTGCCTCTGGATTGGTCAAGGAGCGTACCCTAGTTGAGAAGGATAGTGATGACTACAAAGTTTTGGAGAAGGGATTGGTCACTAATGCTGGAGATGCCCCGAAGGGTGCTAAACTGGTTGTATCTGAGAAGAAGATTGTAGTCAATGGGGTTGCTAATGGTTGCTAGCCTCTGCCATGGTTTATGATGATGGTCTTAGCTAAATTTCAGTAGCATATATTGTTTCTTAGCATATAATACTGAGCAACCTGCCGCCACCTGATTGTATCGTCTTGCCTTCTCATGATATCTGATGATAATTGGTTGACAAGCAGAGACAAGGATCTGTATATTTTTTGAGCTTGTCAAGGCGGCATTAGTGCATAGAATGCTAGCGTCAACCCCTTTTCATTGGGTTTTGTTTACACTGGTTAGCTCCTAACAGGTTTTCTTACTCCTAGGGCTGTGTTTTAGGTTTCCTGCTTAAGTGGTGCTATATCTTATGGCTTTTTTGGGGTTTTATCCTTTTCTTATTTTCTTCTCTTACCTTTTTTGTTTTAATATTTGGTTGGTTATTTCCTGTCTTGTAAATCTAGGTCTACCTTGTTGCATAGCCGCATTGCTTGTTACTTGCAATCTAGCTAGAACAAAGGTGGGAAAATATTGAAATATAGTTGGCTTTAAATTGTTTGGTTTCTCATTCCATTTAGTTTCTCTTTAGTTATACTTCGTTGCTATAGTATCCGATTGTTGAATTGCGCTTTCTAGAGAAATATTTATTTGTGGGCATGAAAGTGAACCAAAATGTACCGTTTTGCCACTTTCACTTTATGGCATCAAGGATTTTACTATCATGTTTTCAATAATGTTTTGTACTATGATATGATGACATGCTAAACTTGAAGTTTATTGGGTATTGTTTGGCCCCGAAATGAGCAAATGTTATTTATAAAGGAATGTGTAACCTTGTGTATTGTGTAGTTTGTGCAGAGTCTGCTTCGCTAGACTTGTCGAGGTGCTTATATTGTGCTTAGGATTTTCTTAGATGACAAACAACGTAGTTTCTAGTGTTACTGTTGCTGTTAAATTGACTATTTCTAATTAATTGCGCATTTACCGGTTGGTGGCCCAGTTCTGACAGGAATTTAGGCAATTGTAATTAACGAATGTGGTTTAAAACTCGAAAGCATCTTATGCTTTTGAGATGCTTTGCTGGTCGCTGAGATCCACATCTGACATAGTTTCGTCTAGGAGCATGGCGACGGACAAATCTCATGTCATAATATCAGGGTACTACCTGCAAAATTTAGGGGAAAATGTATTTTGTCACTTTAATTTATGGGTGTAATTGTAGTTTTCTCTATTTTTTTTTAATTTGGACAATGTCTTTCTTATTTTTTATTTTTGTGGCAATTTAAAGTATACTGAGAAAAGAATTTTTGTTAAAATAAAGTATTTTTTAAAATATAAAAAAAAATTGAAGGATAATAAAGATATTTTAAATATTTAAATATTATATTTAAAAGTAAAAATAAATAGAGAGAAATTATAATAAAAATAAAGAATGAGAAGTATTGTCTAAATTAAAAGAAAGAAGAGAAAATTGCAATTGGACTCGGCAAAATACATTTTATCCAAATTTTTACCACGTTTAACATGAAAAACGATTTCTTTACTGAAGCTTAGAATAATTGTAGTGTGAAGAGTAAAATATTTAGAGAAATGATCCTCTTCATAATTTGTTAATGTGCTATCACTGCCTTATCTTAAAAGTTTTTAATATTTAACCAACCATTCTCTTGATCTTCCGTCTCCCAACTTTCAAATGATACCCTAACCATTAAGGTGCAGTTCAGATGCAGAATCATTGCCCACGTCGAAGGACCAAACTCACCCCCCCGTGCTATCTAAAAATAACTAAAGACTGGTGGACAGACCAGAATTCTGTATTGTTTTAGCCCAGAATCAATACGGAGGAAAGTTCTTAAAACCACCAAATCATAAATAAGTTCTTCCTTTTTCTAAGGTACAAAAAATTACTTGCATTGATACTATAGAAGAATTACATGCTCCCTTCCTCAGGAGCCAAAATAAAGACCGTTAAAGAACTATAAGCATCTCCGGTTTACAACATTCTTTCAAGCCAACCCTAAGGACAAGGCACCTAATGCAGAAAATCTTTCATGGGATCATCGTGATGTATTTTTTTCATTCTGTATGCCTCTATCTCCTCAGCAGTCACCTGCAAAAAGTATTGCAGTGTAAAAGAACTAAATCTTCCCAATAAACAAATGAATTAGTTAGGGAATTACAAAAAAACAATGTTGCAATGAGAACTTTACCTCATCATTCCATCTAACATTATTTTTCAGCTTCCTTTCATCTTTCTCCCCGTTTCTTTCATCCTCCTGAGCAAAGAAAATTTATATAAGCAAGAAATTAATATAATGAGACCATCATATGAAACTAAGATTTTTAGAAGCTTCAAAATGCTAAGCTCCAACGGTGAGGTCGACAATGGAAATGTAAGTTCAAAAGATTAAAAATCAATTAAATTTAAATTAACCCCAAAATCACCTTTTTAAGAACCTCCTCAAGCTTTTTCTGGTTGAGGACCAAGTCATCAGGTACATCAGTTCCCCAAGTGGCAAGCCTTTTCTCCTCAGCTGGAGGAGGGGTATCTGCTTTTATGATTTTGCAACCAAGCATGAGAAGAATGCAAGCAATTGATAATCAGATGCAATTTGTCAAAGGCAACATTTAATATTAGGAATGGTAACATGGAACAAGGTTCTCCAAATGCATAAATAGGAATACTTTCCTTCCAATGCTGCTTTACGTGCAATATTTGCCTTCATTAAATCTCCTGCTGCCTCAGCAGCCTCAATTCCTGCTGCCCCAGTGCAATAACTGTTTCGTATTGTTTGTTTGCAACATTTGTAGCCCCATTGGTGGTCCTTCCACCATGAACCCCATACACTTGTGTTGTTATTAATGTATACATCCTCTTCATACTTGCTTTTTGGGAGAGATGTCTCCTATACATGTAAAACGAGAAAATCAATGACCAGAAACCTTTGGCCAACCATAGACACTTTGTAATGAGAAAGAAGACGTTAAAAGTTAAATATGGATAACTTTAGTCAAAATACACAACAAAACTAGAATGAAAATGGATGAAATTTGATCAGTAAAACACAGGATTACAATAAAACTAATTAATGAAACTAACTTTATTATTCATGAAAACACATGATATTATCCGTTATCAAGTATGCAATCTAATATACTAACGGACTATGGAAGCAAGCTACGCAAAAATATCTGATTCTGATCTAAGAAACTATTACCAATAGCACTTAAGCTATGATATCAAAAAAGCAAAGATAAATATAGCAAATAATTATCCAAGACTCAAAATCCAAAAATATTTTAGCCAACTCTTCGTAGTCAACATACTGAGAAGCCTAACATGAATATTTAGACCTAACAGTAATGTAAGGCACAAAACAAAACAAAATAAGAGATCCATTAAGTTTAAACATGAAATTCAATCTTCTTAATCCATAAAATGAAAAAAGAGAAAGAAGGTTTAGACATAAATTTCCCATCAAATAATACCAGGCCTTTTATAAGTCTGCCAGCACGATTATATTCAACTTGTCTCTCAGTTTGTCCCAAAAGAAGCTCCTTTGGAAGCTCTACTTGGGTGGCTGCATTGCCATACTTCTCCATAATGGTGTCTTTCATTTGGGACTTCAATTTCTCTTTAATTACTTTAAAATTCTTATAAAGCAATTCAGCTTGGGAAGGTGCAGCTTGCATGTGGATATCCTGGCCTTTCTCAAATGCCTCCCAAGCATGAATGTTAAGTTGCTTGAACTCCAATGCTTGTCCGCTCACTCTATATTGGTTGTCTCCCGGGGAAAAAGGTGAACATATTTAATTGTGTAAAGTATTTCCAAAATTTGATCAATTTTACATGTGAATTATATCTCATATAGTACTCACTCCATAGAATTTCTCATTAGGATCAGCATCAGGAAGCGGATCTTCTCGCATAGATCGAGTCTTTGGATCATAATAAGCAGAATTCACATCAAGATTCAAAAGGTATTTTGCAGTGTCTTCCCGGATGCACAAGTTTCTGAAGCAAACAAATTGAATCAAATTCAGAACAATAATGAAATAACCTATGACAGCTTTTTTGGGAACTTCTGGTGGGGGAGTCTGGGGACAAAGAAAAAGTATGAAGAAACACACCTTACCCTCCTGTACTGCCACCTCCTGTAGTTCTAACACGCTTTTCAACCTTTGCAAAGTCCATCTGTTTGCTTTCGTCAACCTTAGCCTCATCAACTTTCAGATCATCTTCATCTTCATCATCATCACTGACCTTAGCTTCCCCATTTTCCTTATTATTTTTCTCCTCCAGTTTCTTCAGTTGCTGTTCTTTCAAGTATTTCCGCCGAGCCTCATCCCTTGCCTCATATCTTTCAATCACACGAGCATAGGTTGCTGCATCATACCCGTTCCATCAATCTCGTTTGCCATCATAATCAAGCTCGAATGTTTCTATCTTCTCATCAGGAGCAATATGCATGTTGGTCCATTTTGCTCCTAGCTTTCGAGGCCTTTCCATGCATGAACTAGCATTGTGTGTCATTGCCCCGCAGCTTGATTACAAATAGAGGACAACATTAGGTCAGTGGAGAGCCATGTCAATCATATTTATTGAAATAATATCCAGAAAAGACATGTTAATTAAAAAATATTAATATCACAAGAAAATTTTCACACCATATTTAATAAAATCAGGGCATCTTGTATTTTTATCAATTGGTATGATGTGACCACACAAACTACCCATACAAACATCCACCCCCACCCAAAAAAAAGGGCAGGAAGGAAGAACCCTACGAGTATGCTTGGATTCTTTAGGGACCAAGTCAACACCATATTTTGTCTATCCTTTGTTTTTTTTTCCTGAAAAAGTATTCCAAAAAAAATATGTAATTAATTATAGAAATAATAATAAAACTTGAATTAAAAAATAAAAAAATGATAAATAGATGAAAACGTGTAAGGATCTGTTTCTGTTCAAAGTCTCCAAATTCAAAATCTCAATAGTATGAAATAAAATGAAAGGAAAGGAATAAGAAAAAAATCAATGCCACTCAAATTTCAATAATTTTAAGCCTATGTGTAAAAAAAAAAAAAAATCAAGGGAGTAATTTAGAAGTCACATATAAAATCCATAATAGAAGAAACTATTCCACATGGTGCCTGCAGTTAGATTCCAATTGAAATAATTTTATGCCCCAACATATTAAGGGACATCTTTTAAAAGGAAAAGTTATAGCACTAATCAGTGCCATTACATAATTTACCAGCATTTTAAGCATAAGTCAATATCTAATCCATGAATATAATGAGTTCATTGCATTGCAACTAAAGAAAACAAACCTGCATAGGGTTTTCAGACACATCTTCATGCAGCAACATCCCAATTATGAAATAGATAGCTGCAGAAATAGAAGAGTATTAGAAACAACTGATAAGGACAATAAAGTTTACTTACTTTTCACATGCTCCCTTCCTGTACTTATCACCCTGAAATATTTTTGCACCCCTATTGTACCAAGATTTTGTATAATTAGGATCTGATTTCCATTTCCTTTGATATTTTAGACTCTAGAAAGAAACAAAATGATTATTTGAAAGAAACAAAATGATATAAATAATCATAATACAGAACTTTATTGTCATAACAGAGAGAAAGGAACAGCAGAGGAAGAGGGAATGAGGAGAAATAGCACGTTGAGAAGCTTACAGGTCTCTCAGCATTCAAATACCAAGGAGCAGAAGACATATACTGAGAAATGTGAGGGTTAATCTCTTTGCCATCTTCATCAACCTCAGCTGGTGCAAGCCCAGCTTTACGTGCTTCCTCCAATTCAAGTTGTTTTCTGTGGTCCTCCCTAGATTTGAAAGCCGCTGTAACCATGAGAATGGAAGTTTATAAGCTTTTTCTTCACTTTAGAAGCGTCTGTAACTTAGCATAAGATACTCCAGTACCCTTAGATGCAAAATATGTAAAATTACACTGAAGATCATAAAATTGTAGGAAACTATAAATCACCCAATGAGGACATGTAACACAGACTAGCAGAACTGACATGGCTGCATGAATATGATTGATCATATCAATGGATCCATGAGATCCATGTATTAAACCTCAGTTGTACTTGCAATTTTAGTTAGTGGTTTGCTTCACTGAGTGAAATGCTACTTTTAGAAGAGTAGTTACTCAACTTTCCAACTGAACATCATCATCTTTTTTATAACATCTTTTTTCTCTTGAAAACATTCTTGTGCCATAAGCAATACTTTCCCATGATTCATTAATTAAATTTCAGATAGTTTTGTGTCCATTTCCACAATCTAATCATTCAATTATGTTAACAAATGCTTTACTATCATCTTTTTATTTCTTTTTTATTTCCCCTGGAAATTGTTAAAGAACATCAACTTGGGATTCAAACATAACAAGTCCTCATAATGAATTAATTTAGTCATCTCTGAAAACTTTTCTTTAGAAATGAATTGCAGCCTTAAGAAAATTTACATGGGAAACAAACTATAGTACCTGATTTGAAACCATAGAAAAGAGTCCACAATGTACAAACTACAAGAGATAGCTGCTAGACACAAAGGCTAACTACTTTATTTCCATTTCACGTTAAAGACACCCCAAGAAAACCAAATTCATCAATGAACACCTACTACAGCACAGCTTGAATCGTATCTGCTGGTTTCAATATTAGAACACCCCTACATCATTTCTCGCTCAGTCTTCAATTTCTCCTGCCTAGTCTACAGTCTAATAGGACCCAGCTGTGGTTTCTATTGAACAATATGCTTTCAAATTAATAGTCAAGTACCATACATCGCACTCACATCAAAGCTCCCAAATTTTCATAAACAAATACTAATAAATTCTGAAGAAAGGCAACAGCTAAGACTAAAGAATCTGGGGAAAAATAGTAATATTCGAAGCACAGCTAAAAAAAAATCGGAGAATCAAACAAATAGTCAGAAGCTAAGCCATTCCACCAATATCATTCTAATAATCGACCATATATGACCCTCAAGTGCAAAAATCTCATTGACCAGTGTGTTCTGGATAAACCCAAACTGCTATTCTTATCCCCTTAGATGGAGAGTATTTTTGAAGACCCAGTCCAAAATAAAAATGAAAACGCATGGAAACAGAAACAACCTCAGTTGATTTGAGGTGAAGAGAATGTCTACCTGATGCAGTTGCTATATCTGAATGCAACAAGCGAGGCCCAAACTGACGAAATTTGGGGATGTTGAGAGTGTAAGAAAGGATCTCCCCAGTATGAATTAAGATCAATTGGATAGCGAGGTGAGGAATTGGTCGATTGCAGACGGGAGCCTTCCACACCAGCAGAAGAACGATCCAGAAGCTTCTGTTTGTACTGTATGTGGGTCAACAATCAAAACGTGGACAGGTGGAAAGGGCAAAAAGTAGAGATAGAATCCAATATTTCAAAATCATCTTAAAGAGTGTACTGGGTGCCAGGTGAGTTATTATTGGTTGAAAAAAATATCTTTAACTATTAAATGGTCAATGATAACCAGTTATAGCTTATGATGAGAAGAAATGCAAATAAAAACAAAGAGCCTTGGGAAGCAAATTTACAAAGAAGCAGCACATAATAATTAGATATTTTAGAGAGCTCCCATAAAATTATAAGACTCTTTATAGTGACAATGTTGTCAGTCTTATTTGAACTAAAGCATCACGGACGGCCTAAGCATTTTTGGCCAAACTCCGTAACTCTGGGAGCCTTTCTATAGCCAAAGAAATATTGACAAGGTTGTTATACTTGTCTCTCAAGATAATCATACTCACGATAAATTTTTAAAAGAAAAGGTTTTCAATTCAAATCTCTGCTTTATGGTATACCAAAAAAATTTCAAATTTTTTTTTAAAAATATAGTTGTCATCAAAATTTTATTTTTTAAAAAAGTAAGACTTTTCTAATTTTTATGAAACACAGTCTCCTCGTGAGAGTGAATTTGAGAGTTACATAATATGTGGGGATAGTGTTAGACATCCCACAATGTCTTGATAAATTAAAAAAAAACACTTAAAAAATTTAAGGACCCGTTTGGAGCACCTGAAAGAAGGATAGGATAGGATAACTTATCCTATCCTATGCTTGTTTTATGTTTAGTAAACCACTGAGATAGGATATTACTATCTTTGTCCTATCCTATTCTCCCTCTTCAGTGTAAATTCCTATCCCATGGCTTTAGTGAGGTTACAGAGCGAATATCATTTTTCTCACCCAGACCCCCAAAGTTGCCTCACCCAAGCCCTTCACTCCCGAAGTTGCAGTCCCTCCAGAACGATCGTCTCCCTTACCCTCGATAACGCTCGTCATCCTTCACTCTGAGAACGCTCGTCGTCCTTTGCCATCGAGAAGGCTCCTCCTCTTCACCTTGAGAACGCTCTTCATCTCTGACCTCGCGAGAGTTCCTCCTCCCTCACCCTAGAGAACGTTCTTCCTCCCACTATCGATCTCATTCAACTGAGATAAGCATCGATTTCTCTCTCTCTCTGTATAGTTTCGTTCTATTATTTTGGGTATCGATTTTGGGTTACCTTTGCCTTTGTTGTGTATATGCTCTGGGCTACCTCTGCTTGCATCTGATTTACGTCCTGCATCTGCTTGTATTTGCTGTATTTACCCTTTGCATTTGTCTTTGCCTTTCCCTTTCCCTTTTCCCCTTTGCTTGTATTTGCTAATCCGTGCTCTAGATTTCTGCCTGCATTTGGGTTACCTTCTGCTTGTATATAATTTTGGCCGATTCTTTCCCCCTCATGGTATCGATTTCTTGCTATATTTTAGTTTCCCTACTTGGTTTGTATATTGATTCCCTTTCAAAATAAGGATTCAGTTCATAAATTTATGTTGATTGTTGATATGGCTCAATTGGATATTTTCATTTTTATAATTGATTGGGTCTTGGGACCTACATTTAACATTACGAACTTGATTCTGATCCTTTTGCTAGTTGGAATTGGGCTCTATCAAATTCACTGTTTATTGGTTGATGAGTTGTTTTCTGATTTGGGTGATAAAGTTGTTTTCTGATTTGGGTGATTAGGGTTTAAATCTGGTATGTGAATGGTTATGGCAATACTATCATGTTTCGTTATGGTGGTGATTACTAGTTTTATGTAGTTTTTCTTTTAAATTTAGTCGATTAGCACATAATTCATTAAACTATACTGAAATGTGGGACTATGTGTTTCAAAACCTAAGCTGAAGACTACTACTGTATGTAATGATGCACCTTTGGTCCTTTCATGTAGGAGCAACAGTTAGGGTGATAGAATTGAAAGAAATTGATGTTCATGAATTATGTCATGGAAAAACTATGTTTCATCACTTTAATGAAAGAAATGAGTTGGAACCCTTCATGTAATACCTTACTAAGCTTGCTATGTTCATTGTACGATGGAATAAAAAGGATAGCTGGGTTTTGAATTTAATAGGTAAAAGGGACAAAAGGGGAATTTATTGCCTTGATTAAAATAAAGCAATGGTCTGTGAGGCATGTTGTAAGCAAAACGTGATTGTGAGAGTATTAATTCCCTTGCTGAATGGTTTAAAGCACATTTTTATTATATCTTATCTAAAGCATTATGTTTTAAAATTTTCAATTGCTTGCTTGGATTTCAGTTTTGGATGGCAAATATTAGTTCTGCTAGCTCAAAAGTAATTCTATCATTAACTTGTATTGATTAGAAAATGATAGCAAAAATTACTTTTGTGCCTTGAAAGGTACTGCTAGCTTAGGTTGGTGCAAAAGTAACTTGGGTTTCATTCTTTTGTTTATTAGATTAGCTAAGGTACATGAAATATGGACTACATACAATGGAAATTAATGATCAGATTTAAGGTAGTTTCTGATTTATGTAACAACTCCATTTAAGTATCAAATTTTTTTTAAATACCATAAAATTATTACCTCGTTACAACTTAACTCAAACTAACATTTATTTAATTTATACAATACAGAGTTTACATACATGTCATTAATCAAAATATACGTACAACATATCAAACACATAAAAATCTACATCTTATTTATTCTGGTTGACCAATTCCAAAGATACAGGTGCGGGTGGTTGCACCTTCACCGGGATCTAAGCCAACTCGACCACAAATATTTTATTTGCTTCTGGGATCTGCCCAACATAAAGTACTCGATCCAACGTGCACTAAAAGCCAGAGTCATAGAAAAATCTGCATAACTAATTTTTTGAACATGATATGGAAATATAGTGAGAATTAAATCCCAGTAAATTCAACAATAAATCATTATTAATATAGCTCATCACGTCATGTTCAGTTGTATAAATTATAGCAAATTTCTTTGGTCACATGAATGCACTATATCTATGCATATGAGAATCATACAATAATAACATGTATGACAGGATTAACTATTTTCAGAATATCATATGATGACTATCAATTTATTCTCATATCAAACTACCCCGGTCAGGGTGAGTATTTTTTACTCTCCGGTACGGGATTTTTTCGCTCCGTCCGACATGGCTCACTTTCTCTTTCTTTTCTCATTAATATGATCATAACCGTTGGTAGGGTGTTCCCTACTGGTGCACCACACGAATTGCCTTGTGACCGTGCTCATTTATTTTCTTTTCACAATGATAGCCAAAAATATGCTTTCAATAATAAGTATATAACTATTACCAAAAATCATTAGTAATCATGCCATAAACATAACCATTTCAAATATCACTTTATAAAATATTTCCATGTCAACATTTTACACTTAAGATGGAAAGAAGTTCATACAATGGCAATGGCTATGGCATATACTAGTCATTTATTATTTTCATTTATAAGATTCTTTTTTTTTAAAATATTAATTTTATTTCTTTATTTTCTTGATGCAGGTTTTCATCCTATCTAACCTTCTCTTACTAATTAGAGTATAACTCCCTCAATTTAACTCCAATGTAGGTGATCTTGGTGTCAATTTAAAGATAAAACAATTATCTAAAACTATTATGTTGAACAGTTTAGCGAAATATTAAGAAATCAAGGTAATATTAATCCCTCAAAGTATAAGTTATTTCTTCTCGGATAGGTTCTGACCTCTACCTACTAATATGTCCATATCTCTCTCATAAGAATTCCACATTAAGTTATTCCAGTGGCTAAAACTCCGTGACACATATAGCAATAACTTTTATGTTAATCATTTATTTTAATTCCCTACAAAATGTTCCCAAAAATTAAAACACAGAAGCTATCTAAAAATATTCTTTCCTGATTAACCAATTTATGACCACTGCTTACTAATCGGACCATATCTACCTCATACGAACTCTAAATTGAGTGATTTCAGTGGCTAAAATTCCGTGACACCTATATCTATAATTCTTATGTTAACCATTTATTTTAATTCCCTACAGCAAATTCTCAACAATTAAAAACATAGAAGCTATCCTAAAATATTCTTCCCTGATTAATCATTTTCTGACCACTGCTTACTAATCAGACTATATCTACCTCATATGGACTCTAAATTGAGTGATTCCAGTGGCTAAAAATTGGTGACACATATATCTGTAATTCTTATGTTAACCATATTTTTTAATTCCCTACAGAAAATTCCCAAAAATTAAAACACATAAGCTATCCTAACATATTCTTCCCTAATTAACCATTTTCTGATCACTGCTTATTAATCGGACCATATCTACCTCATATAGACTCTAAATTGAGTGATTCTAGTGGCTAAAAATCCATGAGACATAGATCTACATTTTTTATGTTAACCATTTGTTTTAATTTCTAACCGATTCTTCCCAAAATTTTAAAAACCGAAGCTTAAAAGTTTGCCATCCATAGCCATACCTATGCATAACTATCTACATCAGCCTAAGTATTCAAACATACATAATATGTGACATGATATAGCAACATCTATGATCAATCATCAAAGTTCTAAGATCAAAATCTCATATAAATATTATAAGTTTCAAAAGTTTTCTTCAAAAAGAAATATTGTTAAACTTACCTGGAGCACTTAGTCCTCTAGACTTCTCCTTTCTCTTTCTTCCTTTCTTCCTCTCCTTTCCTCACTCTCCCTTGCTTTTATTTTTCCTCTCCCTCACTTGGACGAAAATTATAATGTTGTAAGGGTGGGTTTTGCTTAAATAGACCATCAAATAATTCACCTTTAATGATTATGGGTCTACCTTATCTCAATTAGGATACACTTGGTTGAATTTTTGAAAAACAAACAACTTATGTTCTTGTCTTCCTCTTCCTTAGTCAAGATATGCATAGCAAAAGGAGATTTGTATTTTGAAAATTATGATAATATGTTTCTAAGATAAGGGACAAGGTCCCTTTGATTTAGGGATTCATTTCCTTTTTCTTTTTTCTTAATCAAGTATGATAGGTTTGCCTTTTTAGGTGGCAAATTTCTAGCCCTTGAATCTCCATTATTTGGTTGAAATTATTTGTGTGGGATATGAATGTTTTGTCCTAATGCCATGTATTATCATACCACTTGCTAAAATTATGAGTGAAGATATAGATGTTTTGTCCTAAAGCCTTGTATTATCATACCACTTGCTAAAATTATGAATGTAGGATATCACACCACTTGCTAAATTTTTGTCTTAATGCCATGTCACCTAATCTTGATTACACCATTATTTCATCACTTTACTTTTATTTTTATTTTTTCTCTTGGGTTTGGGCTCATTCTTGTCCATTTTCTTTACTTTGGTTAAAATTATACCTTTCATAATGGGTTTAGTCACATTTTCATGATTTTTGGTCTACCGGTCGAATTTCTATATCCTAGTCCAAGTCTATGTTTTATTTCTTCATTGGGCTATCCTATTGGCTTGCTAAGAATTTATGTGAAGTAGAAAAACTCTATATGAAGTGTCCATAGGTGAAAGCCCAATTTATAGGTGGAGATACTAAACTTAGTAACTTTTGTTCTTAAATTAAGAAAAATTACCCTAATCCAATCTTCTTGAAATTTTAAGACCTTTACTTACTTCACAAAAATTTATTTTCCTTACCTAAGAATTTCACATTTCTTTAACATGTTTATTTCTAATATTTTCTTTTAGGTTTTCTTTCTTAACCTATTCCATTAATATTAAAACATTTCTATACATACACATAAGGTGAAGAATTTTTAAGGATTATATTTCCTTAGATATCTAAAAATTGTCTAAATATTTATGTACCTTTATCAATAAAAGAAATGAAATTATGGATGTTACTTTGAATACTTTTGTACTTTTATTAATACATGAAACGAAATTAGAGATGTTACATTTCTCTCCCCCTAAAAGAAATTGTCCTCAAAATTTCAGAAATTACCTAATAAGAACAATTTCGGATATTTCTTCCTCATGACTTCTTCTAGCTCCCAAGTTGCTTCTTCCAGAGTCAAACTTTCCCATAACACCTTAACTAGGAGAATAGTTTTGTTCTGCAATTGCTTCACGTCAGTGTCCAATATAAATACTGGTACTAGCTGGTATGTCATGTTTTCCTTTATTTGGATTGGTTCATCTCGTATCACATGTGAGGAGTCCAAAAATAATTATAGTGCATTCATGTGACCAAAGTTATTTACTGTAGTTTATACAGCTGAATAGGACGTGATGACTATATTGATAATGATTTATTATTGAACTTACTGGGATTTAATTCTCATTATATTTCCATGTCCTGTTCAGAAAATTAGTTATGCAGATTTTTTCTATAGCTCTGGTTTTTAGTGCACGTTGGATCGAATTATTCTATGATGGGCGGATCCTAAATAAAATGGTTGTGGGCGAGTTGGCACAGATCCCAGTGAAAGTGCAACCACCTGCACCCGAATCTCTAGAATTGGTCAACCAGAATTAATAAGATGTAGATATTTATGTGTTTGAAATGTTATACGTACGTTTTGATTAATGATGTGTATGTGAACTTTATAGTGTATAATAATAATAAAAAAGTTGTTACATAATTGGTATCAGATCAGGTCGATCCTAGATGGCCAGTGGGTGGATGGTTATCTGAATCAATCTTATAGTGTCTTGAGTATGTTTGTGGTTGTGTTGTGTAAGGGATCAATGAATTCATATAGGTAAGAAATTATTAGTGTTTCCTATCTATATGCCGAGGTGGTGTTATGACTGCTGTTAAATATTTTTGAACTAACTATTGGGCTTGATCACCTCAATAGCAGCATAACTTTGTTTTTGCCATAGTAGGAAATGACACCACCAAGGAGGAATCCAACAAACAATGTGGAGGAAACCTTGCACAACCTGGCCACTGCAATTCGAGACCAAGTCATGGCCACTAACCAAATTCTACAATACCTCCAAAATGCTAATAACTCGAATGGTGCTAACAACCGTATGGATGGAAAGGATAACGGTATATCCAAGTTTCTGAGGACTAGGCCACCTTGTTTTCAAGGCAGCTTTGACCCGATTGTAGCTGAAAGATAGATAAGGGAGTTAGAGAAAATCTTTGAAGTGATGGGCTGTACTGAGGAGCAGCAAGTAATCTTTGCTGCATATATGCTAAAAGATGAAGCAGAATACTGGTGGCGGGGAGGTAGAGAACTTTTAGCTCACCAGGGAAGGCAAATCACTTAGCAGGTGTTCAAAGACACATGTTTGGAAAAGTACTTTCCAAGTACTGTGCGGGTAGAGAAGGAGATCGAATTTCTCCAACTCAGGCAAGGCAGCATGACCATAGACCAGTACATCGCGAGATTCAAGGAGTTGTCTAAGTTCTCCTCTTAGCTGCGATTTAACCTAGATGAAGCATGGAAGGCTGTTAAGTTCGAAGCGAGACTGAACCCAGAGATAAAGAATGCTGTTATAGCTATGGAGATAAGAGAGTTTGTACCTCTGATAAATAAATGCTCTTGGAGAAGAGTTTGAAGGCAATGGATGATGAAAAATAAAGATGAAACTTTTGAAAAAGGAAGAACGGGCCACAAAATTCTGGCAGAAATGTCAGAAGAATAGGACAGGGTACTGGCAAGAGGCCAATGACTGTGAGTCCTCGACCCTTCCAACAAGACCTTGCTCCAGTCAAGTGCACTAAGTGCAGACGCATGCATGGTAATCGGCCATGCTACATGGGACTAGATGTCTATTTTAAATGTGGACAGAAGGGCCATTTTGCAAGGAGCTGCCCACAAAATATGGGAAACCAGCCAGAACAGAAGCCTCAAGTGAAAGGAAGGGTTTTTACCCTGAGCGGCCAAGAGGCAGCTCAATCTTCTGAAATAATTCAAGGTACATGCTATATCTATAGATTTGCTCTTATGGTGTTGTTTAACTCTGGTGCTAGTCATTCATTTATATCGGAAGAATGTATTAGGATGTTTCAGTTTCCTATTTCTGAAACTCCCTATGAGCTATCTGTAGTCACCCCCACAGGGGAAAGGGTATTAACTTTCTTTGTATGTAAGGACTGTCAAGTCACCATTCAGGAGAAAACATTTTCCATAGACCTCGTTTGTTTACCTTTAAGAGGAATTGAGGTCATTCTAGGGTTAGACTAGATGTCTAGAAATCGGGTCTTGCTGAATTGTTGTAACAAGACCGTTGAATTTCTACCTCCTACTCCAAAAGAGGAGGTGCAGTTATTGATACTTAATGCCAATCAAGTTAATAGGGAGTTGAAGAATGGAGTACTTGGATACATTCTCTTGCACTTATCAAATCTAGAAGTTAAAGCGAAGTTTGATGAAATTCCAATAGCCAACGAGTTTTCTGAAGTATTTCCATCAGATATTCCAGGCTTACCTCCCAAGAGAGAGATAGAATTTTCTATTGATCTCTTACCTAGGACAAGGTCTATCTCTATTGCACCTCATAGAATGGCCTCGAAGGAACTATAAGAACTTAAGAAACAGTTGGAAGAACTGTTAGACAAGCAATTCGTTAGACCAAGTGTATCACCTTGGGGAGCTCCTGTATTATTTGTTAAGAAAAAAGATGGAAGCCTTAGACTATGCATAGATTATAGACAGCTGAATAAGGTGACTATTAAAAACAAGTATCCTCTCCCTAGGATAGATGACTTATTAGATCAATTGAAGGGAGCCTCTATCTTTTCTAAGATTGACTTGAGGTTGGGATATCATTAGATTAGGATCAAGGAGAAGGATGTACCAAAAACTGCCTTCAGGACTAGGTATGGGCACTATGAGTTTCTCGTAATGCCTTTCGGGTTGACAAATGCACCTACAATTTTTATGGATTACATGAATTGCATTTTTCGACCCTACCTAGATAAATTTGTGGTAGTGTTCATTGATGACATCTTGATATATTCTAAGAGTGAGAAAGAACATGAACAATATCTCCAAATTGTGCTGCAAGTACTGAAAGAGAAAAAGTTGTATGCCAAATTGGA
Organism: Gleditsia sinensis; assembly: GCA_037074535.1. NCBI lineage: Eukaryota > Viridiplantae > Streptophyta > Magnoliopsida > Fabales > Fabaceae > Gleditsia > Gleditsia sinensis. Next base: position 15,603,221 of record CM073475.1, on the reverse strand, counting down.
GAAGTGTGAATTTTGGCTGTCAAAAGTAAAGTTTCTTGGACATGCCATCTCAAATAGAGGGGTAGCCGTAGATCCTAGCAAGACGGAAGCATTAATTCAATGGGAGAGATCAAAGACGGTTACGGAAATCAGAAGTTTCTTGGGTTTGGCAGGATATTGCAGGAGGTTAATACAAAACTTCTCTCGTATAGCCTTGCCATTGACTAAATTGACCAGGAAGGGAAGTGCTTTCAAATGGACTAATCAATGTGAAGCTAGTTTTCAGGAGCTTAAGACAAGACTGACCACTCCTCCGATTTTAATTATTCCAGACCCCACAAGACATTTTGAAGTGTATAATGACGCTTCAAAGAAAGGGCTAGGGTGTGTGCTAATGCAAGACAAGAGAGTAGTTGCTTACGCCTCTAGAAAACTAAGACCCCACGAAGGAAACTATCTAACCCATGATCTTGAATTGGCGGCGGTGGTGTTTGCTTTAAAGATTTGGCGACATTACTTATACGGAGCAACCTTTGAAGTATATTGCGATCACAAGAGTCTTAAATATCTCTTTGATCAAAAGGAGTTAAATATGAGGCAACGAAGATGGGTGGAATTTCTCAATGACTACAAGTTTGAGATAAAGTATCATCCAGGAAAGGCGAATGTTGTAGCTGATACCTTAAGTCGAAAATCTTTACACATAGGCCAGATGATGTTGTATGAGATGCAAATGCTAGAGGAGTTTCGGAATTTGAAGCTGGACACTACTTTTTCCTCAAAGAAACTAATCATTAATGGTTTAAGTATAGGGTGTGACCTTAGAGCCCAGATCAAAGAGACTCAAGTTCACAACCAATACTTACAGGATCATAAAGATCAAGGAAATTTTTCTGTCATGGAAGATGGAGCAATCATGTATCAAGGAAGGATTTGTGTCCCTCAAGAACAAGAGTTGAGGACTAAGATCCTACAGGAAGCACATCTGAGTAAATATACTGTCCATCCTGGATGCACTAAAATGTACCGGGACTTAAAGAGGATGTATTGGTGGCTAGGGATGAAAAAGAATATTACCGAGTTCGTGGCGAAATGTCTAATTTGTCAAAAGGTGAAGGTGGAGCATCAAAAGCCAGCGGGATTTCTACAACCTCTTGAGATGTCTAAATGGAAATAGGACAGTATCTCGATGGACTTTGTTGTGGGTTTACCTAAGACTTCAGTGGGACATGACTCTATCTGGGTAATAGTTGACAAATTAACCAAATCTGCTCACTTTCTGCCCATAAAAATTAACTTTTCACTGGATAAATTGGCCCAACTGTACGTCCAGGAAATAGTTAGACTGCATGGGATTCCCTTAAATATTATTTCTGATAGAGATCTGAGGTTCACGCCGAGGTTTTGGAAGGCGTTGCAGGAAGGTTTTGGTACTCAGTTGCAGTTCAGTACTGCCTACCATCCTCAGACTAACAGGCAGATAGAACAGACCATTCAAACTCTAGAAGACAGGTTAAGGGCCTGTGTGATAAAGGAAGGTAAAGGATGGGATAAGTACCTACCTTTAGTAGAGTTTGCTTATAATAATAGTTATCACTCTAGTATTAAGATGGCCCCCTACGAAGCTTTATACGGTAGGAAGTGCCAATCTCCACTATGTTGGTTTGAGGTAGGAGAAAAGAACTTGCTGGGTCCTGATCTAGTTCAACAAACCACTGAACAAATCAAGATAATACGAGATAAAATACTCACAGCTCAAAATCGGTAAAAGAGTTACTATGATAAGAGACATAGACCTCTGGAGTTTGAGGAATGGGACCATGTATTTCTAAAACTTTCTTTGACCACTGGAGTTGGTAGGTCTCTCAAGACCAAAAAGCTAAATCTGTGATTTTTAGGACCCTACCAAATTCTGAAGAAAGTAGGGACGTCAGCATATCAAGTTGCTCTCCCACTTAATTTGTCCAACTTGTATAATGTTTTCCATGTATCACAGCTCCGAAAGTATCTTCCAGATTCCTCACTGTGATACGAGATGAACCAATCCAAATAAAGGAGAACATGGCATACCAGCTAGTACCAGCATCTATATTGGACACTGATGTGAAGCAATTGAGGAACAAAACTATTCCCCTAGTTAAGGTGTTATGGAAAGGTTTGACTTTGGAAGAAGCAACTTGGGAGCTAGAAGAAGTCATGATGAAGAAATATCCGAAATTGTTCTTATTAGGTAATTTCTGAAATTTTGAGGACAAAATTTCTTTTAGGGGGAGAGAAATGTAACATCCCTAATTTCGTTTCATGTATTAATAAAAGTACAAAAGTATTCAAAGTAACATCCTTAATTTCGTTTCCTTTATGGATAAACATACATAAATATTTAAGGAAATAAAATTTATTAGACAATTTTTAGATACCTAAGAAAATATAATCCTTAGAAATTCTTCAACTTACGTGTATGCATAGAAATATTCTAACATTAATGGAATAGGTAAAGAGATAAAACCTAAGAGAAAATATTAGAAATAAACATGCCAAAGAAATTTGAAATTCTTGGATAAGGAAGATAAATTTTTGTGAAGTAAGTAAAAGTCTTAAAATTTCAAGAAGATTGGATTAGGGTAATTTTTTTTTCCTAATTTAAGAGTTAAAGTTACTAAGTTTAGTATCTCCACCCATAAATTGGGTTTTCACTTATGGATAATTCATATAGAGGTTTTTCACTTTACATAATTTTTTTAGCAAAACCATTGGATAACCTAAGTAAGAAATAAAACATAGACTTGGAATAGGATATAGAAATTGGACCGGTATCCCAAAAATCATGAAAATGTGACCAAGCCCATTATGAAATGTAGAATTTTAACCAAAATAAAGAAAATAGACAAGAGTGAGCCCAAATCCAAGAGAAAAAATAAAAATAAAAATAAAGTGATAAGATAATGGTGTAATCAAGATTAGTTGAAATGGCATTAAGACAAAAATTTAGCAAGTGGTGTGATATCTTACATAATTTTAGCATGTGGTATGATAATACATAGCATTAGGACAAAACATTTCTATCCCACACAAATAATTTCAACCAAATAATGGAGATTCAAGGGCTAAAAATTTGCCACTTAAAAAGGCAAACCTATCATAATTGATTAAGACAAAAGAAAAAGTAAATGAAGCCTTAAATTAAAGGGACCTTGTCCCATATCTTAAGAACATATTATCATAATTTTCAAAATACAAATCTCCTTTTCCTATGCATATCTTGACTAAGGAAGAGGAAAACGAGAACATAAGTTGTTTGTTTTCCAAAAATTCAACCAAGTGTAACCTAATTGTGATAAGGTAGACCCATGATCATGAAAGGTGAATTATTTGATGGTCTATATTAGAAAACTCACCCTTACAACATTAGAATTTCGTCCAAGTGAGGGAGAGGAAAAATAGAAGCAAGGTAGAGTGAGGAAATGAGAGGAAGAAATGAAGAAAGAGGAAGGAGAAGTCTAGTGGACTAAGTGCTCCAGGTAAGTTTAACAATATTTCTTTTTGAAGAAAATTTTTGAAACTTAAAATATTTATATGAGATTTTGATCTTAGAACTTTAATGATTGGTCATGGATGTTGCTATATCATGTTACATATTATGTATATTTGAATACTTAGGTTGGTGTAGATAATTCTGCATGGGTATGGCTATGGGTGGCAGAATTTTAAGCTTCTGTGTTTTAATTTCTGGGAACATTCTATAAGGAATCTAAACAAATGGTTAACATAACAAATGTAGATTTATGTCTAATAGATTTTTAGTCACTAGAATCATTCAATTTAGAGTTCATATGAGGTAGATATGGTCCGATTAGTAAACAAATGTCAGATAATGGTTAATCAGGGAAGAATATGTTAGGATAGTTTCGGGGTTTTAATTTATGGGAACATTCTATAAAGAATTAAAATAAATGGTTAACATATGAATTATAGATATATGTATCACGGATTTTTAGACATTGGAATCACTTAATTTGGAATTCGTAGGAAGGCGATATGGATAGATTAGTAGGCAGAGATCAGAACCTACCCGAGAAGAAATAACCTGTACTTTGAGGGAGTAATATCACAATGATTTCTTAATATTTAGTTCAACTGTTCAACATAATAGTTTTAGATAATTGTTTTATCTTTACATTGACACTCAGATCACCTAAATCGGAGTTAAATGGAGGGCGTTATTCTCTGATTAGTAAGAGAAGGTCAGATAGGATGAAAACCTACATCAAAAAAATAAAGAAATAAAGTTAATATTTAAAAAAAAAGAATTTTATAAATGAAAATAATAAATGACTAGTATATGCTATAGCCATTGCCATTGCATGAACTTCTTACTATTCTAAGTGTGTAATTTTGACATGGAAATTGTAACAACCTTTTTTTTCTTTATTATTATACAATATTGAGTTCACATACACGTCATTAATCAAAACGTACATGCAACATAACAAACACATAAATATTTACATCTTGGTTATTTTGGTTGACCAATTCCGGAGATACAGGTGCAGGTGGTTGCACCTTCACCAGGATCTGAGCCAACTCGACCACAAACATCTTATTTAATTCTAAGATCTGCCCAACATAAAGTAACTAGATCGAATGTGCACTAAAAGCCAGAGCCATAGAAAAAGCTGCATAACTAATTTTCTGAACATGATATGGAAATATAGTGAGAATTAAATCTCAGTAAGTTCAACAATAAATCATCATCAATATAGCTCATCATATCATGTTCAGCTGTATAAACTACAGAAAATATCTTTGGTCACATGAATGCATTATATCTATACACATAAGAATCAAACAGTAATGATATGTATGACAGGATTAACTATTTTCAAAATATCATATGATGACCATCAACTTATTCTCATTTCAAGCTACTCCGGTCAGGGTGAGTATCCTCTACTCTCTGGTACGGGCTTTTCTCGCTCCGTCCGACATGGCACACTTTCTCTTTCTTTTTTCATAATCATAATTATAACCGTTGGTAGGGCGTCCCCTACTGGTGCACCACACGGATTGTCATGTGACCGTGCTCATTTCTTTTCTTTTTACAATGATAGTCAAAAATATGCTTTTAATAACAAGTATGTTTATCAAAATATAACTATTACCATAAATCATTGGTAATCATGCCATGAACATAACTATTTTAAATATCACTTTATAAAATATTTCCATGTCAGAATTTCACACTTAAGATGGTAAGAAGTTCATACAATGGCAATGGCTATGACATATACTAGTCATTTATAAGATTCGTCTTCTTTTTTAAATATTAATTTTATTTCTTTATTTTCTTGATGCAGGTTTTCATCATATCTAACCTTCTCTTACTAATTAGAACATAACTCCCTCAATTGAACTCCAATGTAGGTGATCTTGTTGTCAATTTCAAGATAAAACAATTATCTAAAACTATTATGTTGAACCTTGTAGCGAAATATTAAGCAATCAAGGTGATATTACTCCATAAATGTACAGATTATTTCTTCTCGGATAAGTTCTGACCTCTGCCTACTAATCTGTTCTTATCTCCCTCATAATAATTCCAAATTAAGTGATTCCAGTGGCTAAACATCCGTGACACATATATCTATAATTCATATGTTAACCATTTATTTTTATTCCTTATAGAATGTTCCCAGAAATTAAAACACCGAAGCTATCCTAACATATTCTTTACTGATTAACCATTTTCTGACCATTGCTTACTAATCGGATCATATATACCTCATATGGACTCCAACTTGAGTGATTCCAGTGGATAAAAATCCATGACACACATATCTATAAGTCTTATGTTAACCATTTATTTTAATTCCCTACAGATAATTCCCAGAAATTAAAACACAGAAGCTATCCTAACATATTCTTCCCTGATGAACCATTTTCTGACCTTTGCTTACTAATTGGACCATATCTACCTCATATGGACTCCAAATGGAATGATTCCAGTGGCTTAAAATCCGTGACACATATATCTTTAATTCTTATGTTAACCATTTATTTTAATTCCATACAGATAATTCCCAGAAATTAAAATACAGAAGCTATCCTAACATATTCTTCCCTGATGAACCATTTTCTGACCTTTGACTACTAATCAGTTCACATCTTCCTCATATCAACTCTAAATTGAATGATTTCAGTGGCTAAAAATCCATGACACATATATCTTTAATTCTTATGTTAACAATTTATTTTAATTCCTTATAGATTGTTCCCAGAAATTAAAACACCGAAACTTAAAATTTTGTCACCCATAGCCATACCCATACAGAACTATCTACACCAACCTAAGTATTCAAACATACATCACATGCAAGATCAATATGTAACATGATATAGTAACATCGATGACCGATCATCAAAGTTATAAGATCAAAATCTCATATAAATATTATAAGTTTCAAAACTTTTCTTCAAAAAGAAATATTGTTAAACTTACCTGGAGCACTTAGTCCCCTAGGCTTCTCCTTCCTCTTTCTTCCTTTCTTCCTCTCCTTTCCTCACTCTACCTTGCTTCTATTTTTCCTCTCCCTTACTTGGACGAAATTCTAATGTTGTATGGGTGGGTTTTCTTATATAGACCACCAAATAATTCACCTTTCATGATCATGGGTCTACCTTATCATAATTAGGATACACTTTGTTGAATTTTTGGAAAATAAACAACTTATGTTCTCGTCTTCCTCTTCCTTAGTCAAGATATGTATAGAAAAAGGAGATTTGTATTTTGAAAATTATGATGATATGTTCTTAAGATAAGGGACAAGGTCCCTTTGATTTAGGGATTCATTTTCATTTTCTTTTGTCTTAAACAAGTATGATAGGTTTTCCTTTTTAGGTGACAAATTTCTAGCCCTTGAATCTCGATATTTGGTTGATATTATTTGTGTGGGATAGGAATGTTTTGTCCTAATGCCATGTATTATCATACCACTTGCTAAAATTATGAGTGTAGGATATAGATGTTTTTGTCCTAAAGCCTTGTATTATCATGCCACTTGCCAAAATGATGAATGTAGAATCACACCACTTGCTAAATTTTTGTCTTAATGCCATGTAACCTAATCTTTATTATTATTACATTATTATATCATCACCTAATTTATTTTATTTTATTTTTCCTCTTGGATTTGGGCTTATTCCTACCCATTTTCTTTGCTTTGGATAAAATTCTACCTTTCTTGGAGGGCTTAGTCACATTTTCATAATTTTTGAACTATTGGTCCAATTACTATATCCTAGTCCAAGTCTATGTTTTATTTCTTGCTTAGGTTATCCAATGGGCTTGCTAGAAACTTATTTGAAGTGGAAAAACTCTATATGAAGTGTCTATAGGTAAAAGCCCAAATTATGGGTGGAGATACTAAACTTAGTAACTTTTACTCTTAAATTAGGAAAAATTACCCTAATCCAATCTTCTTGAAATTTTAAGACCTTTAATTAACAAAAATTTATCTTCCTTACCTAAGAATTTCACCTTTCTTTAACATGTTTATTTCTAATATTTCCTCTTAGGTTTTCTTTCTTTACCTATTCCATTAATATTAGAACATTTCTTTGCATATATGTAAGGTGAAAAATTTATAAGGAAAATATTTAAAAATTACGGGATGTTACATTCTTCCCCCCTTAAGAAATTCGGTCTTCGAATTTCTGTCCATCCTACCACATGTAGGTATTGAAATTAAGGCATTATTTAGAGTTACCAACCTTATTACCTAAATAATTAGGGATATCTTTTCTGTATAACATCTTTACTTTTTAATATGTCTATTCACTTGAGTGATTTTGCCATATAACTTAACCATAACGATTTCTTTCACTCATAAGTTCTTCAATTTATATCCTCTAGCTCGCATGGATATATCTATGGGTCGATATTAGAAAACACACATATAAAGGAACATATTCACCTTCATATTGGGTAACTATCTTTTCTTATTCCAAACTTCTATCAAGTCATTTTTTGTTTGTTTTCATATATCAACACCATCCCCTGAATATCATCATGTTAATCTATCATCTATTTTTTTATCCTCAAATCCTTTAATCAATATGTTAAACATACATAGCAATAAATCCTTCAAACCTTTAATAATGTTTATGTACCATTGATACATGTCTAATAATTCCAACTTATTTCATCACAGTAATTCTATACAAGCTTATTAACACCATTAAACTCATTGTCAAAAATTTCAATTATTTCTTCTATCATATCCAAAAGAACATCATTCTAGATTATGTCAATCCTATTTAATTCACCCAATCATTTCGAGAAGATTTTTCCTAACAATTACTCATACATGAATTCTTAATTCCAACATAATTCACATCCTAGATACTAGACTCAATTTAGCATGATATAATCCTTTAACACAAATATCTTGATCACTTACATTATTTTCGGACATAGTTCTCAGAATATTCTCTATATTTCCAAATTAAGAGTTCAAAGACTAACTTAAATCCTACTTCCTATATTTTATTCCTCAAGAACTTCAACACCACTAATTCTCTTGATTACATTCGTTAAAACACCATAAGGCCATCATCCATCCATTCCTTACAAACTTTTTATTTCTTTAACCTACTAACCTCTTGGACACCAAAATAACTGAGTTTCAGAGAAAATAAATTAACTTTTCTTGTAATGAGGGAAAAGAACTTTTCATTTAATGCCAAACATTTATGTAGGACAATGCAGCAGAAAATGTGGAATTCATAATAGAGCATGGTGCCAAAATAGGAAGTCAAAAATTTAGACGAAGCTTTGAAATAAAATTAAAATCGGTGGCCGTAATTCTTAAAAATATGTAAACAAAATCTAGCCGTTATTTCAGCAAAAATTGGCGGCCGCAAATTTTGAATATATGTGTAAAAATCTACTTTAAATCTGTTGGTATTCGGTGGAAAAATAGCACATGGAAAAAGAAATATTTCTGAGTTTATAAAAATCTGTGAAAATCAAAGAATACGTAGTTAACTGGTAGGATGCAGTTGATTGCTTCTAAATAGATATCATCAATCAACTGTAAGATAACCAGTCCAAATTAAAATTTCTCAGAATAGCTAGTCGATTTCATAATACCGATAGTCTACTGGCAAAAACATTGAGAAAACAAAAAAAATGGCCCTCTTCACTAATTATTTGGTTTGCATCTTCATTTTTTTTTTACAATGACGCCTATCATTTACAACTTCCCTACATGCCTCAAGACATCACTCCTTCATCAAGGACAACAAGAAAAAAAAATTTCCTGGTGATATCCTAACCTTATTCTCTTTATGTGCTTAATATGGGTCACAATCATAACTACTGTACATATACATGCTTGCCGTCATTTTTGAATGTTTTTTTACCTTTAATTTAGCTGATATCCACCAATCACTCACATAGTTGTTCTAATAATATCCAGCCTATTCGCATAGCTATTATAGATATGCCCTTCTCTGAGTTCTATAAATACTTACATTAGTATCTTTGTCTATACTCAAAGTTAAGCTGATATCCACCAATCACTTACATAGTTGTTCTAATACTGGGATTTAATTCTCACTATATTTCCATGTCATGTTCAGAAAATTAGTTATGCAGATTTTTTCTATAGCTCTGGCTTTTAGTGCACGTTGGATTGAGTTATTCTATGATGGGCGGATCTGAAATAAAATGTTTGTAGGCGAGTTGGCACAGATCCCGGTGAAGGTGCAACCACCCGCACCCGAATCTCTGGAATTGATCAACCAGAATAAATAAGATGTAGATATTTATGTGTTTGAAATGTTGTACATACGTTTTGATTAATGATATGTATGTGAACTTTATAATGTATAATAATAAATAAATAAAAAGTTGTTACAACGTGTACTTCAAGAATGTGTTTTTGGAGAACATTGGTTGTATCTTTGATGATTAGAGGATTTTCTTACGATAGAGTTCAAAAGGCTTGGTAAGAAAAAGGAGGATAATGCACTGTGGCTGTGTTCAGTATTTGTTGTGTTATGGTGTATAGAGTTGTAGAGAAACTTTTGAATTTTTAAGGGTGTATCTATGCCTTTGAAGATGTTATGAGATATGATAGTGTCCATGTCCTCAATTTATCAGGGGGCTCTATTTTTTCTATGGTCTTGCTATTAGATTGATTTGATGTTTATACTTTGATTACAACTTTGTAGGTATTGCTTATTTTAATTATAACCCAATATTGGATTCTGTAAATCAGATTTGCTTAATTTGATTTATTTGAACTCTTTATTGTGCATTTCTTTTTTGCTTTGAATTTAATTTTGTATGTTATTTTATTGAATGTATTGAAAATAGAACTACATTTTTTTATAAAAAAAAAGTTTCTTGGCAAGTGGGTAGAGAGATGAATAAAAAATAAAAATTTTTTTTTTTTTACCAATATTATGAATATTATTTTGTTAATTATATATATATACATTAGAATTTATATCAATGTATAAAGTAATTAAAAAAATTGTATTAAGATTGATTTTAAATAAGTATATATGCAATTTTATTATAAGAATAGTTTTGTCATTTTATATCATTCTTATCCTATCCTATCATTATCTGATTTATTCCAAACACAGGATAGGATAGTTCTTCTCCTATCCTGTTGCACATCAAACACAGAATAGGATAGGAGCTATCCTGCTGTTATCCTATTCTACTATCCTATCCTATCTTGCTCTCCAAACGAGTCCTAAAAGTGTACAAATTAATTATATTACATGCTTATTTATTATTGTTTACACACGAGTAGATTAAAAATCCAAGAGCACAAAAAAAAAAGATAAATGAAAGTTTAACTTAAATTTGAAAAAAATATATTGAATATGAACATAGTTGGACTTAAATATGATAAAATCTTAGGGCTTATATATATAAGCCTTATGAGGCTCAAAGCCTACATAGTTTGAAGGTAGAATAAAACTATGAAGTAAATTGATTGACTTCAATTATTTCTTTGTTAAAGAAAGGTAGATAGATAATGATAGCTCAAAATAGTCTTACGTGAGTTGGATTGATTTTATTTGAAAAACCAATACTTCTCTCGTCTTTCAATTTTTTTCCTTGATTTTTGAAGAAAATAATATTTTGAATATTTTATATTTTTAAAAGAAATGAATTTCTAGTTTTTTGAAAAAAGGAAAAGAAAACTCTACTGACAATTTTTGAAAAAAGGAAAAGAAAACCCTAATGGAGAGTACTACGATTTTGGTCGAACAATTTTTCAAATTAGTCGCAGATCAGAACTAGATAATCTTAAAAAAAAGATAAACTCTAAAACTTTTATTTAGATACTTCAAATTGAAAATCTGACACCGTAGATGGATTCAAGAGATAGATAAACCTTAGGATATGAAATTTTTGACTATCTGACAATTTTTTGTGCATCGTGAACAGTAAATCTAGTCGGTATGAATAGTGATTCCGACGATAAATAGTATTTTCCAACTGTGAATAATACCCATTAGTTGACTAGTGTTGACTAAATTCTCAGAGGCTAAATTTCGCGATTTGAGAGTTATTTCGTAAGTTTTTGGATCCTTCGGACTTGTTTTTGAGATCTATTTAGTCAAATTTGAATTGAAATAATATATTTGGGGACTGGCGAATATGAAGCTTTATCTTATGAGTAGATAATTATTTATATGACTTACCCTATGCTCTTCTTGAACTTTAAATAAATAATTGATTATGTTTACAAGTTATTTATATTTTCATATAACTCTGAAATGGATTAAAATTATCTAAATTGTTACAATCTGGTATATAGTTCAAGAAAAGTATGGTTTTGAAAATAGATTTTTAAACTCATTCAATATGTGATTTTAAATTGTATTTCTCATTATATGGTAAAAGAAATATATTGTGCATGTGGCATTGATATGTAAAACTATAAGATTTCCTTAGAAACGGGCATGTATATGTGATTACTCTGATTGGAAAGTTTCTGATAGAAAAATTGTATTGAGATTGAAAATTATGCATTATACTAAAACCTCTATTTTGAACGATATGATATATATGCAAATATAATTTTTGTGGAGAAATCCTTTCGGAAACATTGTTTGTTAATAGCAGGCGATGTTAGCCCTTGTGCACCTTGATACCTCAGTTAGCAAGGGTGGTGCTAGTTTCATGTGATGGCCAACACACGGGATATTATATGTGAAGGAGAGTGGGATGCCTCATATCTGGGCGAGATATCGATTATATGATATGTGATTTGCCCTCCCTTGTTTTGTGCTTGGAAAATTGCCCATATTAGAGTCTCTTCACGTGTCTTCTTGAATGGTGGTAAGGCAAACCTTAGCTGAGATAATAAGTATAGGAAAATCCTACACCACGAAAGTACGGAATGGCTTGAACTCTAATATGGTGGTTATGATATGGGATCCTCCTAATGTTTTCATGTGAAATATTTTGATGCATAACAAAATTTGTTAAACGATCATACAGTATAGTATATGGTTTTGGATATCTGAATATCCTTTGTTTGAGAATATTTAAAATGTGTCACGTCCGTACTTTACGAACGCGAATACCGTTACTATCCGAAAAACTTTTCATTACACATGTGCAAATGATCTCACGATAACACATATTCAAGTATTTTTCAACGTTCACAAGTTTACAAAACCAATAATTATACATGCCAAATCTATATACATCAAGTTTACAGCGGAAACAAGAATCCTGCCTGTGACTTTCAGAGCATCACTAGAGTACAAATATATTACAATATAATACACTGAAAGCCTAGAAACAAGTTAGGCTCACCACTGAGGCACGACACCTAGTCGGTCAAGTAGCTGCGAGACCAAATTCTGGGTCTTTATCTGAAAAATATGTCAACCACGTGTAGTGAGTTTTACAACTCAGTGAGCAGATAACACCTCCTATGACTTCTCTGGTCAACATAAGGATGTACTCATATAGTAAAACTTATCATATCAAAATATACCGTTCAGAAGTATATTCTTATGGGACCCGCATTTTCAAATATTCTCTGTTCAAAAATCATAATCAGGTCTTTCAGACTGTATGCGATACTGTATAAACAATGCTCATATCAAGTTTAAAATCATATTCAATACTGTAAAATCATTAATCAAATTATGCTATGCATCAAAACATTTCTGTTAAAATATTCGGAGGACCCCATATCAGAACCACCATACCAGAGTTTGACCCATTCCGTACTTTGGTGGTATAGGATTTGCCTAAACTCAGCATCCTGCTGAGGTTTGCCCTACTACCATTCAAGAGAACACGCGAAGGGACTCTGTATGGGTCTTTCCCAAGCACACAGTAAGGGAAGGCAAAATAACATCTCATATAACTGGCATCTCGCCCATATATAGGAGGCATTCCGCTCTCCTTCACATATAATCTCCCGTGTATTGGCCCTCACACGAGGCTAGCACCACCTCCCCTACTAGCTGAGGCAATCAAGGTGCGCACCAAGGCTAACATCACCTGCTGTTAGCAGACAGTGTTTCTAATAGGATTCCTCCACAGAAAATACCATATGCACATATGCCATATAATCCAGTATAAATTCTCAATATAATACAGACTTCTGTCTCAAAATACTCATATGTCAAAACTTCCCATTCAGGGGTAACATGTATACATGCCCATATCCAAGGCAAACATATCACTGTAAAATCAATGTCACATGTATAACATATTTTCTTTGCCATGTCATGCGAAATACGTGTAAAAATCACATGCTTAATGTGTTTCAAAACTTATTGCAAAATCAAACTCTTCTTGAACTACATATCATATATCAAATATTTTAGACATTTCCAAACCATTTCAAGAACATATGGAAGTATAAATAACATGTAATCATGCTCATTTATCAATGTAAAGTTCAAGAAGAGTAAAACCAAGCCATAGAAAGAATCATCTACTCACCACTTTGAAGCACAAAGTTGAACACCCTTAAAATCCTATTTTCTTATCCGAATTCAGTGAAATAAACCCCAAAATCAAGTCCGGAACGTCCGAAAACCTTGAAAATGACTCCGGATTTGCGAAATTTGGCCTTTGGGAGCTCGATCAACGTAGGTCAACGCGAGGAGGTCCGGCTGCCACGCGCTACACGCGCCGCCCGAGGAGCTGCGCGTGGGCGTCACTCTCCGAGGGAGATACGGCGCGTGCGGTGGTGGATCGGCCTGAAATTTGAGATCCAAAGGTTTCGGTGCCTTCTGGATAGATCTACGGTGTTATTTTTTGTGGTTGAGAACTAAAAGTAGGAGTTTCGGGGGTTACCTTTTTGGCCGTTTTCCCTTCAATTTTCCGACCAATTTTCGGTCAATTCTCCAAAAACCAATCAGATGGATTCGAAGAACTCTTCGTCCTGAGTCCGTTGGTGGTGGTGGTGTCGAAATCCGAGGTCCATAGGTGAGGCAATCTTAGAGAGAAGTTAGAGGGTTTTCGGGGAGAATTTTCTGAAGAGAGATGGAAAAAAAAATTGCAAATGACTGCTTCTGAAGTGGTTGAGGCCCTTAAAATATCTCGGGAGACCTTTCTGCAAAATTTCACTTTTAGCGGGAGGTCCTTGCAAATTTTCCTTATTTACATTTTAACCCCGAAACTTTTAAGAAATTGCATTTTTGCCCCGAAACGTAAATTTCTAACATTACTTTTATAATTCTTTAATCCATGTAAATAATAACTTATTTTCACCGGGTCCTAACTCCATTTTCGAAATCCTCTCTTTAATTCCGCATTTTCCTTAATTAAAATCTCCATTTTTCCAAAATTATCTCTTTTATTCTAAATTTCTTTAATTGAACTTTCTCGTTAAATTTACGGTTATTACAAAATGTAGGTCCCATATGGATATACTTCTGAACTATATTTTCTATGTGACAGATTTTAAAATATAAGTACATCCATATGTTGACCTAAGAGGTCATAAGAGGTATTATCTGCTCACTGAATTGTCAAATTCACTACAAGATACTTACATTTCTTTTCAGATAAGAATACATAGTTTGGTCCTATAGCTACGTGATCAACTAGGTGTCATATTATCTAGGTAAGCCTACGTTGCTTCCAAGACTCATAGTGATTAAATTATTTTGTACTTGTATTCTAGAGTATGCTCTGAATGCCATAGGCAGTATCCCTGCTTCTATTGTAATATGTGTATAAAGACTTGGCTTGTATATTTGGTTATATTGGAGAACTTGTAAACTTATATTATTAATCCTGATATGTGGTATACTTGGAGTAAGTATGCAATAGAATAAGGTTAAAGTTATTTTCTATTCGTGATAATTGCATTCCCTTAAATTAGGGGCGTGACAAAAAAGCTTTGAAATTTGTAACATGTATATGAGATTTTGATCTTAGAACTTTGATGAAATTTATAATATTTGCTACTTGGATTATTGGCCATAGATGTCGTTATATCATGTTACATGTTGATTTTGCATGTGATGGTTGTTTTGAATATTTCGGTTGGTATGGAAAGTTCTGCACAGATATGATTATGGGTGGCAAAAATTTAGGACTTTTATGCTGCTGTTATGTATATTTGAATGTGGTGAAAAATTGATAGAATATGATTAGATTGATAAAATGAGTATGGCCTTAAAAATTTAGAAGAAGAACATGAAAAATTTCAGTTGGGAAACACCCTTAGTGATGTATGATTTGATTCTGTTTTTCTTTTGAAGTGGATGATGAAATATGTTAAATTAAGTAAGAAATATAATTAAATGTTGAGATGAGTAATTCTTTAGTTAGATGAAAATTTGGAAGAAAATAGAAGATGACTTAATAAAAGGATAAACTAAAACTTTAGAAAAGGCTAATTTAAGAAAACTAGATTTCAAAGTAACTAGGGAAGCTTCTATTTTTAAAAATCTAGGAAGAAGAGGTTGAGAATTAAAAGAAATGGTTAACATTAAAAATGTATATATATATATATATATATATATCTCACGGATGTTTTGGCAGTAAAATCACTCAATTTGGATTCCATATGAGGGAGATATGGTTAGATTAGTAAGCAGTGATCAGAAACTAGATAACCAAGGAAGAATCTGTTAAGTATGCTTCTGTGTTTAAAATTGTGGGTACAATATGTAGGGAATTAAAGGAAATTTTTTACATAATAAATATAGATATATGGCTTTCGGATTTATAGGCTTTGAAATCACTTAATTTGGAGTCCATATGAGGGAGATATTGCTAATTAATGAGTAGAGGTCTGAATCAGTTTAAAACCCAGGGTGGTAAATATAAGTATTTTTGTTTTCCATTTTTTGGAAATAATTCGTAAGGAATCTAAAAAAATGATAAACATAAAAGTTGTAAATAATTATCTTAACTGTTTATAAGCTTTGGAATCACCTAATTAGAGTTCTTATAAAAGAAATATGGTTGAATACGTGAGAAAATGTCACAGAACACGACCAGGCCATGTTCTAGGTTACTTCAGCACGGGTAAGCCGTGTTCAGGGCTGTTCTTAAGTATGTTTGAAGTATTTTTCAAGTATATCCGTGTCCTAGAACATGGCCAGGCCGTGTTGGGAGTTGGTAAAACTTATTTTTAACATTTTTCTACCCTAAATGAACCTCATTAACTATAGGGTAATAATAAAAATCAAATTGGAAAAGAATGTCCTATAAAATTTGAGAACATGTGTTGGAAATAATATAAGTAGGAGGAAAGTAACTAGAGGCTAAGCATAAAGAAAATGAAAAGATGAAAATAATATTTAAAAAAGAAGAAGAATCTTATAAATGGAAATAATAAATAACTAGTGAATGCCTCAGCCATTGTCATTGCATGAACTTCTTACCATCTTAAGTGTGTAATTTTGACATGAAAATATTTTATAAAGTGACATTAAAAAATGGTTATGATGATGACATGATTGCATTATACTAATGATTTTTGGTAGTGATTATGTTTTGATGATAAATTATGGCATGTGAGTATAATGAACATACTTGTTATTGAAATTATATTTTTGGCTATTAACGTGAAAAGAAAAGAAAAGAAAAGAGACGAGCATGGTCACATGGCGGTCTGTATGGTGCACCAGTAGGGGACGCCCTACTCACAGTTATGATTATATTAATGAGAAAAGAAAGAGAAAGTGTGCCACATCGGATGGAGCGAGAAAAGTTTGAACCAGAGAGTAGAAAGTACTCACCCTGACTGAGATAGCTTGATATAAAAATAAGTTGATAGCCATAATATAATATTATGAAAATAGTTATTTATACCATATATATAATTACTGTACGATTTTCTTGTCCATAGATAAAGTGCATTCATGTAATATAAGATATTTATTGTAGCTTATACAGATGAAAATAACATGATGAGTTTTATTGATGATAATTATGATTTATTGTTGAACCTACTAGAATTTAATTCTCACTATATTTTCATATCATGTTTAGAAGATTAAATATGCAGATATTCTCTATGATCGACTTTTAGCGTACGTTGGGTCGAGTTAGCTAAGATTCCAGTAAAGGTGCAACCACCCATACCCGTATCCCCGAAACTGGTCAATATGGATGAATAAGATGTAGACATATATATGTTTGATTTTTGTATGGATGTTTTTAATTAATGATGTGTATGTGAACCCTGAATTGTATTAGTGTTAATGGTATACCATAAACCTTATTTATGCTTGGTTAATTTAATTGAATGTTATTATGAGTTAAATAGTTAGAAGAAAATAGGTAATGACTTTACAGGATTTTAAAAATATATATATGTATATATATAGAAAAGAATGGAGTTGTTACATAATTGGTATTAGAGAAGGTTGATGCGTATTTTCGCAAGTGCACGAATCGTTCAAGTAATAAAGTGTACAAAAGTACGGATATCGAACCTACAAGGAATGGCGTTACTAAGTACCGAAATTAACTAATCCAAATTTTATTTGAAAACCCAATTGTTGAAATTGTTTAAGAGGCAAATTAACTTAAAAATAAATGCAAATAACACAATTGAATGTTGTTCACAAATGATTAAAAATGCTAAGGCATTTGATTTCACTAAATCAATTCAATCTGATTTCAAGTTATGTTATATGAGAATCAAAGCTAAAAGTGATGGTTGAAAAACCCAAATTTATCTAATACTCTCTCTCGAGTTATATTAGAATTACTTATCTATGATAACCAACTATATTTCTATGAAGATTTAATCACAAACAAGCACATTATGATTTATGGAATTTCTAGAATAACCACATACATCATGCATTAGGTCTCACACTCGCATTAACCATACGGTATTTATCACAAGAAGCATTCATTATACATCTCCTCTCGGTCTCAATATAATGCAACAAATCATCTAAATCTTGGCCAGAAATTTAGAAGCATTAAGCATGGAAATAAATACTCAACTTGAAAACAATGAACTCATATACCCATAATAAAAGAAATCAGATTTTCTTGATTCAACTACATCATAGCCTTAGCAAAAATGAATTAGTTCATAATGGAAATAAGAACAAAAATTATCTCAACTGAATCCATGAATACAAAATCGGAATAAACTACAGAAAATAGAAGCTAAGGAGAAGAGATGAAGAACTCTTGAAGATGAACACTTGGCAGCAACAATGGTGATAATCCTTCAAGATTCTCCAAGCTTTCTCTCCAAAATGGCTTCCTCTCCTCCAAAAACACCTCAAACCCAGTCCTCTCCGTCCTCTCCATCGTCCCCTCTTTCTCTATCTTATGGTATATATAGATCTAGGGTTTTGGGAGCAATTTTGGAACAAAACGACCTAAAAAATGTGTTTTCGGACGAAATTCACCGGCGGAAAAATTATTCTCGCCGTGGCGAGATTTAGATCTCAGGTTCTTGTCGGCGGCGAGATTCATTTGGCCGGCGGCTAAAGGTATTGCGCCAGCGGCGAAATAATCTCGCCGGTGGCGAGATGCGTTTGGCCAAAACTCGTGCTCTCTAGAATATTTGCACTGCATGATTTTCACCGGCGGCGGATTTCTCGCCGCCGGCGGGAATCCAAATCTTGAAACTTTGTTTTTTTTTATTCTCACTCAATCCCGATCATTGAAATTTGTCCCAAACTTCTCCAAAATTATGATTTTACCAGAAATTGCACTTTAAACACGAAATACCCGTGAAATGACATTTGTGGATAAAATAATCAAATAAATGCAATTTTCACACAAATATCAACATTTAAATCATAACAAAAATGCAATAATTTGACTCTTATCAACAACCCCCAACCAGCTTCTTGCTAGTTTCCAGCAAGAAAAGCGATCTATGAATAAATTCAAAGGAGACATTAAAAGAAAAATTCTAAGAAAATTTATTCTATTTACAAAATTACATTAAGCATATGCAATAAGCCTTTAAACCCCTAGGCAACCCTAGTAGGACGAGTTATAGTCTCGTGAGGGCTTCCAGTGATGATACCCACAAACATCTTACCTAAAACTATCCTAACTCAAAACAATAAAATCACATAACAATTCGTTTGCACAAATGTCTCAAAAATTGTAAATAACACACAACACATAGAATAATTAAATGTCACCTAAGCTTTAAGAAATCTCAAATGCCAATTTCACTTTTGTTATTGACTCTTAAACATCCATCAAACCATAAACCAATAGCTATAATGCCTGGATAATATTATGCACAACATCCACAAACAAAAAGGTGAAATCGCAAACTCCATAGGCTCACTTTTCAAACCTCTCTCCACTAATGAAGGAAAAATACACCACTTCAGATCAATAGGACTTTATGGGGCTTGTAATGTTAGGCTTAGGTATTTGGTTAAGAAAGAACGGGAAGTGTCAAAATACAAATAAGAGAACTTATTAGATTAAACACAACCAATTAAGTAAAAGAGTAACACTATTAAACCCAAATTGTTTCTTCCGATCATATCCCATTTTTCCAAAGATAAATAAAATTCTTCCTCAATCTTTCACCTCAGTACATCCATCACTAACACTCTTTATTTACAAGAATGTGAAGGCTTTTTTTTTAATTCCATCCTTACTCCAATTGCTCTTAAAAAGTTTGTGTTCAAAATTAAGTGCTCTTAACAAATAAAGTAGGAATTATATATATATGTATTTTCGCTAAATAAAAGGTAGGTTATAGAAGGCAAAAAGAAAGAAAAATAAGTCTAACAACATATTTAAACAGGCTCAAAGAGGTAACTAGTGATATAAGGATAACAAGGTAGGCTTAAAATGGCACAATCGATCTAAAAATGGCCTACATCATATCCTAAACAGTGTAATTCCAAATTATTTTGCCTCAAGAGGTTTTCAAATGAGTTTTAGAGTTTGTTGAGATCACAAAAATGTTCATGAAAAATTCGCACATAAGACTTCTCTAAACATTTAGACTAATCAACCAAGTCATACCACATACCAAAAGAGTCGCCAACTAGGTGAAATCAACATTTGAAATTATCTTTAAACTGAAGCAAAATTTAATATCTTCTAAAAGCTACGTGTTGTCACAATCACACTATTATCATCAACGTGAAAATTAAAACAAGTAAAATGCAAATGAGACAAAAGACAATAAAAGGAATTAAATCAAAATGCAGAAAAATAAATGGAAAATCAAAATTAAACACAAATAAACACACAAACAAAACTACTGAAAATGAAGCTAAGAAAAAATTTACCGTTTATCACACCCCCAACCAAAACCTTACATTATCCTCAATGTAAGAAAGAAAAAACTGCAAATGGCCATCAACATCACAAAGAGAAAGAGAGCTAGGTGCACCATCACAGTCACAGTAATTTGTTAAATCACGGGGTTAACAATAAAAGAAAGTCAATCAGAAAGAAACAAAACAAAAAAGGTGTCAAAAAGTAAAACACTCAACAAAAGTCCACAAGATGAATATCAGAAACTAAACAGAAAATACGAAAATAAATAACAAGAAGTACTGAAAACAACTGAAAGCAAAATAAAACATCACTCATCATCATCATCATCATCTTCGGTCCCAATGTAAACAGATGCATCGGGCATAAGGGGGAAAGTCGGCATCACAGGATAATCACTTATATCACTCCCAAACTGCAGAGTCATCCTCTAAAGGTAGTCATGAAGGAACTGTGTACTCTCGGTCTAAAAGTTCCTCTGCTATATGAGTAACTGACTCTGATAAGCAAGATGCTCCCTCTGGTAGTTCAAAATACGCTCAATCCTGCCCAACTGGTGTTCAACAGACTCAACCCTAGGCTGGGAGGAACTCGCACTAGTCCCGACAATAGAATGTGGGCGTTTCTTAGGACGCGATGCTATACCCAAAAACTCAGCAAGCTTTGGCCCATCAATAGGCTTCATCACACGATCAATTTCCTCATTTTTGTCCTAAATCACTCCTTGGTTTTCACAGATAGCAGAAATCAAAGATGGGAACCCAATGCCTCCAGATGCAGCCCTCACACTCTGCATGATATAATCAAAGATAACCCTGTCATCATCAATAGAGGCCCCTAACACAATGGCATAAAGTAGGATGGCTCGCTCTCTAGTGACATCACTAAGGTATGCAGTAGGCAATAAATTGGCACAAATGAAAGCATACCAGGGATGTACATCATCTAATAAAGCACTTCGAAGGAAAGTTTTATACACATCCCTCGACATCTTCCATACTGTGCCTGGCTTACAGACCGAAGCACTAACTGTCACTATGTTAATATCTGAAAGTAATCGGAGAAAATCCTCATCATCCCCCATTGTTGGCAAACCGTAATAGCTATTAATCACTTCTTTGGTGAAGAGTACCCATTGTCCACGCACATAAACCTTGTAATCCACCCGCTTTGGAGCATTAGTATAGAATTCCCTTACCAATGAAAGGCAACCCCCCTCAATAGGATGACAAGAAATCTCCCACTTCCTAGCCTGAAGATGTGGGACATAATTACCCCAACAAGGAGTCTGATCAATCAAAAACCATCTGTATGATTGCCCTTTTAACAACCTTTTCCACAAAATGCTTTGCAGCATACTCAGAAATAAACAAACTCCTGTCAAATGAAGAGGCACGACCCCTTTGGGTTGTGGTCTTCTTAGGCATTTTCACAATATAACTTCAATCCAGACAATCTAGATAATTCACAATATCACAATGCCTCAATATATCAGAAATCAAAGCAAGAATGGCAGCAATTTAACCAAAATATCCTCAATTTCAAAAAGCCCTAAATTGCCAAATCACATTTAAATTCAAAACCCTAGCTTGCAATTCATCTTCCACAATCCAATTTATCCTCCAACAATCTCTTACAATTTAAGAGAAATGCAAATAAACAAAACTTTATACCAAAATGACTCACTTGTTAGAGGAAAATCAAGCTCCAATATGCTAAAATTTTGCCTCCAAAACACCCCAAAATCGTCTCCAAAATCGCGCATAAACAGCCCCAAAATCACGCATAAAACACCCAAAAACAGCCCCAAAATCTGCTCCAAAACTGATGAACTTGCAGCAAATCATGAATGAAACAAGTGTATGGTGATGGATTTGGTGTTTGATGATGATGGGTGATGAAGATTTGGAGTTGGGATGAGAGAAAATGGAGAAACTTAAGAGAAAAGTAAAAAACAATCGCGTGAAATCTAACCTGGTTGCGGCGAGAATCCCCTTTAAATTGATTCTCGCTAGCGGCGAAAATAATCCTGCCGCCGTGAGATCTTCTTTCCGCTGGTGGCAAAAATTTCCTCGCCGGCGGCAAACGTAGGGTTTTTTTTTCTTTTTTTTTTAAACTTGCAAAACAAATAAAACTGATAAAAATTAAAAATAAAATTATCATTGAATGAAGTGCAGAATTGAAAATCTAACTAATAATTCACCAAAACTGAAAATTAATTTAAAATTTTAAAATTTAAGATTACTAAAATAAAATGAGATAAAAGATGAGAAAACAAATCTGATGGATTGCCTCCCATTAAGCGCTTTAAGTTATAGTCATTAGTTAGACTTTCTGTCATTCTTTACTGCGGTTGTTGTAAGTCTAGAGAATCCTTCTGCTTGCTGAATTCTCTGTCAAAATATGGCTTCAACCATTGTCCATTCACCTTGAAAGTTCCCTTTATTTCATGACTAATCTCAACTGCTCTATAAAGAAACACCTTGGTTACTAGAAAAGGTCCCGATCAACGAGATCTTAGCTTTCCTAGAAAAAAGTCTGAGACGGGAATTATAAAGCAGCACTTTCTATCCCACCTCAAAGTTTCTCCTCAGAATGTGCTTATCATGCCAAACCTTTGTCTTGTCCTTATATATTCGGGCATTCTCATAAGCATCATTCCTCATTTCATCCATCTCATTCAATTGCAACACCCTCTTTTCACCTGCTGCCTTAAGATCAAAATTCAAAATTTTAATTGCCCAATATGTCCGATGTTCCAATTCAACTGGAAGGTGACAAGCTTTTCCGTACACCAATCAGTATGGAGACATGCCGATAGGTGTCTTGAAAGCTATCCTATAGGCCCAAAGTGCATAATCTAATTTCCTTGACCAATCCTTGCGTGAGTTATTTACGGTCTTTTCAAGGATCCGCTTCAACTCTCGGTTTGACACTTTAACTTGTCCACAATTTTGAGGGTAGTAAGGTGTTGCTATCCGGTGTGTTACTCCATACTTTTGCAACAAAGTTTCAAATTGGTTATTGCAAAAATGCTTACCTCCATCACTTATAATTACTCTAGGTGTGCCAAATCTGGAAAATATGTTCTTCTTGAGGAAATTGATCACAACCCTAGCATCATTGATAGGCAAGGCAACTGCTTCCACCCATTTAGAGACATAATCTACACCAACAAGAATGTATTTATTAGAATGAGATGAAGGAAAAGGCTCCATAAAATCAATACCCCAAACATCAAATAAATCAATTATCAAAATATTATTTAAGGGCATTTCATGTCTCCGTGAAATATTGACGCTCCTTTGGCAATCATCACACATTGAAACAAACTTGAAAGCATCTTTAAACAATGAAGGCCAATAGAATCTGGATTGCAAAATTTTTGCTGCAGTTTTTGTTCCACCAAAATGTCCTCCAATTTCCTTCGAATGGCAATGGCGAAGAATGCTTTCCATTTCTTCATCCGGCACACATCTTCTAATGATTTGATCTGCACAATGTTTATACAAGTAAGGTTCATCCTAAAAATAATGTTTCAAATCAGAAAAGAATTTCTTTCTTTGTTGATAAGACATGATAGGAGGTAAAATTTTCTTGACCAAATAATTTGCATAATCAGCAAACCATGGAGCCGTTCGGATAGCAAGTAATTGCTCATCAGGAAATGTTTCATTAATTTGTTCTTCAACCTCAAGGTAATCTTCCTCCAACCTAGACAAATGGTCAGCAACCAAATTTTCGGTCCCCTTTTTATCCCAGATTTCTAAGTCATATTCTTGCAAGAGAAGAATCCATCTTAGTAATCGCGGTTTGGCATCTTTCTTGGCTAGAAAATACTTAAGAGCAGAATGATCAGTATAAACAATGATTTTAGACCAAATTAAATAAGATCTAAACTTATCAAATGCAAACACTACTGCCAAAAGCTCTTTCTCAGTTGTTGCATAATTAAGTTGTGCATTTGTCAATGTCCTGCTTGCATAATAAATCACATGCAGCAACTTATTCTTCCTTTGACCTAAAACAACATCTAGCATAGTCACTAGCATCACACATTACCTCAAATTAAAGACTCCAATATGGTGCACAAATTATAGGGGCAGAAGTGAGCTTTTCTTCAAAAGGTTAAAAGCCTGCAAACAATTAGAAGAGAAATCAAACTGTGCATTTTTAACTAACAAACTGCAAAGAGGTTTTGTTATTTTTGAAAATTTTTTAATAAATCTTCTATAAAACCCAGCATGTCCCAAGAAACTTCTAACACCCTTTACAGTTGTTGGAGGTGGTAATTTTTCGATCACTTCCACGTTTGCATGGTCCACTTCTATTCCCTTTGCTGAAATCCAATGGCCAAGAATAATTCCTTCTTGAACCATAAAGTGACATTTCTCCCAATTTAGCACTAAATTTGTGTATTTACAACGCTGCAAGACTAAAGAGAGATTATGCAAGCAATTATCAAAATAATGGCCAAAAATAGAAAAATCATCCATAAAAACCTCAATAAGCTTTTCTTTTCGACTATATCAGAGAAAATCGCTATCATGCATCTTTGGAAAGTTGCAGGTGCATTACATAAACCGAATGGCATCCTTATGTATGCAAAAGTACCATAAGGGCATGTAAATGTTGTCTTATCTTGATCCTCTGGTGCAATTGCAATTTGGTTGTAGCCTGAATATTCATCCAGAAAACAATAATAAGCATGTCCAGCCAATCTTTCCAACATCTGATCAATAAATGGCAAAGGAAAATGATCTTTTCGGGTAGCGTCATTCAACTTTCGGTAATCAATACACACTCTCCACCCAGTCACTGTCCTTGTTGGAATAAGCTCATTGTTTTCATTTTCTACAACTGTGATTCCTCCTTTCTTTGGTACACAATGAATTGGGCTTACCCAAGCACTATCTAAAATTGGATAAATTACCCCGGCATCCAAAAGCTTAATCACCTCAGCCTTTACCACTTCTTGCATTGTTGGGTTTAAGTGCTTTTGTGGCTTAATTGTGGGCTTGTAATCCTCATTCATCAAGATTTTATGCATGCAAACAGAGTTACTAATCCCTTTGATGTCCGCCATTGTCCATCCAATTGCTGCTTTGTGAGTCCGAAGAACTCCTAATAGCTTGTTTTCCTCTTCATCATTCAAAGAATTGTTAATAATAACAGGAAAAGATTCAGAGTCTTCAAGATATGCATACCTTAGATGAGATGGCAGTGGCTTTAGCTCAATCTTGTTGGCTTCCTTCTTTACCATTGAGGTTGGAGTTTCATTTGTTCCCAACTCCTTGAATGTTTTATCACTGAACAAATATTCATCAAGTGCTGCCAGTAATTCTGAACATTATCTCACTCCCTTATCTTCCTTCTCAATTGTTGCAGATTTCACAAGGCAAGCTTCTAGTGGTAGCAATGGAGTTCTCTCCTTAAAAGTTTCCGAGATTAACTTTTCAAGAGTGTTAATTTGAAAACAAGAATGTACCTCACTCGAAAATTTCATTACTTCAAAAACATCGAAAGTCACTTGTTCATCTTGCACCCTTAGAATGAGTTTTCCTTACTGAACATCAATCAATGTTCTTCCAGTTGCAAGGAATGGTCTCCCCAATATCAATGGTATCTCTCTATCTTCCTCCATGTCAAGCACCACAAAATCTGTAGGAAAAATAAATTTGTCAACTTTAATTAAAACATCCTCAATTACCCCTCAAGGATATTTCACCGATCGATCCACTAATTGTAGAGAAATTGAAGTAGGCTTCACTTCTCCCAGTCCTAGTTTCTTGAAAACAGAAAGTGGCATCAAATTAATGCTTGCTCTTAAATCACATAGGACTTTATCAAAATTGCAACTTCCTATAGTACAAGGTATAGTAAAACTCCCTGGGTCTTTCAATTTCTGTGGCAGTTTTCTTTAAAGAACTGCACTGCACTCCTCATTTAGCATGACAATTTCATAATCTCCCAGCTTCCTCTTCTTTGATAGAATTTCCTTGATGAATTTTGCATACTTAGGCATTTGTTCCAACATCTCTGCAAAAGGAATGTTAATATGCAATTTCTTAAAAATTTTCAGAAATTTACCAAATTGATTATCAAGTTTTTTCTTATGCAATCTTTGAGGATATGGGATAGGAGGCTCATATTTTGCATTTGGGGAAAGTTGAACATCTTGGGATATTGATGGCTTTTCTTTATATTCTTCCATCTTTTTCTTTGATTTCCTTTACCATTCAAATTCTTTACCACTTCTCAATGTGATTGCTTTTGCATGCTCTTTGGGATTTATTGTGTCACTTGGCAACAATCCTTGAGAACTTTCTGCAATCTACTTTGAAAGCTGCCCCAGTTGGTTTTGGATGTCCCTGTTGATTGCCTCTTGATTTTTGAAATTTGTTCTTGACTCCTCAATGAACTTCCCCAAAATTCCTTCCAAATCTGTTTGTTTCTTCTCTTGGGGTTGGTAGGAAGATGATGACGGTTTGAATCCCCCTTGGTTATTTCCCCATGACAAATTTGGATGATTCCTCCAACCTGGGTTGTAGGTGTTCGAATATGGGTTATGTTGAGGTCTTTGGAAATTTGAAACATAATTGGCTTGCTCAGCATTTGCTGAAGCAAATGGATTTCCAACTTTGCACTCGATACTAGCATGATTTCCACCACATAAATCACATTCTGCAGTTGGTTTGGATTTGAACTTGGATGACAAAGAATCCATCTTTCTTGAAAGAGCAGCAACTTGAGCCGACAAAGCATTCACTGAATCAATCTCATGGACTCCTGCTGGTCTTTTTGCAGTTACCCGCTCTGAATGCCACTGATTGTTGTTTTCTGCCATAATCTCTAATAACTCATGAGCATCCTCCAGTGTTTTTCCTATTAAAGACCCTCCAGCTGCAGCATCTATCATTGCCCGATAGTTTGAAACCAACCCATTATAAAATGTAGAGACTTGCAGCCAAATCGGTATACCATGATGTAGGCACTTCCTTAACATTTCTTTGAATCTCTCCCAAGCTTCATACAATAATTCTTGGTCATACTGTGTAAAAGATGCAGATTTCATTCTGCAATTTTGCCGTCTTAGCAGGAGGAAAGAACTTGGACAAGAACTTCTGAACCAACTCATTCCATGTTGTAATTGATCCCGGTGGTAATGAGTTTAGCCACTCCTTGGCTTTATCTCGAAGTGAAAAAGGAAAAACCCTTAATCTTACGGCATCTTCAGACACACCATTTATCTTGTAAAGATCACACACCTCTAGAAAGTAAGCAATATGTGCATTTGGATCATCCTTTGACATTCCCCAAAACTGATTTGATTGAACCATTTGGATAAAGGATGGTTTTATCTCAAAGTTATTGGCTTGAACAGTTAGCCTCCTTATACCCGAAGTGGTTCCAGCAACATTAGGCGCAGCATAATCCCTCAAAGCTCTACGATTTCCACCTCCCTCGACAAATGGTGGATCCATGGCTGATTGTCTATTAGGAGCTGAGGTTGAACGCCTTCTCTCAAGGTTTAGACGCCTATATGTTCGATCAATCTCCGGATCGAATGGAAGAAGGTTAAGGCTTCTTGCATGTCGCATACAAAAAATCCTACAACCTGAAAATCAACAAGCACTCAAACAACACAAAGTTACCCTTTTTTATGATAAATAAAATAAAAGAGAAAAATAAACAACTGAAAAATTGCAAGAAATGACTACAATAAATAATGCAAACGAGCAACAACAACTCTAAATGAACAAACAATTTACACAACTCAACAAACTCAATTTAAAACAATTAAAAATGAAACAATGATAAAGCAAATTAACTTCAAATTAAAACTACGATTAGGTAGTATCGATATTAATAAAATCAAACCATTCCCCGGCAACGGCGCCAAAAACTTGATGCGTATTTTCGCAAGTGCACGAATCGTTCAAGTAATAAAGTGTATAAAAGTACGGATATTGAACCCACAAGGAATGGCGTTACTAAGTACCAAAATTGACTAATCCTAATTTTATTTGAAAACCCAATTGTTGAAATTGTTTAAGAGGCAAATTAACTTAAAAATAAACGCAAATAACACAATTGAATGTTGTTCACAAATGATTA
The DNA here is from genome assembly GCA_037074535.1 of Gleditsia sinensis. Classification (NCBI taxonomy): domain Eukaryota; kingdom Viridiplantae; phylum Streptophyta; class Magnoliopsida; order Fabales; family Fabaceae; genus Gleditsia; species Gleditsia sinensis. The sequence continues at coordinate 15,574,375 of CM073475.1, read as the reverse complement.
AAAATGCTAAGGAATTTGATTTCGCTAAATCAATTCAATCCGATTTCAAGTCATGTTATATAAGAATCAAAGCTAAAAGTGATGGTTGAAAAACCCAAATTTATCTAATACTCTCTCTCGAGTTATATTAGAATTACTTATCTATGATAACCAACTATATTTCTATGGAGATTTAATCACAAACAAGCACATTATGATTTATAGAATTTCTAGAATAACCACATACATCATGTATTAGGTCTCACACTCGCATTCAACATACGGTATTTATCACCAGAAGCATTCATTACACATCTCCTCTCGGTCTCAATATAATGCAACAAATCATCTAAATCTTGGCCATAAATTTAGAAGCATTAAGCATGGAAATAAATACTCAACTTGAAAACAATGAACTCATATACCCATAACAAAAGAAATCAGATTTTCTTGATTCAACTACATCATAGCCTTAGCAAAAATGAATTAGTTCATAATGGAAATAAGAACAAACATTATCTCAACTGAATCCATGAATACAAAATTGGAATAAACTGTAGAAAATAGAAGCTAAGGAGAAGAGATGAAGAACTCTTGAAGATGAACACTTGGCAGCAACAATGGTGATAATCCTTCAAGATTCTCCAAGCTTTCTCTCCAAAATGGCTTCCTCTCCTCCAAAAACACCTCAAACCCAGTCCTCTCCGTCGTCCCCTCTTTCTCTATCTTATGGTATATATAGATCTAGGGTTTTGGGGGCAATTTTGGAACAAAACGACCTAAAAAATGTGTTTTCGGACGAAATTCGCCGGCGACGAAATTATTCTCGCCGTGGCGAGATTTGGATCTCAGGTTCTCATCGGCGGCGAGATGCTTTTGGCCAAAACTCGTGCTCTCTGGAATATTTGCGCTGTAGGATTTTCGCCAGTGGCGGGAATCCAAATATTGAAAGTTTTTTTTTATTCTCACTTAATCCCGATCATTGAAATTTGTCCCAAACTTCTCCAAAATTATGATTTTACCTGAAATTGCACTTTAAACACGAAATACCCGTGAAATGACATTTGTGGATTAAATAATCAAATAAACGCAATTTTCACACAAATATCAACATTTAAATCATAACAAAAATGCAATAATTTGACTCTTATCAAAGGTCGATCCTTGATGGCTAGTGGTTGGATAGTTATCTAAATTGATCTTATAGTGTCTTGAGTATATTTGTGGTTATGTTGTGTGGGGGATAAGTGATTTCATATAGATAAGAAATTACTTGTGTTTCCTATCTATATGCCGAGGTGGTATTATGACTGTTGTAAATATTTTTGAACTAATTATTGAGTTTGATCATCTCAATAGCAGCATAACTCTTTTTTTGCCATAGTAGGATATGGCACCACTGAGGAGAAACCCTACAAATAATACAAAAAAAACCCAGCACAACTTGGCTACAACAATTCTAGACCAAGTCACAGCCACCAATCAAATTTTGCAACATCTCCAGAACAGTAACAACCTGGATGGAGAAAATAATTCAAATAACCGGATGAATAGAAATGACAATGGCCTATCTGAGTTCCTGAGAACCAAACCAGCTTCTTTCTAAGTTGGCTATGACCCAACGGTAGCCGAAAGTTGGATAAGGGAATTAGAAAAGATCTTCAAGGTGATGGTGTAACGCCCCCAATTTAAGTTACGTAAAATAAACATTTTTTTTTATTTTTTGCAATCAAAGATAATCTCCATAATATACATAATTCAATTCTTTATCATGGGAACAGATACATATGGGATCTCTCATGTATACACAATATACAGACTAAGTCTATAAACATCAAAGTACAGTAGAAACGAGGATCTTTCCTGTAGCGTTTAGAGCACTCTAGAATACAAACACAGTATAATTTAAAGATCGTGAGTCTTAGAAGCAACGTAGACTCACCCAGAGAATATATATGATCTATCTGCCGAATCAGACTCTGATATTCTTATCTAAAAAATATGAAAATATCGTGTAGTGAGTTTGACAACTCAGTGAACAAATAATTCCTCCTATGACCTCTTAGGTCAACATATGGATGTACTTATATTTTAAAATGTGTCACATAGAAAATACAATTCAGAAGTACATTCATATGGGACCCGTATTTCAAATATTATCAAATCAAAAGATATTCAGATATCCAAAACCATATGCACCATGGTATGATCATTAAACAAATGTTGTTATGCTCAGCTGTATAAGCTATAATAAAATATTATGATTTGAAGGTAAAATCATTACTTTTAATGCACCTGCCTCACTCGGCAATCTGGTCAATGCAATGAAAATATAACTCATTTGCTATACGTATAGTGACCTCGACCCTAGTCACAAAAAGTGATAAGGGAATATGAGTACATCACCTTCCTGCCTCCTCACATTACCACTGTCATCGGTTGGAGCAGCCCTCCCCCGGCTCACTTAGCCTAATAGGGCGTCCCCTATTCGGTACTATCACAAGCCATACAACCAGCCAATATTCATAAATACATATAAATACATGTAAAATTATCAAGCAACTCGCCATGAGCTTTACGCTTCTCATATTTATCAAGCAACTCGCCATGAGCTTTACGCTTGCCATTCAATCTCATTTATAATATGACATGCATCATTTTCACAAGTATATAGCTTTACAAATCAATGCATCGTGCACATAATATTCATTTTATCAAATAATGATAAATACAAGTGAAATCAGATACATCATGAGCTCAGAAATCCATTTTCAAATACTATACTCTTCTTGAATCATATTTCAAATTATAAGCTGTTCAGATCATTTTAATGCATTTTAGAAATATGTCAAAGTGTAAAAATCTCATAAACATAATCATATACATGCTCAAATATTAAGAAGAGTATAAGGTAAGTCATAGGAAGAATCATCTACTCACAAGGTAGGGCTCCTGATTGGACAGCCCTAAATTGTACTTTTCCAAGCTGAATTTGACCAATTAGACCTTAAAAACGTGTCTGAAGGATCCAAAAACTTAGAAAATGATTCCGGGAGCTTGGTCACTATTTACCCGCCGAAAATCACTATTCGCGACGAATAAAAAGTTGTCAGATAGCTGAAAAATTTTATATCCTAAGGTTTAACTAGCTCCTGAACCTATCTACGGTGTCAGAATTTCAATTGGAGGTCTCTAAATAAGAGTTTTAGAATTTACCTTTTTATGAGATTTTCTACTTCAGATTTTCGGCGATTCAACAGTTGATTTGAAAATTTGATCGGTCAAAACCGTAGTATTCTTCGTCCTGAATTTAGTAACATCCTTAGTTTTGAGATCAGAAGCCAATAGGCACTCCAGATCTAGAGAAAAAGTTGAAGGTTACTATTCACTCACTATTCATCTTCTCTATTTTTTTCCTCAAATTTTTGCCTCCGTCCCTTTTCCCGATTACGCTCTTTTCTCTCTTTTTTTTAATAATAATAATAATTTTTTAATAATTAATAATAGGATTTTATTTTAAATAAATTCATATAAATTCCGTTTTCCACCCTAAAATATTCCAAAATTTTTTAAAAATTGACATTCTCATAAACCTTGAGTTAAACTCCTAAATCATGATTTTTCTTGATAAAAATCATAATAAAACAAATCTCAAAATAAATATCTTTACACATATTAAAAGAAAGAATATTTCTAAAAATACAATAAAAGTTCATTAAAGACCAATATAATTATTTCAAGTAAAAAAATAACTATTTTAATTAAAAATAGACTTACTTTTAGCAGAACATAATCATTTTTAAACAAAGAAAAATATATTTGTTGATAACAAAAAATTATTATTTAAAAATAAAAATTATGGGATGTTACATTCTTCCCCTATTAAGAAATTCGGTCCCCGAATTTTAGCCCATGCTATTACATGTAGGGAATAAAATTAAGGCATAATTCGGAGTTACCAACCTTATTACTCAAATAATTGGAGATATCTTTTCTTTATAACATTTTTACTTTTTAATGTCTCTTCATTTGAGTGATTCTGCCATATAACTTAACCATAGGGATTTATTTCTTTCATCCATAAGTTTTTCACTTGGCGATCAACAATAAACATCAATTGTACCCATTGTTAAGCCAAATTTTGTCCAATTGAATTTCTTGGAATTCGGTAACATAAGAAGAATCTAATATGTACTTCTTTCCAAACCTCATTACCTCTTTCATTGGTGATTCCTTCAAAAATATGTGGTCACTAATTGATAATTTCTAGTGCTCAACATGCATGATTTCTTTAGACTTTTGGCCTATATTGAATTATCATTTTTCTAATCACTTTCACTTTATATCCTCTAACTCGCATGGATATATCTATAGATCGATATTAGAAAACACACTCATAAAAGAACATATTCACATCCATATTGGGGTAATTATATTTTCTTATTCCAGACTTCTATCAAGTCATCTTTGATTCTTACATGTCAACATCATCCCATGAATAAATCATCTGAATCTATCATCTATTTTTATCCTAAAATCCATTAATCAATATGTTAAACATATGTAGCAATAAATCCACCAATCTTTTTTAACGTTTATGTACTATTAGCACATGTCTAACAATTCTAACTTACCTCATCACAGTAATTCTATACCTTTTTATTAACACCAATAAATTCATTATCAAAAATATCAAACCTTTCCTCTATCATATCTAAAAGCACCTCATTCTAACTTATATCAATCCCGTTTAATTCACCCAATTATTTCAAGAATATTTTTCCTAACAATTACTCATACATGAATTTTCAATTGCAACATAATTCACATCTTACATACTAGACTCAATTTAGCATAATATAAACCTTTAACACAAATATCTTAATCACTTACATTATTTCCGGATATGATTTTCATAGTATTCTCCATATTTCCAAATTAAGAGTTCAAAGATTAATTTAAATCCTACTTCCCATATTTTATTCCTCAAGAACTTCAACACCACTAAGTTTCTTGATTACATTCGTCAAAACACCATAAGATCATCATCCGTCCACTCCTTTCAAAATCTCTATTACTTTAACCTACTAACCAATTGGACACCATAATAATTGAGTTTCAAAGAAAAGAAATTAACCTTCTTTATAATATAGAAAAATAATCTTACATTTAATACCAAATATTAATGTAAGACAATGCAGCAGAAAATGTGGAATACTTAATAGAGCATGGTGCCAAAATAAGAAGTTAGAAATTTGGACAAAGTATTGAAATAAAATTAAAATCGGTGGTCGTAATTCTTGAAAATCTGTAAACAAAAATCTAGCTGTTATATCGGCAAAAATCGGTGGCCGCAAGGTTTGAATATACGTGCCAAAATCTACTTTAAATCTGTTGGTATTTGGTGGAAAAATAGCACATGAAAAAAAACATTTCTGAGCTTATAAAAGTCTGTGAAAATCAAATAATATGTAGTTAACTGGTAGGATGCAGTTGATTGCTTCAAAATAGATGTAATCAATCAACTGTAAAATAACCAGTCCAAATTAAAATTTCTCAAAATAATTAGTCGACTTAATAATATCGATAGTCGACTGGCAAGAACATTGGGAAAACAAAATAAATCATTTGATTGTCCCTCTTCAACAACTAACTTGTTTTCATTTTAACTATTTTTTTTTACAATTACGCCTATCACTTACAACTTCCTTACAAGAATCAAGACATCAATGCTGCATCAAGAACAACTAGGAAAAGACAAATTTCTGGTAATATTTTAACCTTATTATCTTTATGTGTCTAATATGAGCGACTATCACAACTACTGTACATATACATTCTTGTCGTCATTTTTGAAAATTTTGCCTTCAATTTAGCTTATATCCACCAATCACTCACATAGCTGTTCTAATTATACTTATCCTATTTGCATATCTATCATAGGTATGCCCTTCTCTGGGTTCTATAAATACACACATTAGTATCTTTATCTTCTCATACTCAAAGTTAAGGTGTGTGCAGCTATGGAGGGAATCGCATTTCGTCAATTCTGAAATATTTGTGTCTTTTGTGGTTTCAGTCCTGGAAAAGATGGAGAGTATGTGAAAGCAGCACAAAACCTGGGTATGGTACTGGCTAGAAGAAAAATTCATTTAGTCTATGGTGGAGGTAACCGTGGATTAATGGGGTATGTGTCTTCAGCTGTACATGTAAGAGGATGCCAAGTTCTAGGTATTATTCCTACAGCTCTACCTGCATCTAACATCGTAGGAAAGACAATTGGGGAAGAGTTTAGGGTAGATTCCATGCATGAATGCATGGCTAGAATGATGAGCAATGCTGATGCCTTCATTGCCTTACCAGAGGGTTTTGGTACTTTAGAAGAAATTTTTCAAATAGTCTCTTGGGCACAACTAAATATGCATCACAAACCGATAGGTTTGTTAAATGTTAACCACTTCTTTGATGATCTGTTGTCTTTTCTTGATCATGCTGTGGAACAAAGGTTCATCTCACACTTAGCACGACGAATTCTCATCTCGGCTTCAAATGCTGAGGAGTTGATTGATGCTTTACAAGCATATGTTCATGTACCTGATCCAACTATGGCTCAAATAGAATGGATGGCAAACAACCGCAAGAAGCGCAAATTGGATTTGGATCTTCATCTTTAGATGTAGTAAAACGTAGCTATTATTGTACTACTTTTACTTTGTTAGAGTCTACTTGAATACCATCTTTACCAACCATACTCCCTTAGAGTTGGTAAAACTATCTTTGAATGTTGCTTATGATCCTCTGAACTTTTGAAATATTCTAATATATCATCAATAAATATAATAACAAGTTGATCCAGGGATGACCTAATTACTATTTATTCACAATCTATGAATGGAATTAGGATATTTGTCAAACTAAATAACATAACCAAGGACTCATAATGCCCATAATGAGTTCTAAAAGAAAATTTTTGTACATCCTCTTCTCTTATCCTCAATTAATGTTACTCATATCTCAAATCAATTTTTGAAAAATATTGAGCACCTTGTAACTTATCAAACAGATCATCTATACGAGGTAATGGGTATTTATTCCACACTGTCACCTTATTCAACTGTCTATAATTTATGCATAGTCATAGTGATCCATCTTTCTTTTTCACAGATAGAACTAGAGCACTTCAAATAAAAGTACTAAGGCATTTACATCCCTTATCTAACAAGTCTTATAACTAATTTTTTTTTAAAATTCAATCAATATCATTTTATATAGAGATATAGATACTAGTTGGGTTCCAAGAAGTCAATCAATATCAAATTCTATTTTTCGTTTCGGGTGGTAATCTAGGCAATTCTTTTAAAAACACATCAGGAAATTTCCTAACTATTAGAACCTGATCTATATTAGTATACTTTATATTAACATCTCTCACCACTGCCAAATATCCTTAGCACCCTTTTTTTTGTTGTAATAAATTATGGTCGCTAAAGGTGAAATTAAATTATTGGGTACTTGCTTCCATGATTGCTCACTACTTGCAACTCATTTACTAACAGTTTCTGCTATTGATGACATCTTCATACTGTATCAGCTAGATCGCATTTCAAAACACTTAAACAAATTCAACCTATTGTGACTTTATTCTTTAACATGCTTATGCAATATCTTACAATCAATCATGGAAAACTTATGTCTATCCAAGAGCCCTTCACATGAATTACCCATTTTGCATACCTTAAATTTTAAATTTCCATAAGTAAGCCTTCCTTAATCATAATACTTATACATAGTATTATTGAAAACCAAATTGTCTTCAAATTCCTTATATCAACAAAATATATCATTGAAAATATTATCTTCATAGATTCTCCGCTCTCAAATTCAATCCAACTCACAACTTACCAAATCCATTTATATGTATAGATTCCAGTTCATCCATCCAAAAAGAGATTTAAATATTTTCAAAACATTCACTTTATTTCAAATCATTATCTTGGAGTTAACAATCTCGATCACATCATAACTCACTATCAATATTATATTAGTTATTCGTCATATTGTTTCACATAAGCAAATCAAACAATAAATTCAAACCTTCTTGACATCCAAGCAAGCCATTCCCTTTGTGTTCGGATAGAATTTTCTTATTTTTAGCTAATTTCCCAAGAGGATTCTCTTTATCACTTTTTGTCTAAACAAGTTCAAAAGCTGAACTAGTAGTCCACACACAAAAGGTACTATCTAGGACATACGTATAGATGTTTAAACTTTGCATATCTAAGGAAAAGAGTTGGAAGGAAGAAAATGATGACACCCTATAGAATTCCACAACAGCACCGTGAGTATAAATATGTTTGCAGTTACATACCTTTACTCAAAGTCCTACTATAGAATTCTTTGCTTTGTTAGCCACAGGGAAACCTAATGCTTTGATACTAACTTGTAACGACCCCAATTTAAGTTACGTAAAATAAACATTTTTTATTATTTATTTTTCGCAATCAAAGATAATCTCCATAATATACATAATTCAATTCTTTATCATGGGAACAGATATATATGGGATCTCTCATGTATACACAATATACAGACCAAGTCTATAAACATCAAAGTACAGCAGAAACGAGGATCTTGCCTGTAGCGTTCAGAGCACTCTAGAATACAAACACAGTATAATTCAAAGACCGTGAGTCTTGGAAGCAACGTAGACTCACCCAGAGAATATATATGACCTATCTACCGAATCAGACTCTGATATTCTTATCTGAAAAATATAGAAATATCGTGTAGTGAGTTTGACAACTCAGTGAGCAAATAATTCCTCCTATGACCTCTTAGGTCAACATATGGATGTACTTATATTTTAAAATGTGTCACATAGAAAATACAGTTCAGAAGTACATTCATATGGGACTCGTATTTCAAATATTATCAAATCAAAAGATATTCAGATATCCAAAACCATATGCACCATGGTATGATCATTAAACAAATGTTGTTATGCTCAGCTGTATGAGCTATAGTAAAATATTATGATTTGAAGGTAAAATCATTACTTTTAATGCACCTGCCTCAATCAGCAATCTGGTCAATGCAATGAAAATATAACTCATTTGCTATACGTATAGTGACCTCGACCCTAGTCACAAAAAGTGATAAGGGAATATGAGTACATCACCCTCCTGCCTCCTCACATTACCACTGTCACCCGGTTAGAGCGGCCCTCCCCCAGCTCAGTTAGGCTAATAGGGCATCCCCTATTCGGTACCGTCACAAGCCAAACAACCAGCCGATATTCATCAATACGTATAAATACATGTAAAATTATCAAGCAACTTGCCATGAGCTTTATGCTTGCCATTCAATCTAATTTATAATATGACATGCATCATTTTCACAAGTATATAGCTTTACAAATCAATGCATCGTGCACATAATATTCATTTTATCAAATAATGATAAATACAAGTGAAATTAGATACATCATTAGCTCAGAAATCCATTTTCAAATATTATACTCTTCTTGAATCATATTTCAAATTATAAGCAGTTCAGATCATTTTAATGCATTTTAGAAACATGTCAAAGTGTAAATATCTCATAAACATAATCATATACATGCTCAAATATCAAGAAGAGTATAGGGTAAGTCATAAGAAGAATTATCTACTCACAAGGTAGGGCTCCTGATTGGACAGCCCTAAATTGTACTTTTCCAAGCTGAATTTGACTAATTAGACCTCAAAAACGTGTCTGGAGGGTCCAAAAACTTAAAAAATAACTCCGGGAGATTGGTCCCTATTCACCGCCGAAAATCACTATTCACGACAAATAAAAAGTTGTCAGATAGGTGAAAAATTTCATATCCTAAGGTTTAACTAGCTCCTAAACCTATCTACGGTGTTAGAATTTCAATTGGAGGTCTCTAAATAAGAGTTTTAGAATTTACCTTTTTCTGAGATTTTCTACTTCAGATCTTCGGCGATTTAACGGCTGATTTGAAAATTTGATCGGTCAAAACCGTAGTATTCTTCGTCCTGAATTCAATAACATCCTTAGTTTTGAGATCAGAAGCCAATAGGCACTCCAGATCTAAAGAAAAAGTTGAAAGTTACTATTCGCTCAATATTCATCTTCTCTATTTTTTTTCTCAAATTTTTGCCTCTGTCCCTTTTCCCGATTACGCTCCTTTCCCTTTTCATTTTTTTAATAATTATTATTATTATTTAATAATTAATAATAGGATTTTATTTTAAATAAATTCATATAAATTCTGTTTTCCACCCTAAAATATTCCAAATTGTTTTAAAAATTTACATTCTCATAAACCTTGAGTTAAACTCCTAAATCATGATTTTTCTTGATAAAAATCATAATAAAAAAAATCTCAAAATAAATATCTTTATACATATTAAAAGAAAGAATATTTCTAAAAATACAATAAAAATTCATTAAAGACCAATATAATTATTTCAAGTAAAATAATAATTATTTTAATTAAAAATAGACTTACTTTTAGCAGAACATAATCATTTTTAAATAAATAAAAATATATTTGTTGATAACAAAACATTATTATTTAAAAATAGAAATTATGGGATGTTACAGATGGGCTGCACTAATAAGCAGCAAGTTATCTTTGTTGCATATATGCTGAAGGATGAAGCTGAGTATTGGTGGTGAGGGGTTAGAGAGCTGCTAACTCACCAAAAGAGGTAGATCACCTAGCAAGTGTTTAAAGACATTTTCTTGGAGAAGCACTTTCCAAGTACTGTGCGGGCCAAGAAGGAGATCGAATTTCTCCAACTGAGATAAAGTAATATGTCAGTGGATCAATACATTGCTAAGTTCGAGGAGTTGTCTAAGTTCTCCTCCTACTTGAGGTTTAATCCTGATGAAGCATGGAAGGCCGTTAAGTTTAAAGTAGGACTGAACCCAAAAATTAGGAATGCGGTGATAGCCTTGGAAATAAGGGAGTTTGTGCCCTTGATAAATAAATCTAGATTTTTGGAGAAGAGTTTAAGGGTAGTGGAGGATGAGAAGCTGAAGCAAAACCTGTGGAAGAGGAAGAAAAGTTTTCCCAACCCTGGCAAAAACGTGAGGGGAAAAGGATATGGAGCTAGTAAGAAGTCATTGATTATGGGTTCCCGATCTTTCCAATAAGACCTCGCCACAGTCAAGTGGACTAAGTATAGACGTATGCATGGTAACTGACCATGCTACATAAGACCAGATGTCTGCTTCAAATGCAGACAAAAGGGTCATTTTGCTAAGAATTGCCCACAGAATATGGGGAAGCAGCCAGAACAAATGTATTAGGTGAAAGGAAAGGTTTCCACCCTAAGCGACCAAGAGGCAGCTCAATCCTTTGAAATGATTCAATGTACGTGCTACATCTATAGATTTACTTTTATGGTGTTGTTTGACTCTGATGCTAGTCATTCATTTATATCGGAAGAATGTATTAGGGAGCTTTAGTATCATATTTTTGAAACCTCCTATGAGCTATCTGTAGTAACTCCCACAAGGGAAAGGGTCTTTACTTTCTTTGTATGTAAAGACTGTCAAGTCACCATTCAAGAGAAATTTTTTTCTATAGACCTCGTCTGTCTACCTTTAAGAGGTATTGATGTCATTCTAGGGTTAGGCTGTATGTCTAAAAATAGAGTCTTGATAAATTGTTGCACCAAGACCGTTGAATTTCTATCTTCTACTCCACAAAAGGAGATGCAGTTATTGATACTAAATGCTAATTAAGTCAATCAGGAGTTGAACAGTAGAGTATTTGGTTACATTCTCTTGTGTTTATCAAATGTAGAAGTCGAACTGAAACTTAATGAAATTCCAATAGCTAATGAGTTTCTTGAAGTATTTCTACCAAATATTCTAGGCTTACCTCCCGAGAGAGAGATAGAGTTCTCTATTGATCTCCTATCCGGGACAGGGCCTATCTCTATTGCACCTTATAGAATGGCCTCGAAGGAACTATATGAACTCAAGAAATAGTTAGACAAGCAATTCATTAGATCGAGTGTATCACCTTGGGGAGCTCTTGTATTGTTTGTTAAGAAGAAAGACAGGAGCCTGACATTATGCATAGATTACAGACAGCTAAATAAAGTGACTATCAAAAATAAGTACCCTCTCCCTATGATAGATGATTTATTGGATCAACTAAAGGAAGCCTCCATCTTTTCTAAAATTGACTTGAGATCGAGATACCATCATATTAGAATCAATGTTGTTGTTTTAATTAAAAATCACAAGCGCACGAATCTATCGGAGTATATATTTAGTGGTATGGAAGGTCGATCCCACAAGGATTGCCAACTAAGAGAAAATCTCATTCATATCCAAAATAAATATTTCTAACCTAGTTGCTAGAATGTTTGTTTTGTGAGAAGAGTACTAAATAGAGTATGTAAAGAACTAAAATACTGAAATTAAATAGAAATGTATTCAAAGTAAAGAAACATGCTAAGGTTAGAGGATCCACTCTTGGTACATCAGATAAAAATAAATTTTAACTCTTTCATTACTCAAATGGAATCCTCACATAAATGAGGTTCCATTCGGAAGATATGTTACATTAAATGCGCTTTGGTTTACAGATGAAATATATTTGCCTTCTTTTTATTGTATTACTAATAATAAATAACTCTTGTAAACTATATTCAAGTATACACTGTGCCAATCATTATATTGTTTACAATAAATTAAGAATGATTCAAGCATTTATTGTGCCAAAGATTGTCTAAAATGTATTAAGATTCGCACTTTACAAAATTAAAAATTAAAGATGTAAAAGGAAAAAAAATATAACAACAAAAAGGTGACATAGTCAATAATAATAATATAAAGTAGGCGGTAAAACCAACCATTAAGAAATAAAATAACAATAAAATAAATAACAGAGTGGCAACAAAACCATCCTATAAGAAAGTAAATAACAAAGGGTAGAAAATAAATAACAGAGGGGCAACAAAACCATCCTCTAAGAAAGTAAATAATAAGAAAATAAATAACAAATAGACAACAAAGCCATCCTTTAAGAAATTAAATAACAAGAAAATAAATAACAAAGAGACGGCATAGCCGTCCTCTCAGAAGGAAAATAATAAGAAAATAAATAACAAAGGGACAACAAAGCCATCATCTAAGAAAGTAAATAACAAATAAATAAATAATAGAAATGGTAGAAAATAAATAACAAAGAGGCATCATAGCCATCCTCTCAGAACGAAAATAACAAGAAAATAATAAATAAATAAAAATAACAGAGGGTCAATAAAGCCATCCTCTAAGAAAGAAAATAACAAAAAAATAAATAAGAAGATAAATACAACATCAAATATAAATATTGAAATTAAGAGTTGAAAAGCATAATATATACAGTAAGATCATCTACCAAATTTTGTACATAATATATATGTATTTTTTGAGATATGGTCAAAATACTATAATAAGATCAAATTGAAAAGCAAGCAACAAACAAATTTTTAACATTGGGTGTTCTGCCTTGAATCTTTATGTTTCAATTCTTTTAGAAATATGGTCATAAATCAAGATTAAATTGATGCATATATATATTAGGATGCATCTCAAGAATAAAAAAAATAATGTTCCTTACTCAGTCATCCTTAATAAATTTATTTTGTCTACTTGATTTATAGACATCATTTTCAAAGAATCACAATTTAACTTTGATTCTTCCAATTGAGTCCATTTTCTATTCTTCTCTCCACATATAAAAATACATAAAACTAAAGACAAATAAGGGAGATAAATGCTTAACTAAGGCAAAAAGATAAGATAAAAATATTTAATTTATGAGTATAAAACTCACTCATCAATCAAGAAGGAGGATGTACCAAAAATAGCCATCAAGACTAGGTATGGACACTATGAGTTTCTCGTAATGCCCTTCGAGTTGACAAATGCACCTGCAATTTTCATGGATTACATGAATCATATTGCAAGTGTTGAAAGAGAAAAAGTTATACGCCATATTGGAGAAATGTAGATTTTGGTTAACAGAGGTGAAGTTTCTCGAACATGTCATCTCCAATAGAGGGGTAGCCGTAGACTCTAACAAGACGAAAGCAGTGATTCAGTGGAAAAAACCAAAAATGGTTACAGAAGTTTCTTGAGTTTGGCAGGATACTATAGGAGGTTTATACAAAACTTCTCTCGTATAGCCTTGCCATTAGCTAAATTGACCAAGAAGGGAAGTTTTTTCAAATAGACCGATCAATGTGAAGTTAGTTTTCAGGAACCTAAAACAAAATTGACCAATTCTCCTGTTTTAATTATTTCAGACCCCACAGGATATTTTGAAATGTATAGTGACGCTTCAAAGAAAAGGCTAGGGTATGTCCTAATTCAAGATAGAAGAGTAGTTGCTTACGCCTCTAGGCAACTAAGACCTCATAAAAAAAATTATCCAGCTCATAATCTTGAATTGGCAGCAGTGGTGTTTGCTTTAAATATTTGGCGACACTATTTATACGGGGTAATATTTGAAGTATACTATGATCATAAGAGTCTTAAGTACATTTTTTATCAGAAGGAGTTAATATATGAAGCAATGAAGATGGGTAAAATTTCTCAATGACTACAAGTTTGAGATAAAGTATCATCTAAGAAAGGAAAATGTTGTAGCTGATGCCTTGAGTCAAAAATCTCTACACATGGATTAGATGATGGTGTATAAGATGCTGATGCTAAAGGAGTTTCAAAATTTGAAGCTGGTCACTACTCTTACCCCAAAGAAGCTAATCATCAGTGGGTTGAGTATAGAGTGTGATCTTAAATCCAAGATTAAAGAAGTTCAAGCTCACCACTAATACTTACAAGATCACAAAGAACAAGATGATTTTTCTGTCTCGAAAAATGGAATAATCATATATCAATGAAGGGGTTTTGTCCCTCAAGAACAATAGTTGAGGACTAAGATCCTGCAAGAGGCACATCAAAGTAAGTACACAGTCTATCCTGGATCCATTAAAATGTATCAAGACTTAAAGAAGATGTACTGGTGGCCAGGGATGAAAAAGGACATTGTTGAATTTGTGGTGAAATGTTTAATTTGTCAGAAAGTAAAGGTAGAGCTTCAAAAGTCAGTGAGATTTCTACAAACTCTTGAGATCCCTAAATGGAAATGGGACAGTATTTTGATAGACTTTGTGGTAGGCCTATCTAAGACTTCAGTTAGACATAACTCTATCGAGATAATAGTTGACAGATTAACCAAATCTGCTCACTTTCTGTCTATAAAAATTAACTATTCACTGGACAAATTGGCCCAGTTGTACGTCCAAAAAATAGTTAGACTA
Source organism: Gleditsia sinensis (assembly GCA_037074535.1). Classification (NCBI taxonomy): domain Eukaryota; kingdom Viridiplantae; phylum Streptophyta; class Magnoliopsida; order Fabales; family Fabaceae; genus Gleditsia; species Gleditsia sinensis. The sequence goes on along the minus strand of CM073475.1, from coordinate 15,559,061 downwards.
CATAGAATTTCCTTAAATATTGTTTCTGATAGAGATCTGAGATTCACGTCGAGGTTTTGAAAGCCATTGTAAGAAGCTTTTGGAACCCAGTTGCAGTTCAGTACTGCTTACCATCCTCAGACTGATGGGCAGACAAAATGGACCATTCAAATCCTAAAAGATATGCTGAGGGCTTGTGTGATAGAGTAAGATAAAGAATGTGATACTTACCTACCTTTAGTGGAGTTTGCTTATAATAATAGCTATCACTCTAGTATTAAGATGGCCTTTTACGAAACTTTATATGGTAAGAAGTATCAATCTTCACTATGTTGGTTTAAGGTAGGAGAAAAGAACTTGTTGGATCCAGATCTAATTCAACAAACTACTAAACAAATCAGGATGATGCGAGATAAAATATGTATAGCTTAGAATTGGCAAATGAGTTACTATGATAAGAGACATAGACCTCTGGAGTTTAAGAAATGATACCATGTATTTTTAAAACTTTTTCTGACTACTAAAGTTGGTAGGTCTCTCAGAACCAGAAAGTTAAGTCTGTAATTTTTAGGGCCCTACCAAATTTTGAAGAAATTAGGAACGTCAGCATATCAAGTTGTCCTCCCACTTAATTTGTCCAACTTGCATAATGTTTTCCATGTATCACAGCTCTAGATGTATCTTTCAGATTCCTCACATGTAATACGGGATGAACCAATCCAAATAAAGGAGAACATGACATACCAGTTAGTACCAGCATCTATATTAAATACCGATGTGAAGCAATTAAGGAATAAAACCATTTTTCTAGTTAAGGTGTTATGGGAAGATTTGACTCCGAAAGAATTAACTTAGGAGCTGGAAGAAGTTATGAGGAAGAAATATCCGTAATTGTTTTTATTAGGAAATTTCTAAAATTTTGAGGACAAAATTTCTTTTAAGGGGAGAGAAATGTAACATCCCTAATTTTGTTTATTTTATTAATAAGGGTACATAAATATTTAATTAAGGAAATAAAATTTATTAGATAATTTTTAGATATCTAAGGAAATATAAGCCTTAGAAATTATTCACCTTATATGTATGCATAGAAAATGTTTTTAACATTAAGAAAATAAGTAAAGAGAGAAAACTTAATAGAAAAAAATTAGAAATAACATACTAAAGAGAGGCGAAATTCTTGGGTAAAGAAGATAAATTTTTGGGGAAGTAAGTAAATGTTTTAAAATTTCAAGAAGATTGGATTAGGGTAATTTTTCCTAGTTCAAGAGTTAGAATTCCTAAGTTTAACATCTCCATCCATACATTGGGCCTTCACCTATGGACACTTCATATAGATTTTTTTCACTTTCCATGAGTTTCTAGCAAGCAATTGGATAGTCCAAGCAAGAGATAAAACATAGACTTGGATTCAGATATAGAAGTTAGATCGATAGCCCAAAAATCATGAAAATGGGACCAAGCCCTCCATGAAAAGTAGAATTTCAGCTAAAGCAAAAGAAATGTGCAAGAATGAGACCAAATTCAAGAGGAAAAAAAAATAAGAATCATGTGAGAAAATAGTAGCGTAATAATAATCAAGATTAGGTCACATGACATTAGGACAAAACATCTATATCATACATTCATAATTTCAGCAAGTAGGTAATAATACATAGCATTAGGAAAAAATATCTATATCTTACATTCATAATTTCAGCAAGTAAATAATAATAAATGGCATTAGGACAAAACATCCTTGTCCTACACAAATAATTTCAACCAAGCAAGGGAGATTCAGGGGTTAAAAATTTGCCACTTAGAAAGGTGAACCTATTATACTTGAGTGAGACAAAAGAAAAAGGAAATGAATCTCTAAATCGAAGGGACCTTGTCCCTTGTCTTAAGAATATTTTATCATGATTTTCAAAATACAGATGTTCTATTGCTATGCATATCTTAACTAAGGGAGAGGAAGACAAGAACATGAGTTGTTTTCCCCCAAAAAACAATCAAGTGCATCCTAATTGTGATAAGGTAGACCCATGATTATGAGAGGTGAACCACTTGATAGTTTATTTAAGTAAAACCCACCCTTATAACATTATAATTTCGTCCAAGTGAGGGAAAGAAAAAACAGAAGCAAGGTAGAGTAAGGAAAGGAGAGAAAGAGAGGAAAAGAGAGGAAGAAAGAAGAAGTAGAAGTCTAGAGGACTAAGTACTCAAGGTAAGTTAGCTTAATCTCCACTTGAATTCATATTTTCTCTTCATTCTTGGGGTTTAAAATTCACCTCTTTCTCTTATTTAAGTTTCTGGAAAAGTTAAGGGAAGGGAGGAATCTTGCTACTTCCTTTATGAGGAAACAAGAAAAAGAATTCACTATGAGCTAGGGAGATCTTTAGGTAGGTTTAACAATATCTCTTTTTGAATTTTTTTTGAAATTTGTAACATTTATATGGGACTTTGATCTTAGAACTTTGATGAAATTTACAATATTTTCTACTTTGATGATTGGCCATAGATGTTGCTATATCATGTTACATGTTGATCTTGCATGTGATGATTGTTTTGAATACTTTGTTTGGTATGAAAAATTCTGCATAGATATGGCTATGGTTGACAAAAATTTAGGGCTTTTATGTTGCTATTATGTATATTTAAATGTGATAAAAAAATTAATCGAATATGATTAGATTGATAAAATAAGTATGGTCTTAAAAATATAAAAGATGAGAAATTTCTGTTGAGAAACACCTTTTGTGATGTATGATTTGATTATGTTTTTCTTTTGAAATGGATGATGGAATATGTTAAATTAAGTAAGAAATATAATTAAATGTTGAGATGTGTAATTCTTTATTTAGGTGGAAATTTTGAAGAAAATGGAAGAAGACTTAATAAAAGGATAAACTAGAACTTTAGGAAAGGCTAGGCTAAGAAAACTAGATTTTGGAGTAACTAGGGAAGCTTCTGTTTTTAAATTTTTGGAAAGAATAGATTGGGAATTAAAAGAAACGGTTAACCTAAAAAATGTAGACATATGTCTCACGAATGTTTTGGCACTAAATTCACTCAATTTGGATTCCATATGAGGGAGTTATGGTCAGATTAGTAAGCAGCGGTAAAAAACTAACTAACCAGGGAAGAATTTGTTAAGTATGCTTCTATGTTTGAATTTTTAGGCAAAATCTGTAAGTAATTAAAGGTAATTTTAACATAATAAATATCGATATATGTCTCACAAATCTATAGGCTTTGAAATCACTTAATTTGGAGTCCATATAAGGAAGATATGACTAATTAATGAGTAGAGGTCAGAATCAGTCTAGAACCTATGGTGGTAAATGTAAGTAATTTTGTTTTCAATTTTTTAGGAATAATTAGTAAAGAATATGAAGAAATGATAAACATGAAAGCTGTAGATAATTATCTTAAGATTTTTATAAGTTTTGGAATCACCTCAATTAAATTTTGTATGAGGGAGATATGGTTGAATAAGTGAGGAAATGTCACAGAATATAGCCAGTTCTAGGTTGTTTCAGCATAGGTAGGCCATGTTTAGGACTGTTTTTTAGTACATTTGAAGTATTTTTAAAGTATGACCGTGTCTTGGAACATGGCCAGGCCGTGTTGAGAGTTGGTAAAACTTATTTTTAACATTTTTCTACCTTAAATGAACCTTATTAACTATAGGGTAATAATATAAACTAAATTGGAGAAGAATGTCCTATAAAATTTGAGAACATGTGTTGAAAATGATATAAGTAGGAGAAAACTAACTAGAGGCTAAGTATAAAGAAAATGAAAAGATGAAAATAATATTTTAAAAAAAGAAGAATCTTATTAATGAAAATAATAAATAACAAGTGTATGCTCTAACCATTGCCATTGCATGAACTTCTTACTATCTTAAGTGTGTAATTTTGACATGAAAATATTTTATAAAGTGATATTTGAAAATGGTTATGATCATGTTATTGAAATATTTTGGTAGTATTTATGCTTTGATGATAAATTATGGCATGTGAGTATAATGAACATACTTGTTATTGAAATCATATGTTTGACTATTAACGTGAAAAGAAAAGAAAAAAAAAAAGAAACAAACACTGTCACATGGTAGTTCGTGTGGTGCACTAGTAGGGGGCACCCTTCTCATGGCTATGATTATGTTAATGAGAAAAGAAAAAGAAAGTGTGCCATGTCGGACGGAGCGAGAAAAGTCTGTACCGGAAAGTAGAAAGTACTTACCCTGACTGAGGTAGTTTGATATGAAAATAAGTTGATAGCCATTATATGATATTCTGAAAATAGTTAGTCATGCCATACATGTCATTACTGTATGATTTTCATGTGCATTCATGTGATCTAATATATTTGTTGTAGCTTATACAGATGAACATGATATGATGAGTTATATTGATGAAAATTATGATTTATTATTGAACCTACTGGGATTTAATTTTCACTACATTTTCATATCATGTTCAGAAGACTAAATATGCATTTATTCTCTATGACTAGCTTTTAGCGTACATTGAGTCGAGTTGGCTAAGATCCAAGTGAAGGTACAACCATCTGCACCTGTATCCCTAAAACTAGTCAATATAGATAAATAAGTTGTAGACATATATGTTTTTCATTTTTGTACGGACATTTTTAATTAATAATGTGTATGTGAACCCTGAATTGTATCAGTGTTAATGGTATACCATAAACCTTATTTATGCTTGGTTAATTTAATTAAATGTTATTATAAGTTAAATAGTTAGAAGTAAAGAAGTAATGACTTCATGTGATTTTTTTTTTTTATATATATATATATATATATATATATATATATATATATATATATATATATATATATATATATATATATGGAGTTGTTGCAACCACATCCATCTCCATTGTGAAGCTCTTGGACAGGCGAGGATTTGGGGCTAAATTATGTTTTTCATGGTGAGTAAGTTGTGCTCAACAATCTTTGAACCTCTTTGATTTATCTAAATCCATTGGTTTTTTGTGCTAAATGTAATGGGTCTATCTTGATTTCTGGAGCATGAGTAGCGTTCTTTGCCATTTCTTTGTATTTTTGGCTACTATATATTTTTGTTTAGATATTTTTCATTTTTCTGAGCATTTAAAATTAGAAATTTACTAAAACCCTCTGCTATATATTTTTTGCCATTGGTTTTCTATGCTCGCATTATGCTAGGTATCTTAACGATAAGCTCTCTATAAAGCTGAACAAGTACAAATATTACCATATCCCCTTGTGTTTATTGGGCTTTTGAATTTATCATATTATTGGTTGCTTACTCAAAATGGTCATGAGAAAAACTGAATGTATGGGCATATATATATATATATATATATATATATATATATATATATATATATATATATATATATATATATATATATATATATATATATATATATATATATATTCCCTTGACGATGAATAAATGGCAATAGGAGAAAATGAAGATTTATTTTCCCAAGTTACAATAGATTCTACTTTTGGATTAAATTGTGTGTTTTAGGCTTCATGAAATGAACTGCAACTGTTAGGCTAGTTAGTGATATAGCTTTACTTGAGTGTCTTACATTGTGATGACTCTTATGTGCTCTGTTTGAGCAAAACTTTAGTTTTGAGCTTAATTATTTCTCTTTTCTGGTGGATCCTAAAAGAAAGATTTGGAATATACATTGGTATGGGATTGTGAACCATAAGCCTTAGTTGTATGGGCCTTGTGTTTATGGTGTCTCAAATTAGGAAATCTAGGCACCAATGAAATTCCAATATCAAAACTGAAGATGATGCCTCTTGTGGTAGCCACCGTAAAAGATACAATCATAAAAGATGTAATCTTCCCATGGCATTCTCTGCCTCCTCTTTCTCATACTGGTAGCCCATTAGCCATAGTTGCCCTCTTTTTTCTATAACTCTATTAGTATCTCTCCCACTCCAACAACACCACTATATAGTGTATTATATATTTTAACAAATTTTTCTAAGTTTTCCTTGTAAACCCAGAATAGAGTGCAGGATTTCTTGACTTTTGTAGCTGATAAACAATGAAGGAAACACTAATGTAAATTTTCATGTACATATCTAGTTTTTCTAGGAGGTGAATCTATATTTCTATCAATTGTACAATGATAATATGGTTGACCAATAAGCTTTGGTTAATGGGTTGAATAAGTGATAGACTTTTAGTTCATCTCTATGGCTAGGAAAAATACATCTTTCTCCTTTTTCATCATTCTTTTGTGTCTTAAGAATAAATTGAAACCAATGAGACTATGAGAGGAAGAGCGGAGGGAGCAGTTGAAATGCAAGCCACCAATAACTTCTTTAATTCTCCTTTTGAGTAGTAAAACTCACACCTAAAACTGTTTCACTTGCTTTGTGATACCTGGGGGGCAAAATTTGTAACTCTAGAAAATTGTATTTATTTTATTTTATTTTATTTTTCAATAATTTAAATTTTCATTTTCATCATTTTGAAGTGATGTGAGAAATGAATGCATCTTAATAACAATGTTAAGAATATGTCCTAATAGATGGCATTGAATTATGAGATGACAAATAGAATGGCAAATTGGGAATGGATAAGAACTTGAATTTGTTGAATTGAACACTTCTCAATTTAAAAAGTGCCACAATAGTGCACTTTCTTGCACTATGATTGGCTTGCAAATATGTCACCTACTCTCTCTTTTTTTCCATTTTGCAATAATGGCACACTTGCTTCCACTATAATTTAACTCACAAATTGTTACCTATTCCTTATTTCACAATTGCAACCATACTTCTTTCTTTTAGCTTTTATTTTTCCTATTTTCAAATCGGGTAGTTGGAATTGCTGAGGAATAATTTTTATCTAAAATCTTAAGTATGTCTATCAACTTGGTTGGTAATTAATTAATCTTTTAAGACTTGATTTCTTGCAGAACTTGAACAGAAAGGGAATGCTTGAGATCACCAATGTGAAGTTCATGTTCATCCATTAGGATTCTTCGAATCCCAAACTTGTCTACAACGCTAAGGTGCTTGCACACATGGACTCTCGTTGCTTTGAGCGTGCTGCTACATTAATTTTATAGAGCCCTACCAGTTGTTTCAAAGTTGCTTTTGCTAGATGTTGCTGACTTCTCTTTGATTTTTCATGTGCATACATTCATATCTCTTTCATGTTTTCTTTATACAGATGTAGAGCAGATATGGACATGTAAGAAAAGAACCAATAAGTTTTTTCTGCTTTGCGTTTTGTTATAATTTAGTTGAACCTTCAATTTGTCTGCTGCTTGCATGAGTTTCTTGCCAGCTTGTTAGTGCCTAGCTATCATTGTTAACATCATCTCACTTGTATTTCTTGTACTTTTATGCTTAAGCCTGTACGTAGGTGGACCATCTTTTCAAAGATTGGATTAATAGGGAAAGGAATGCTTGCTAGTGCGCTTCTTATATGATAAGTGAGTTTTATACTCATAAATTAAATATTTTTATCTTATATTTTTACCTTAATTAAGCATTTATCTTTCTTATTTGTCTTTAATTTTATGCACTTTTTTTACAGATGGAGAGAAGAATAGAGAATGAACTCAATTAAAGGAATCAAAGGTAAATTGTGGTTCTTTAAGAATGATATATATAAATCAAGTAGACAAAATGATGTGAGCATGGCTAGCGAATGAAAATGGAATGTAAGCCTAATTGAAGTCCCAAGTGGACTTGTCATAAGAACTCGAGTTAAAAGATTTAAAGAAGCATTTAATGGTCTAATTCTAGAGGCCCAACAAGGAGATACCTACATTACTACAAAAGAAGAGTTAAAACTGGTCTATGTCATTAAAACCCACTTAAATATGGGTCAATACCAATCAATATAAATATGGACTTAAAGTACAAGAAGATTCAAGGCTAAAGATTGAATATAGGCTCAAAATCAATGAGTTATTTTATGGCCCAAATTAAGCTACGTTTTTCTTATTTATTTAATTTTACCTTTAGTTTGTTTGACTAGGAAAGTTTCCAATTTTGTGGTTTCCTTGTCTGACTAAAAGAGTTTCTTATTTTTAATTTTTCTTGCCCTGTAGGAGTTTCCTATTTTTAACTTTCCTTGCTCTATAGGAGTTTTCTATGTAGTTTTTCTTGTTAATCTAGGTTATTGGCCTATAAATAGGCATGTATACTTTTAAACAATACAGATTATCATTAATAATATTGAAAGTGTTTTCTCTTTGTTTCTTTAAAGAACTTTTCTGAACTTATCAATATTTTCTTGTGGCATTCAAGCAAGACTTATCACTCATAATCTTCTTCCTCTTTCTTGAGTGTGGCGTTTGCAATATTTTTATACCTTTAGTTCTTATCTCTTTATAGATAACGGGTCAATGTCATTTTATTTAATTTATTTTGTTATAAATCTGATTAGAACATGATCATTCCAATCGGATCTCATTGATTCCGGATCTCACTACTCTTGGTAAGGTTCATATCAGGGGTTTACATAACAAAATAAATTCATTAAGGATGGCTAAGTAAGGAGCATTATTTTTTTTTACTCTCGAGATGCATCCTAATGGATATATGCATCAATTCAATATTGATTTATGACCATATTTCTGAAAGAATTGAAACATAAAGATTCAAGACAAAACACCCAATGTTAAAAATCTGTTTGCTGCTTGCTTTTCAACTTGATCTTACTACAGCATTTTGGTCGTATCTCAAAAAATACGTATATATGATGTACGAAATTTGGTAGATGAAGAGATGACACAATTTTATACAACTTTTATGTTTATATGATCAGAAAATTCAAACATCCAAATAGCTAAAATTGGGCTAGAAGAGAACATATTTACTATTATAGTCCAGCTCAATTTTACTATAGTATTTGAGCCATATTTTAGAAAATACATATTCAATGGATACAAAATTTGGTAGATGAATAGAATATACAATTTGCTACAACTTTCATGTTCAAGTAGTCAGTAAATTTGAACATTAAAAGGGGTAAAATTATACTAGAAGAGATCATGTCTGTTGTTACAATTCAATCTAACCTTGCTCCAGTGTTTTAGCCATAGATCACAAAATACGTGGCCAAATTTTCTCCACCTTATATGGGCAAAAAACTAATAAAAATATCTACAACTTTTATGTTGACAGATTCGATGGATATCAAGGAGATATCTCACGATGACATTTGGTGCACATAATGCAACACAATTTGTCAATTTTAGTGCAATTTGCTATCCACTATCTTTGTCACCCTACTCCCCTTATTTTGTCTATAAATATAGACATCTTGTGAGCTAAAGAAAGAAGGAAAAAGCTAGAGAGTAAGTTTGAAATTTTTTTGATGGAGTTCTAAGTATTTATAATATTTTTCTCTCTTTATACATTTTGTATATTTACTTTCTTTCATAAATTTTATCATGCTTCTTCATCTTTCATTTTGTTTTTTTACCTTGATTATGGAGAACTAATCTCCTAATGCTAAAGTGAAATGGTGAAACTCTTTGTATGAAAATAATAATTTATCTAACTATTAATTTCAATATTTATATTTGATGTTGTATTTATCTTATTATTTATTTTCTTATTATTTTATTTCTTAGAAGATGGCTTTGTCGTCCCTATATTATTTATTTTTTGCCTCTCTATTATTATTTTCTTGTTATTTTCTTTATGAGGGGACAGCTATGTCGCCTCTCTGTTATTTATTTATTTTTATTTACTTTTTTAGATGATGGCTTTATCGCCCCTCTGTTATTATTTTCTTATTATCTTTCTTCTAAGGGGACAACTATGCCACATCTCTGTTATTTATTTTCTTAGAGGATGGTTTTGTTGCCCCTCTGTTATTTATTTTCTTGTTATTTACTTTCTTAGAGGATGGCTTTATTGCCTTTCTGTTATTTAATTTTTTGTTATTTACTTTCTTAAATGATGGTTTTGTTACCCCTCTGTTATTTATTTTTTTATTATTTACTTCTTTAGAGGATGACTTTGTTGTCAATCTATTATTTATTTTCTTGTTATTTTATTTCTTAATGGATAGTTTTACTGTTTACTTTATATTATTATTATTGACTATGTCACCTATCTGTTGTTATATTTTTCTTCTTTTTACATTTTTTAATTTTTAATTTTGTAAAGTGCAAATCTTAATACATTGTAGACAATCTTTTGGCACAATAAATGCTTGAATCATTCTTGATTTATTGTAGACAATATAATGATTGGCACAGTGTATACTTGAATCTATTTTACAAGATTTGTTTTATTATTAGTAATACAATAAAAAGAAAGCAAATACACTTCATATGTAAACCAAAGTGAATTTAAGGTAACATATCTTTTGAATGGAAGCTCATTTATGTGAAGATTCCATTTGAGTAATAAAAGAGTTAAAATTTATTTTTATTTAATATAGCAAGAGTGGATTTTCTAATTTTAGCATGTTTCTTTACTTTGAATACATTCTTATTTAATTTCAATATTTTATTTCTTGCATACTTTGTTCAAAATTTTTCTCACAAAAGAAAATCTTGACAATTAGGTTAGAAATATTTATTTTGGATCTGAATCATATTTTCTCTCAATTGGCAATCCTTATGTGATCGACTTCGCATACCACTAAATCTATACTCCAATAGATTCATACACTTGCGAGTTTTAATTAAAATAACAACATTATAGCTATCTGAAACTTTCCTTGTTTAATGCTTTGGTTGTATTATGGTAGATTTTTGTTGTGTTAGGATTAAATAGTTTGATTTCTAACTAGGTGCTTTTTTTAAATGTAACTAATTATATTATATTGAATATTTGTATTTAAATTAATTGTAATTGAATATTAGTTTAAATAATAACATTATTTTTTATTTATGATTTTAGCAGGATAATTAATTTATTCATTACATTTTTTATTTTCTAATTATTATATTTGTAACAATATTTACAAATTTTAATAAAAAAATTAATAAAAAAAAATTACACAATGAACTTTCAGTGCCCTAGAAAATTTGATAGTCATAAAACACTAGATTTAGTGGCAACTTAGTTGAAGTTGCCACTGAAAAGGGATTCAGTGGCTTCAGTGGCGACTTTAACTAAATCGTTACTAAAAATCCACAAATATAAATATAAAGGAGGGAGTTGACGAGTAATAGAACTTGAGGGACTAAAAAGAGATTGAGTGGTAATTTTAGTTGTCGTCAAAAGTCTATTTTTAGGGACGACCTTATAAAGTCGTCACTGAAAGTGGAGTTTTAGTGACAATTTTAATAGTTTTAGTGGCAAATTTTTATTTTTTTGTGGCAATAAAAGTCGTCTTCAAAAATTTTTAGTTACGGTAGTATAGGCGGCAGCTAAAAATCGCAACGAAAAGTCTTGAGTGGTGACTTTAGTCGCTGCTGAAGGTCCAATTTTCTTGTTCTACTTGTTTGGTTACTTTATTTTTTTTATTTTCATTTTTATTGAGAGCAAAAAATAGGTTTAAAAATTTGTTTAGTTTAAATTTGTGAAAATAATTTTTTGAAAATGTTTCTTAAAAGAAGGAGAAAATCTAAAAACATCAAAATATTATTCGTTTCCTCTCAAAATGTGAAAAAAATTTAAACAAAATGAAAAGAGAAAGTATTTGGTAGACCATGTTTTACATAAGCTGAGGATTAATGCTGCCATGTGTCCTTGATTCAATCAATTTTTTTTTAATCTAAGCGGACATGTGTTAGAATATCTTATTTGTGTAAAATTTGGTCCACCGGAATACTTACTCAAATAAAATGTGGTGTCAATTTTGTAATTATCAAAACTAATAGGTTTTTGTTTTTTTCGTTAATTTGTTGATCGTTTGCTTTCATTATTTGTTGTTCTTGCTTAGTTCTTCGTTGACAGTAAAGTTGTTATGGTATCAAATCCCTCTTAACTTAATAGAAAACATATTAAAAACAACAGTAGAAACAAAGTTCATTATATCAAAGTTCTCCTACGACAAAGGGCCACGAACCTGCTTTTGAAGAAAACTTTGACCTTATTCATTATATCAAAGTTCTCCTAAGACGGCAGCGCCAGCCTCATCCCATCAAAGATAGTGGCACCAGCTCCAGAAACAGATTCAACATCTTCGGTTGCTACGTCATCACTGGACTCTTGCATCGAAGTCAATGTTGTGGGCTTTTACACCAAAACTGGTTTACACTCACCAGACCAACAAAGCCCTCATCTCCTACTGCAACTATAGTAAACTCTATGAAGCAGAAAGCAGAACGCCAAGATGCAAAAGCAGAACACGAAGCTATAGAAGAAACGCGAAGCTAGAAATGAAGTAGTTGCAAGTGTTCTTTCCCTTTATTTATGCTTATCTCCACTTAGCAACAACGGTATCAGAGCCTCTTGTCTCGGTCCCATTACCATTTTTTCAAAAGATCTTAGTAGAGTGTCCAATGAGCCATGTTATGTGCTCTAAACTTCTCTAGGATAGGGTCCACGTCTCCTCACCATAGAGTCTAAAGAGGGAACTGGGTCGGCTCTGATACTACGGATCATGGCCTCATTACCCTTTCTTCAAAAGACGCTCCTACAGAATGTGCAGTAAACCATGTTATATACCTCAAACCTTCTCAATTGTTGCCCGATATAGGCTCCAAGCCAATATGTAGAGGGACAACGTCATGCAAAAAAAGATTCGAAGCACTAACATTAGAAGGAAGAGAGTAAGCAGAAGTTGTAGAAGCATAAAACATAGAAATAGAGAAATCAATGCTGAAGCAGAGAATAGAACGCAAAGATAGACAATCAGAAGTTGAACGACACAGCAGAGCAGGCAAGGTAACTCGTGTTTAAGCAGGAGCAGAACACGACACACAACAAAAGCAGATAGAGAGACGATGAGCAAAGGAAGGAGAGCTGTGAAGCAGGAGAGCAAAATGCTAATTGCAGAAGCAGAATGCAAAGTTGTAAAAGAGATGTGACGCAGAATACAAAGTAGGAAACGAAGTTGCTTATAGCTTGTAGTGTCCTCCAACGTACTTTGCGTCCATTGTTTATGCTTTATTATAATTTATATGTGACTTAGGCTTTCTGATTCTCCTTACACTTTTAAGGGCTCGTTTGGCACTCCTGATAATGAAGATAGAATAGGATATTATATCCTATCCTATTCTTATTTTTCGTTTAATGCAATATCATATCTTACGTTATTCTTATTTTTCGTTTGGTGCACTGACGCTCCCTCAACCCCCCCCCCCGACGCCATCATCTCCCTCCCTCCCCCCTCCGCCCGACGTCATCGTCTCCCTCCTTCCCCCTCGGCGCGCCATCGTCTCCTTCAACCCCTTCCCTTGCACCATCGACTCCTTCACCCACAGAAATCGGTCCTTCCCTCACCCTACTATCGTCGACCCAGTCTTTCCTTCAACAGCTGAGGTAAGCTTTGATTTAGTCAATTTCATCCTCGTGCCTTGAGTATTTTTTCCACCTCTGTTTTTCTCCTTTTTCTGGTTGTATCTTTTGATTTCTGCCTTCCCTGAAACATTCATTAGGCATGGTTGATTGTTCATGATTCCTATCTAGCTTGTCTGGAGCTATGGATTTAATTTGGATATAATTTGTCAATTTCAAGTCTTATGAATGTCTTTTGTTTCATCACCTCTGTATCAAAGCTACCATATGTTCCATTGTCCTTTGTTTTTCCCACTCTATTAATATTGTCTGTTCTTTATATCTAGGTGGGCATGAGCATAGCAAAACTACCGAAAATTCTGGTGGCAGAGTGGCTTGTGGTAAGCGTAGTTAGCTAAACCACATTTTATTGAAAACTTATCTCTGGAATGCTGTGTAATATCAAAAGTTTTATACCTGGTTGTGATGCCATAAATTGTGGTAAGCCACTGAGTAGCTAAATGATATGTGTCAATTGTGGTGGTTCTTCTAATTTGACTGTCTGTGATTGAACAACTCTTGCTTTAGTCTCATGACTTAATGTGCATTCTGTTGATTATTGATTTTCAAGAGTGATTGGTTGATGGTTTTATTTTGGTATGTGAAGTTTGATGTTTTGATTTAGATAATGGCTTCACATTGTCAGAATTTGTTTGAGGTTTTGTAATCTGGATTTTGACTTTGTGTGAACATGCTTTTATGGTGAATGGAGCATGCCTTTGAACTGTCATCTTCTAGAAATTATCTGACTGGTGGGCTTTTTGGGTTGGCTGATTTTGAGTTGATTGGATATTACTTTTTTTCCAATCTGATTCTATCTGATTTCTCGTTGTTTGGTTATTGATTTGCTTGATTTTGATTTAAGTGAAAATAGAATTTTGATTTTGTAGATGGTCAAAAGAAAGTGCAGTTCTCAATTGGAAACAACAATACTGTCCAGGGTATTATGTTATTTATTTTACTTAGAACTGCTACTTTAGAAACTTGGCATGTGTAAACTGTTATTTTGACAAGTTTCTCCTTGCAATGTGAGATTTTTTTTTCCAAATAATGGATGATGTTATGCATGTCCAAAACCTGTCCTTATCCCCTCGCAATATATTTCTTCTCTTCTCTTTCAACACGTAGGGGCCCATGATGGAAAGGCCACTGACTTGGAGAACTTATCATCTCATATGGGTTCACTTGCATTGACAGAAATGGAATGGGTTGCAAGCAGCCAACTGGAAGCATCTAATGTATTCAATCAAGATTCAAAGCACCAAAATATTTTACATGTGGAGTCAGAATTCAGTTTGAGATCTGATGGTGGATTAAGTTCCTTGTTGGCAAAGAGAATAACAGATAATCTGTAGCAATTTAGAAACTTTTTAAATCAGCCAGCTACTCAATCTTCAGTAGTGGGACCTTCATGTGCTACAACAACATCAGTCCATTCATCTTCAGCTCCTATGCTAAATTCAACAACCCATTATTCTCACTCACATCTAGATAGTGGCTCACTTGTGGCAGCAGAACCTTTGAGGGACAATAATGTTAATTCTCATCCTGTAACTCAAGGGGTCACTTTCCTAAAAGAGAGCAATAGAATGTCAGTTGATCAGACAACAATTGCATACCAAGCTTCTAGGTCTGCCATTGACGTGGAGTTGGCATTTAAGGACGGTGACCTCTCTAAAGAGCAGCGAGGAAGAATGCTAATCAAGTATAATGCAAGAAAATTATGTTAGTGACTAATCTGAATTTGGGGATATTACTTGTGTCACAACTAGTTGAATGATCTAAAATTTTGAATGGTAGATAGCATTTTTTATTACAAATATTGTTTGGAGTTGGCATTTTTTAAATGGTTATATTACAACTAAATCAAATAACATATAATTAAATGATTATTTTGGTTATATTGTCGTGAAGTAGTCCATCATTATATGATATATTAATTTATGAATGAAATTTATGGATGACAATAATTTTTTAAATGGTTATATTGCAACTAAATCAAATAACATACAATTAAATGATTGTTTTGGTCATATTGTTGTAAAGTAGTCTATTATTATATAATATATTAATTTATGGATATTATTTTGTTAATTATATATATTTATTTTTATTTTAAAATTGATTTAAAATAAGTATATATATAATTTTATTATAAGAGTAATTTTATCATTTTATACTATTTTTATCCTATCCTATTATTATCTGATTTATTTCAAACACAAGATAAAATAGCATAATGTCTATTTTGTTGTACATCAAACACAGAATATGATAGGAGCTATCAGGTTCATATTTTATCCTGCTGTTATCTTATCTGTTATCCTATCCTATCCTATTATATTATGTTCTCCAAACGAACCCTAAGATCTTCAAACTTATTTAAACTTGTTGCAACTTGTGTTTTAATTCTCATAGCTGTTTGTTGTACAAAGAGTAAAGCCACTGATATTTTTTTAGCATCCCACAACTTAGATAGAGTGACTTGACTTGTATGCAACCCTTAGCCACAGATATTGTAAGGGTTGGTTTGAGTTCCTAACAATCAAAATTGTGTATGCAACTCTTCTGCTTTCATAAATTGTCGTAGATTACCATAAATAGTATTCTCCTTGGAGGTGTAAAATTTTATAAAGCATGGGCATAATAAAAAATGACATTATATTAAAAAATAAATATTAAGTACACTGTCGTTAAATTTTAATTTCCACTAGTAAAGAATCAAAATACTACCACTAATTTGTTTAAATAAAAAAATATAAGTGACAATATTTTTATTTTTTATTAGTAAAAATTAAAATTTATCAACAACATATGAAATATTAACTTTTATATCATTCTCCTATTTATACAAATTAGCATATTAGTTTTTTTTGAAAATTCAAAACCAAACATATTTTTATATTTTGAAATTGTAAAACAAACACGTTTTCTAAAGAATAAAAATTTGAAAAATAAAATTATTTTCAAAAAATAAAAAAAAGAACTAAAAGTAAAAAATATTTTTACAAACCAAACAATTTTTTAATATCTTTAAAAAAATTAATTCTACATTCAAAAAGTATAAAAATACAGGTATAATTAAAAATATATATTTAAATTAATATTTAATTTATAAAATATAAATTGAAATATATATATATATATATATATATATATATATATATATTTTTTTTTTTTTTTTTTTTTTCCTATTAAGTAGAGAATCCACGTACCGTCTGTTTCACGAGTGGACTTTCTTGATTTCTTTGACGTCCGTCACTCGTCTTAACAGAATATTCTTCCTTGGCGTGCTACCCCCCTTTCAACCAAAAGTTCGGCACTTCGGCGTGCGTGTAGATCAAGTCTTCAAAGTTAGTTCAGGTCTAACCATACGATGCCGTTTCTTAACACCCTCTGTCAACACTACCCAGGTCCTCTAGGTTTCGTACTCACTCTCCAGCATCCTAGTTCTTAGCTAAGTTCCATTGGAACGATCGAATAACAATGGCCAAACAACCAGTTCGCGTTCTTGTCACCGGTGCTGCAGGTACTATCTTCATTTGGATAATCTCATATATATTACTCGTGTTTAAGCTTCATCTCACTCACGGTTGCTTTAGTGTTTCTCTGGGTCGATCTCTGATCGAACGAAGTTTTTGGTTTAGTTACTGATTCTAAGTTCTGAGTTTGTCTTAAAATTTCATCTTTAATTTATGTTCGATCTTGATCTGATAAGGTTTCAGATCTGATCATGTAATGCGGTATACTAGTGAATTGTAATAAAGTTTGTGACTTTTGTGTTGAATGGTTTATCAGTTCAAACGTTTCTATTCTCACTATTGACTTCGGTATGTATTGGGTTTTGGTTTTACTGCAGTAGGCAACTTATAGTGTTGGGATCATATCGTAATAGCCAATTTGTAAAGTAGACTTTCATGCAACCATGATTTCACATTGTAAACTGTAAGGGAAGTATAGTCATTTCTCGTAATAGCCAATTTGTAAAGTAGACTTTCATGCAACCATGATTTCACATTGTAAACTGTAAGGGAAGTATAGTCATTTCTTTGGTTGTTCTTAATAACTGTGTTAGTAAAATGTACATTGGAAGCTCTTCGGAAACATTCCTTAGGCATTTTTTTATAAGTTTAAACCGTAAATTTAGAAGGCACATACTTTCTGTTTGCTGGTATCTTGAAAATGAATGACTTCTTTTAAATCTCTTCTCTGAAAAGCACTAACACTAATGAGTTTCTTTTTGTTGGTATATTAAAACATGGCTACTCATCTTGATCTATGAAGTACTGTAGCAATGTGGAGTTTAGTACTGAAAGAAACATAATGATGTGACACCATTATGTATCAGTTTGGTTCACAGTTGTACAGTTCACGAAAAAATTATTATATTTTGTGCCACTTTCAGCGACCATTCTGAAACCCCTTCTAGATCTATCTTTATGTAGAGTATGTACCGCCATCACTGTTCTTGATTGATTTGCTCTATAATCCCTCTGCCTTTTCGTAGAATGAGATTTTAATTTTATATTGAGATGATTGCCTTCTTAAAACCTGTCGGGATTGCATGTGGATGCATAAATATTTGCTTAAATTCATTTATGCAAGAAAAAACCTACATTTGGGCTTATTCTGCCGTATTGAAAAAATATTCTGGCAATTGAAGGTCAAATTGGATATGCTCTCGTCCCTATGATTGCTAGAGGAGTGATGTTGGGTCCTGACCAGCCTGTGATCCTCCATATGCTTGACATTCCACCTGCTGCAGAGTCATTGAATGGGGTTAAAATGGAGTTGGTGGATGCTGCATTCCCTCTTCTTAAGGGTTTGGTTTTCCCTCCTTATTATATACTACAAAAAGTTCATGAATAATAATAATCTTAGACTTGACATTGGTTTGCTGTGAATGTTTATTGCAGGTGTTGTTGCTACAACTGATGTGGTTGAGGCTTGCACTGGGGTTAATATTGCAGTAATGGTTGGTGGGTTCCCAAGAAAAGAAGGTATGGAGAGAAAAGATGTGATGTCTAAAAATGTTTCCATTTACAAGTCCCAGGCTTCTGCCCTTGAAAAGCATGCTGCCGCAAACTGCAAGGTAATTCATTTCATTTAAATACGTAGACCCTTCTCTCATGGCTATTTATTTCATTTTCTGAAAGTCAGAAATAATAGTCTTATTTCTAGGAATATGTGTAAGCTTCACACATTATGTTGCAGGTTTTGGTTGTTGCTAACCCGGCCAACACCAATGCATTGATCTTGAAGGAATTTGCTCCATCTATTCCTGAGAAGAACATTTCTTGTTTGACTAGACTGGATCATAACAGGGCATTGGGCCAGATTTCTGAAAGACTGAATGTCCAAGTTTCTGATGTCAAAAATGTTATAATTTGGGGTAATCATTCATCAACACAGTATCCTGATGTCAACCATGCAACAGTTAAAACCCCAGCTGGTGAAAAGCCTGTCCGTGAGCTTGTTGCTGATGATGCATGGTATTAGGATGGAAATTTACTGTGCTTAGAATCTTACGATTTTTTTTTTAATTTTATTGGAGCACTTACGGAAGTTTCCAATTTCAAGGTTGAATGGGGAATTCATAACTACTGTTCAACAACGTGGTGCTGCAATTATTAAAGCTAGAAAGTTTTCAAGTGCATTATCTGCTGCTAGTGCTGCCTGTGACCACATTCGTGATTGGGTTCTTGGAACTCCTGAGGTTAGTCAGGTTTTCTTTTATTTTTATTCATTTTCTGTAAAAATTTTCCGGCTGATCAGCTTTATATTTCCAATGCTATTTTAGGGCACCTTGGTATCGATGGGAGTGTATTCTGATGGTTCTTACAATGTACCTGCTGGACTGATTTATTCATTCCCTGTCACTTGTCGTGATGGGGAGTGGAAAATAGTTCAAGGTAAGAGTTTAGTAGTCACTTCACAGGAGAATGCTACTGAAAGATATTGGATCTTTAGTTTTACAACTTTTTGTCTTAATATTTGAATCTACTTTGATTTAACCATGATATCACAACTGCAGGTGGTGGTAATCCTTAAAATTTGTCAGTGTTTGTTCATTGCTTACCTGTTTCACATTTCAACTAGAAATGCTGACTAGTTTTGGGCCTAATTCACCAATTACCATATATTCCTTGGTGTTGTTGGTTGGTTGGTGGACTAGAAATCGTATTATCTTGCAGTGAGAGATTGAAATGATTTGTTTATTTATAATTTTGTAGTGTTTTTCTTTGTAAAACCTTGTGAGCCAGAGGAGCGTAAAAGGAAAACTCCAGCCTATTTGGCACAATGATCTTATTCGCAGATTTATCTCCAGCAAACATTAGCTTGGTGTAGAATCAAATTACAGTGTGCTCTATTCTCATTCAAACACTAACTGTCAAACCAATGGTAGAAGAAATGGCTAGTACAAAATTTGATTCACAGCTTTTGGTTTTCTAAAGCCTTGACATCTACGAGCTAGCCATCACATTCCTTTTGTGCAATTCTAACTTTGATGGATTTATCTTGACATAAATTCCCTACATGTCTGGGCAGGACTTCCAATTGATGAGTTTTCAAGGAAGAAAATGGATTTGACAGCAGAAGAGCTCACAGAGGAAAAGGCTTTGGCTTACTCATGCCTCTCCTAGAATGCTTACTGTCGTTGCAGCTCCCATGCTTCTTTATAGAAACAGCTTCAATTTTGAATAATGCCCCTTTTAATATACGGAGGAACTATTGATGGGGAGGCTGGTTTTTATGGAAATCATTTGTATTAAAGTATCTTGTACTTTCATTTAAAGCATAAATTTTATTCATGGTAATAGACCACAAGCTGCATAGTTCAATGGGATTGGGCCTACTCTTATGCATCAGTGTCCATTCTTTTTTGTTTTTCTTCCTCCGTTTCGGTGTGTATTTGTTGTTTTAGGGCATGTTTGAGTGGAGTATAATTTGTCCAAAAAAAGAGTGGAGTATAATAGTGGGTGTAAGATGTTTCAATTACATTTTTTTGGGTCTCATTCACGGGGAGGGAACTGATCTCTACTTAACCATCAAAATAAAATACTCAAGATGACATTTAGTATTTGTACATTTAATATCGTAAGTGTCTAGAAATATTTGTAAAAAATTGACATTTATATATGGAAAAACAACACAAATATAGAAAACAAGTTGGTAGTGTGAGAAATCTTTTAGTTTTGATTTCCTCCCAAATATATATTAATTTAAATTTTTTTAATTTTATCTTAATTTTGCATACCGATATTCTTGTGTGCTTGTTTGTTAATTTATCTTTTATTAGGTGGCATTTAGTAACTAGTTTATTTTTATTTTGAGCAAAATCTTATTTTAATCTCTTAAAGTTTGTAATGAAATTGCATTTAGTTCTTAATATTTTTTTTTGTTTGGCTATATAAGTAATGTTTTATAAATATTACTTTTAAATTTTTAAAATTAATTTTATCAAAAAAAATAAAAAATATTCATTTGAATATATGTGATATTTAATTTGTTGGATTGATTATGTAAATACTTAATTTAATAAAAAAAATTTTTTAGTATTCTTTTGCCTTTAGTAGTAAGCTTTGGTTGAGATAATTTAAATAGAATGGCCAAGTATTGTCGTTTTAAAGTGATTTAAACTCTTTTAATTGAATTAATTATTTAAACGGATAATTTAATAAATTAAATATAATGTGTATTTAAATTGTTATTTTTTGTTAATTTTTATTAAAAATTTAGTTTTAAAACTAAAAAAGAACTTTTATAGATAATCAAAGATGTATTTGAATTAAAATAATTTTTAAAGATTAAATCAAATTTAATTGTATATTTAATTGATACTTCAAACTGTCCTAGTAGTTCATACTTCATGGATGGCATACTTTCAAGTCCAGATCTTTTTTTTTTCTTGCCTATTTTCAAAGTTAAGATGATTTAAAGCTTAACAACTCAGTGCTTCTAGAAATTAAATTCAGAAATCTGCATTAAGTTAAATACTTGCACAATGATTGAAGGTATCCATCTTGGTTTATACCATTAAAACTAACTAGATAAAAACAAAAAGCAATTTAGGGTATGATAGATTATACTCAGAAAATGAACCAAAACATTCTCAAATCGACATCAAATCAAAATAAATTATGCTTGATTTGGACCTATTATCGCCCTAGGCACATTGACTCAATTTCTTATAGTACAAATAAAACCACATATTCGTATCAAATAAATAAATAAATAAAAGACCATAAATCATTCCATGATAAAAGTAAGCATACAGAGCCAAACTAAACGGCACCCTACAACGTTGTGAAGATGAGTGGTCGAAGCCTAGTAACAATTCTCCAACCCCTTGAAATTAACTTCGCCCACCGTCGAATACTCCTCCAAATGTAACCATCATTTGTGGCTAAACTTTTATAGTCAGACCCAAACTCGAATGCCCTGTCAACCTCTTGGAAGAGCTCATTGACTTCTCTATTTTTTTCCTATTTCAACATATCAGCCAAGGTTTCGTAAGTTGCTTGAAGCCTTGCGTCCCTTGATCTTGGCTACCCATTTTTCCCAATGTAGTTGTCTTATCTCTGTGTAGAGCTCGGCTGGTTTATGTCACAACCCCAAATTAGGAGTACATAATTAGCATAGGTAATGAAAATAATCTCATCCTGTAGGTTTTTGATTTGATACAAACATAATATGAAAATCTAGTATAATATAATAATATAACATGTAGTAGAATCCATATAAATATACACATTGGAGGGTTCCTCTCTCTATACTATAGATAAACAAATTTCAGAAAAACATGCATAACCATTAAACAGATGGAAGCAGGATCCTACTTATAGTATATAGAGCATTTTTAGAGTACAAATTCAATTTCATACATAGACAAACAAAATAAAGCCAATTGAAAAAAAGTTAGGCTCACTGAAAAACAACTTAACAGTTTATTTTATAGTCAGAGATGGATCAGATTCTCTATCTTTATATGAAACATAAGTAGTAAGGAGTGAGTTTTATAGTTCAGTGAACAAATAATACACATTATAATGGACTAGGACAAGACAAGAGCACGACTTTTTCATAATAAAACAAATACAATTTTTCTTGAAAAAAAATCTAAATGATCATTTATAGAAAATTTAAGAAATTTCCAAGAAATTTTATCATATCAAAATAAAATATATTAATTTAAACTAAAAGTAGTTAGTACAATTTTGTATTAGGACCATATTTTATCATCAAGCACACAGTCCGGGAAGGTAATCACCAATCAATTAGACATATAGCTTGTAAAACATGTAACAGTAGCCATTATCTACTCACAAAATAGTCGGTCCAAAGTTTCTTGGCTCTTTAGGGTAATTTTCAAAGCAATTTTAGCCAAAAGAGACCTAAAATTGAGTTTGGGAGGTTCAAAAACCTAAAAAATAGCTCAAGAATTGCAACATTCAGACTTCAGGAGATTAGTCAATGTTATCAACAAAACAGGGTCTCTACCATGCACTTTACATGACGGCATGTAAAGCTCATGTGCAAGAAGATAGGTGACATATGACAGCACGTATAGCAGCTATAGAGGTGCTTTGGTCGTGAAAATTTGGCTCCCAAGATTTTTCCACCTCCTAAATTCAATTGTGGGGATTAGTTTTGTTATTTGAGTTTTCTAAATAAGAGTTCTGAAACTCACATTTTTAGGATTTTTGTCCTCTAATTTTTTTACCCGTTTTTTGACTAGTTTAGGTGGAAATGATAAGTCAAATTTATAGTTCTCATTGTTCTGAGTCTAATGGTACTAGTGGTGTCGCAAATGGATGTCTAAGAATCTTTGAACCAAGATCTCCCTAATTGGCTTGAGAAAGAAACTGAAGGTTAGAGAGAGAAATAAGGTTTTAGGTTTCTAGCATTTTTTACCACTTTTCTATTAAAGGAAGGGTTTTAAAGTGATGAAAGATAAACTAGCAAATTCAAATTATTGGTGGATGTCTTTGAAATTTTGATTATTTTAAATTATGGCTGAAAATTGTTAAAAGGTTATCATTTATACTTTTAAAACCTTTCAATTATACCCTTATTCCTTTAATACTCATAATAAACCATGTAATAGAATAAATTAAATCATTTAAATTTAAATTTATTATATTCTTTCCTCCTTAATAAATTTGGTTTCCGAATTTTAAAACCAAATACACACACTAAGTTTATTATTCAAACAAGTGTGGGTACTTGACATGTATATCACTTTCTACCTCCTAAGTGGCTTCTTCTTTAGAATGATTTTTTCAAATTATTTTCACTGTAGATATATGTTTGGAATGCAATTTCTTTACTTATATATCTATAATAGTTACTAGTTTCTCCTCATATAATAAATCTTTATCTAATTGAATTGTTGAGGTTGGATGACACATGAAGGATTTAATAGATACTTTCATATCATAGACATATGAAACATTGGATGAACCGTTTTCAACTTAGGTGGTAAAGTCAAATGGTATGCTACAGAGACAATTCTCTTTCGAATTTCAAATGGACCTATATATCTTAAGTTTATTTTTCCTTCTTCCCAAATCTCATCACCGTCTTTATAGGAGTAATTCTAAAAAAATACATGGTTGCCTATGGCAAACTCAAGGCTCGACATCTGTTGTTCAACATATGTTTTCTAGCTACTCTAAGCTGCTAATAATATTTCTTTTATCAATTGCATCTTAAACTAAATTGGGTCAATAGAGTTTAACTTCCCCTACTTTGAATAGTCTAATAGGAGACGTACAACATCTTTTATATAATGCCTCAAATGGTGCTATTTGAATTGGTAATTATCATTATAAGTAAACTTAGCTAAGGGCAAAAAGTTATCCTAAACTTCACTGAAATCAAGTACACAGCTTGAAACATATCTTCTAATATTTAAGTGGTTTGCTCAGACTCACCATATGTTTGTGAATGCAAAGCAGTACTAAGGTCCAACCTTGTACTTAAATTGTACTAAAAAACTCTCCAAATACGAGATGTAAACTGTGAACCTAAAAAAGATATAATGGATGTTGGAACCTCATGAAGCTTGACTATTTTCATTCATGTACAAATTTACATATTGAGCTATGTGATACAATCTTCATGAGCAAAAAATGTGCTGATTTAGTCAACATGTCAATAATTACCTATATGGAATCAAATCCTTTTGAAGTTCGTGGTAATCTTATGAAAAAGGTCCATGGTGACTTTCTCATTTTCGTTCAGGTATTTCTATTTATTGATGTAACCTTAAAATTTTTTGATGTTCTGTCTTTACTTGTTGACTTGTCAAACACTAATAAACGAAGTCAGCTATATCCTTCTTCATATCGTTTGACCATTATGTTTTTTTAAAATCTTGATATATTGTGGTCGATCCTAGATGAATAGTATATGTAGAACGATGTGCTTATTATAAATTCTTCTTTATCAATTCATCTACATTAGGTACATGATATGTGTATAATTAATTATAAATTAAACACCTTTAAACCCGATTTTTATTAGCTTTCAAGTAAAATATGTTAACAAAGAGTTCAATTTCTTGTTTTGTGTTGTAGGAGTCAAAGATAAGAGAGTTAGGAAGAAAGTAGATAAAAATCCAGCAAAAGGAAAATAATTACGAAGGCAAGCTTAAAGAAAATGTAGTGTCGTGGTGAAAGTGCTACAACAACCTTAGCCAAATTCAAAAGATTTAGACAGCTATGGCACTATACGTCAGCAGAAGAAAAAGAAAAATGTTGTAAAAGAGAAGTTTGGCCTAATTTAAAGACCTAATGGGCTAGAACGTACATTGATGAAACCCTAAGCCATTAGGGTTACAAAAGGCCTATAAATACAAGGCAAGAGGCACACTATACGTCAGCAGAAGAAAAAGAAAAATGTTGTAAAAGAGAAGTTTGACATAATTTAAAGACCTAATGGGCTAGAACGTACATTGATGAAACCCTAAGCCATTAGGGTTACAAAAGGCCTATAAATAAAAGGCAAGAGGCACTCCAAAAGGAGGAAATCAAATCACCTTTAATAGAGATCAAGGATCTAGTTACATAATTCTTCTTTATCTATTTTTTTTATTTTTTTTGTTTTGATGTTTTCTATGGCCTTGCGTGACTAAGTCTTTCTATTAGTTAAGCTAAACTGAAACCACAGAGTTAAATGATAATGTGAGATTAGAATTTTTATGTTTTTTAAAGGTTGAATTTGATTAGGTATCAATTTACTCTTATATGCATATTTCTTATTGTTTCTCTTATTTGATTTCTAAAATGGATTCATTGGTAATTGATTAAGTTATCTAAAATTGAATTACAAAACTAAATCTTGTATGTTTGGTCCCTCTAATTTAAAAGGCAACACAAGATTCGTAAATTTATTACTATTAGGATTTATTAATTCTCTGGAAGTGTAATCATATAGGTTAAATCCAATCGCGTATGTTTTGGTTATCTAGTTTCATTAATATTTCTAAAATGTATTGTAATTATTAAGTTAACTCCTTGCTGCCTTTGGATGGGGTTATTCTGATAATTAGGGTTAATACAATTTTCACACAATTGAAAGTTAACTAAACTTAAGGAAAGATTAGATTAGATTTTGATCATGAATATCTTAATTGAGTTAAATAACTTATAATCAATTATTAGTAGTTTACTTTGAAGGTGGAAGTACTAGCTTAACTAATGCATTCGTATGTTGTTTAATTCTTTAACTTTCTATTTCTTATGTTGTTTCAATTGCTTTATTCAATTGTGACAACTCACTTTTAAATTCATAAAAGTATACAATAACACTTACCACTCTCTATGGGTTTAACTTGTATTCTCACTACTACGTTAATTTGTTTTAACAAGAGTAAGGTATTTAAATTATTTTTAGTGTGCCTACGACAACATGATGCCAAATTTTGGCATCATTGTCGAGGAGTTGATTTTTATATTTTTTTGAATTTTACTTTGTTTATGTTTTTATAATTAAAAAAAGAAGATTTTCTCTCAATTGACACCCAGTTAGCCACCTTATCAGGGCTGACAAGGCTCCCATCCCTCAAGTAACAAATGTCTGTTCTAATTACTCTCCTTGTTCAAATGGTAGGAACTAAGTAACCACAAAAGACTAAAGGAAATGTTTTGGTCACAGGGCATCATACTAATAGGTATCTAACTTTTCGAGAAGGGCTATATGAACAGGTGAATATGGATAGTAGTTTTCCTGGACCATCGCAAGAAAGGTATGATCTATATCTTAATTTATATAATCCTAGATGGAGGGACCACACATACATTAGCTATGGGAATTCACAAATGTATCGTGCTTAACAACACTTGTATTGCCAAGACTATCAGCAATT
This sequence comes from Gleditsia sinensis, assembly GCA_037074535.1. NCBI lineage: Eukaryota > Viridiplantae > Streptophyta > Magnoliopsida > Fabales > Fabaceae > Gleditsia > Gleditsia sinensis. The sequence goes on along the minus strand of CM073475.1, from coordinate 15,532,266 downwards.
GGATTCAAATATGTCTCTTGAAGAAATTGTCAATTATTTTGCCATTAAAGATTTGAAAATGCAATAGGAGGAGTAATAATTTCAACGAGAGATAAAGGATAAAAATTAGCATTGGGAAAATCCAGTGAGCTAGATGGCAACCTCATCGATCATTTAGAGGCCAAAAATTTAGAAAACTCATCTTCTCAGCTAACAAATTCTCTAACTAAAAATACAAATGAAATCATACTGAAAAATGATGAGGAAATTGAAGCTTCAATAGAGGACATACTGTTGGAAACAATATAAGAAGAAAAGAGTAGTAAAGCTCTCAATATGGATAATGTACCTAAGAGTAATGGCACTATTATACATACATCCTATTCCATTAATATGATTGAATTATTAGTACATGATAATCCTATGCTTAAAGAAGAGGATGAATTTGAAGCTGCATTTGTCTTTATTGAAAATGAAGATGAGGTCAAGGAGCTTACCTTAGTTGTTGAAGTGTTGAAAAATGATGTTGCATTAAAAGAAGCTCTAATTCTATAAAACTCAGGTGAGGAATATCATATCAAATTGTTAAATTCTAATGGCAACCTCCCCATCTATGTTTTGTAGAATTCTATACAAGCATTAGAACATCCTTCTAGCCACCTCAAGCACTTATACATTGGAAAACCACTCCCAATTATCATCTCCAATGGATTCAAAGTGTTGCATGAGGAAAATATTGTGCAAGCCCTCATAGAACACAAGCCAATCATAGAAGGAAAGATTACAAATCCTAAAGAAATTGACCCCTCCAAGCATTATGATCTACTCAAAGAAAAAGGGAAATCAACACTTGAATTGGTTGAGGCTCAAAATTATGAAAATAAAAATGATGCTAACATTTATTATCATGGTGCAAGTGGATCTCCAAACCTTGCATTCTCCAAATTATTAGGGTTTAAAGTAAAAATAGAGGGCCCTAAACCTCCTAATTAAAAGTTTTAAGTAAAGCCAATGACATTAAACAAATGTGTTGATTAAGAGGCAACCCAACATGGTTTTTTTTATCTAAAAAAAATAGTGTGAAAGTTAGCAAATTTGAAGGTTAGCAGGGGTCCAGCACCATGGCGGTATCACTTAACACTATAAGAAAATGTAGGTTTAGTGATAATTTTTTATGGCTTTAGTGACGGTTTTAACTGTCACTAGAAGGTTTAACAACGGTTAAGAAAATTGTAGTAGAATCTATTGTGGCAATTGGTTTAATGATTATTTTTTACAACTGTGGGTACTCCGTTGTTAAATGTGGGTCAAATGACAATTATTAACCACCGTTAAACCTAAATTTAGTAAAGAAATAAATAGCAAATATGTAATTACATGTACAGATTCCCTAAATACATTGTTCTTGTAATTTGTAGGAAAAAAACCTCCAGTCCTTCTAAGATATGAGAAATAGTTTATCCATTAGGTGAGTTACGATAATTATCAACAACATTGACCAACTAACTTCATTTTCTTCTTGTATGTTGGTCTACTGCATATTTTGACTTTCATCCTCTTACATAAAAAGTTCATCAACAGAGAACTCGTGCTTTGACTTTTGGAATGTGGATGGAACATATAAGTCAAGGGACTCTATATCTCTAGGTTGTCCTGTAACGACCAGGTTTTATATATATATATATATATATATATATATATATACACATAGCGATCGATAACACATTCCAAGCAGCAAACCATAGACATTTATATAAGCAGCTAATATTCTATTATCATGATATCCAAAACTAAATCAGAAATTAATATTTATACATAAGTGATAATGAGTCACATAGCTACATCAACTTAACATTGAACCCTATGCCGCACATCTTCCCTGAGTGTAAAGGGTGGAGGAGGTGGTACTGGCATTGGGATCTATACAAGGCATCACCATCCACTGGATCTCTATGATCAAGTGTACAGAAGTAGCTAGCATATCGTTTTCTCTTATCTGAACATAACACCAATAATAATGAGAACAGAAGTTCCCAATAGGTTTAACATTTAAAGCATCATACGGTAAAGAAGAAAATCACAATGTTATGTCTAGCTGTATTAACTACATAAAATATTTTCCCTTTGTATATGATAAAATAACAAGAATGTATAGCATGTTTTCATATTTAATAGACAGGTTATGCATCAATATCAGGTATGTATAATAACCAGGTTATACTTCAATAATATGCTTGTATATCTATCTTTGTAGTGCTTTCATGCAGGGTGACTGATTGTCTGTAGCCACATCTCAACACTCAGTGACTAATCGTCTGTAGCCACATCTCAACCATATACATTAATATGATATAACCATGTATACATCAAAAAACACACCTTTATCATCATGCTTGCCATTCACAATCAACTTCGTCTCTTCATATAATCACTATGTAATAACCCCTCTATTGTGATATAATAATGTACATATCATATTCTTTAATCATCATGACCGTCACAATATAATTATGCATTAACCAAGCACATCACTAATATCATGCATAATATCATCACCATATCATTTAACAAATATGTATTAATACACTTACCAATAACGCATACCTTATATCATGTAATCCTCATGCATTGATATACTAACATAGGCATCAAATCAACATGCATTTTATCCATACATTGCACATATATCTTATAATAAAAGAATGGAATTAACATTACAATGCATCATACATATATCTCCTATGCAATTCACTTACATATGTCTCATCAATATATAACAAATTCTCTTACATAGGTCTTATTAATAAGTATTTTTATCCATACATTAAACATACATATCATTAATACGCAATATGTGATTTAATTTCTCATAATAAAAAGATAGAATTCACATTACAATGCATCATTAAAAAGTATTTATTTGTATTTTAGTTCCCTTTAACATCAACTATTCATTAGAGTTCATTTAAAGCCTTCAAAATGAAAAACAAAGTAAATCCAGCCTTAAGCACGGATAGGCCGTGTCATCAAGCATGGCCGTGCTTCGAGTTTTCCTACACTCCAGATTTTCATCTAGTTAGACCTTCTCTTACTAAAAAGAACATAACTCCATCATTTTCACTCCAATTAAGGTTATTTTGGTGTCTATGAAAATTTAAGACAATTATCTACAACTTTTATGTTTACCACTTTAACAAATTAAAAACAAAAATAGGTTAAAAAGGCGTCCGAAAATAGCGTCACGATTTTGTATGTTAAATCTGACATTTCTTCACTCATCAAGGAATATCTCTTTCATTTTAAATTTGATTAAGGTGATTATAGAGGCATTAGAAAGATAAGAAACATGGCTACAACTTATCTTTTGAATAGAGTTCCAAATTCGATATAAATCATAACTAACAGAATTAATCATTCAAACCATTGATTTTTACCCTCTTCAAGCCAATTTCAACAAACACATGTATAATCTATGCATCCAACTCTCACTCTTCATGGCTAAACATAAATATCCATCATGCATCATCAAAATAGGATATATGAAACACTTATAAATAATTCAAAATACATAAAATTCCATGGAAAGAATAATGTTAAACCTACCAAAACCAGAGATTCTTTTTCTTCTCAAACCTTCCTTAGATTTCCTTCTCTTTGAACACTCATCTTTCTTCCTTTCTCTACAAAATCCTTGGACCTTCACCTTTGTGCCTTTCTCTCTCCTCTCTCTCTCTCTCTCTCTCTCTCTTATTTTCCTTCCTTTCCTTCTCTCGGCCTCTCTCTCTTCTCTTTTTTTCCTTGGCTGCTACCTCTCTCTCCATTACATGAAGATAATACAAAGAAGAGTGGAGGAAGAGAGGCTTTGGGAGGTCCAAGGAAATGCTAATGATATGTGGGACGAGATGGCCAAAGGGATTAGGAATATAGCAAGAGAGATACTTGGAGAATCAAGAGGCGTTGGACCTAAGGGTAAAGAATCTTGGTGGTGGGATGCGGAGGTGCAAGATAAGATTAAGTTTAAAAGAGAGTGTTATAAGGAGTGGCTCTTATGTAAAGATAATACAAATTGGGATAAATATAAAGTGGCTAAGAAAGATGCTAAGAAGGCTGTGAGTGAAGCAAGAACTAGAGCTTTTGAGAGATTATATCAATCTTTATGAACTAAGGAGGGAGAAAGAAAAATTTACAAGCTTGCGAAGGGTAGGGAAAGAAAGACAAGGGACCTAGATCAAGTGAAATGTATTAAAGATGAAGAGGATAATTTTTTGGTAAGGGAGCATGATATTCAAGCACGATGGAGGAGTTACTTTCAAGGACTTTTTAACGAAGGGCATGAGTTGACCTATAACTCTGACAGACTTAATATTGCAGAAGAGGACCATAATTATACCTTTTATTGTAAAATCTAAGAGTTTGAAGTAGAGAAGGATTTGAATAGAATGGATAATGGCAAAGCAGTAGGACCTGATAATATACCTATTGAGGTGTGGAAAAGTTTAGGAAGGAAGGGTATAAGTTGGCTCACTAAGTTGTTTAATGTGATAATGAAATATAAGAAAATGCCAGATGAATGGAGGAGAAGTACTTTAATCCCTATATATAAAAATAAAGGAGACATACAGAATTGTTCCAACTATTGAAGGATTAAACTCATGAGCCACACTATGAAGTTATGGGAGAAAATCATTGAGCAAAGATTAAGATAAGAGACTTAAGTTACAGAGAACCAGTTTGGATTTATGCCAGGAAGGTCAACTATGGAAGCAATTTATTTACTATGGAGATTGATGGAAAGGTATCAAAGCAGACAAAAAGATTTGCATATGATTTTTATTGATCTGGAAAAAGGCATATGACAGAGTATTAAGAGAGATTTTATGGAAGGTTTTAGAAAAGAAAGGAGTACGTATTGCGTATATTCGAGCAATCAAAGACATGTACGACGGGATAACGACTTTCGTGAGAACACAAAATGGGGATACAAAGGATTTTCCTATAACTATTGGACTACATCAAGGGTCTTCTTTGAGTCCGTATCTTTTTAATTTGATTTTGGACGTAATTACTGAACATATACAAGAGTTGGGGCCTCAATGCATATTTTTGCAGATGATATAGTCTTAGTGGGTGAATCGAAAGAGGAAATAAATATGAAGTTAGAGTCATGGAGACAATTTTTAGAAACACATGGTTTTCGGATAAGTAGAAATAAAACAGAATATATGGAATGTATTTTTAGTAAGAGGAGAACAAATACGAATGTAGACGTGAAACTTGGAGACTATATATTAAAACAAGTTACAAGTTTTAAATATCTTGGGTCCATTATACAAAATGACGACGAAGTAAAGGAGGACGTAAACCATAGGATTCAAGCTGGATGGATGAAATGGAGGAAAGCTTTGAGTATCATTTGTGATAAAAAAGTGCAGCTCAAAGTTAAAGGAAAATTTTACCGTACGGCTATAAGACTTGCTATATTGTATGGTACTGAATGTTGGGCAGTTAAAAGACAACATGAAGATAAACTCAATGTTGCAGAGATGAGAATGTTACGCTAGATGTGTGGACACACCAGAAGAGATATGATTAGAAATGAGTGCATTAGAGAGAAAGTTAGGATAGCACCTATTGTGGAGAAGATGGTTGAATCTCGCTTAAGGTGGTTTGGCCATGTGTGGAGAAGACCTGCAGAAGCCCTAGTGAGAAGAGTAGATCAGATGGAGAATAGTAAAATAATTAGAGGTAGAGAGAGGCCAAAGAAAACAATAAGTGAAACTATTGAAAATGATTTAATAGTTAATAACTTATCTATTGATCTCATCCATGATAGGCCACTATGGCGCAGTTTGATCCATGTAGCCGACCCCACGTAGCGGGAAAATGCTTAGTTGTTGTTGTTGTTTTTGTTGCTAGCTCTCTCTACATTACATGAAGATATTTTATATTGTGATTTGTTTTATTAAAAGTTTTATCAAGAAAAGTCATGATTTAAGAGTTCAACTAAAGTTTTGCAAGAATATAATTTTTAAAAAAATTTTGGGATATTTTAAGATGAAAAATAATATTATTATATATATAATAAAAAAATAAATTTCAAATATTCATTTATTAAATAATATTAAGTAAAAAAAAGGGGGAGATGCAAGCGTGAAGAAGGAGAGGCTCGGTGCAAGAGAATTTCATCTTTCTCTTTCTCTCTCTAAAATCAAACTTCTCTCTAAGATATCTCTCATTCTAGACATCCAATTGAAATACTAGAGGTACTGTTAGATTCGTGGCGACGAGAGCTTCAAAACCCACTGATTAATTTTATCGAAAACTTACCAGATGTTCGCCAAAAAATAGTGAACAATAACGCAATAGGTAATGTTTCTAAAATGCTGAATTTTTTTTATAGTTTTTCGAACTTCCAAGTTATGGGTTTTGTTAGGAAGGTAGTAGGGTGATGAATTCACATTCTCTGATCACTTATTATGACTGTAGTCAATCGGTCACTATGCCTATAGCAAATGAGTGAATTGAGTGTATTGAGAGCTGTAACATGCTTGAGCATTATGTAAAAAAAAAGTGAATTTTAAGTGTATATATTGTATGTTAATTATGCATCAACAAAAGTTATGACTTTATCTCAAAAGCTTAATATTTTACTATAACTTATACAGTTGATTATAACATCATCCCTTGTTATATGCTTGAGAATATTTGATGGTTCTGATATGGGATCCTTTTAATGTGTTCATGTGATATATTTTAATGCATAACAACATTTGTTTAATGATCATACCGTGTTAAATATATTTTTGCATATTTGAATATCTTTTAATTTGATAATATTTGAAATATGAGTCTCATATGAATGTACTTTTGAACTGTATTTTCTATGTGACAAATTTTAAAACATGAGTACATTCATATGTTGACTTAAGAGGTCATAGGAGAAATTATCTGTTTACTGAGTTGTCAAACTCACTATACGATTTTTTCCACATTTTTCATATAAAAATACAGAATTTGGTCCCCCTTCAAATAGTTGACCAACTAGACGACATAATCTATAGGTGAACCTACTTTGTTTTCAAGGCTCTTAGATTTTTGTTTATATTGTACTTGTACTTTAGAGTATACTCTGAACGCCACAAGCAGGATCCTTACTTCTATTGTTACTTTGGTATTTATAACTTGATTTGTATAATGTGTATACATGAGAGAACCTATATGTATCTATTTTCATGACAAAGAATAGTGCTATACATGTTAAGGTAAATATTTGATTGCCAAAAGAATTTTTTTTTCACGTGCCCTTAAATTGAGGACGTTACATTTTGCACTATAAATCATCCTTTGCCCTGGTGGTGGAACCTCCATCTCTACAAAATCCACTCTTTCATTTTCACGATGAATCTCAAATGCATCGCAAACCATGTCTTACTCAAGATCATTCCTGTAAATCGATTATTCTATCACTTATGGTATTACATGATTTTCTACACGAGGTTCTTTTGAACATCTTTCCCTATAAATAACTCATAAATCATACCCCTATGAAAGTATATTAACAACCAAGTGGTCACACACATCTTGTCTAACTTGCTATGTCTTAAACATACTCTTAGAACATGAACATATTATTCTACTTTCCATTCTCGAGTTAGCAAATTCAAAATCCAAAAGCCTATTCAATCAATCCAAGTATTCATGAGTATTCCAAGGCTTTGCAATCCAAGACTTATCCATTTCTAAAAGCATAATAAGATTAATGCTAATTTTTTATAAGCAACATATTGTTTTCAGTGTTTTGGAGATTTTTTTCTTTTACAAAATAAATAAGTAAATAACTTATTATACTTAAATTTTCAAATTTTATGCACTATACTCTAGTTCCTATTAGTCTCCTATTGTATGAAATTTTATGCTATGACAATAATTCCTTCATTTGATATCAAAATTCTTTCGTGTTCTTCCGAGATTTTCAACTTCATGAAGAAAATTACATAATCCAATATTGTTCTTCAAATTCCATATAAAAAAGAAATAATTTTTCTACTCCAATTTTTTTTCAATTCACATACCTACTTAACAATTACATCTTCTTCAATTAACAACTTTTTTAAGCATTTCATTCATTTTGTCCCCAATTTTTACACTTTTTGTATAACAATTAAACCATTCCATTTCTTCCATTTATTTTGTATTTACAAAAAATAAGTCAATATTTAGTTTCTTTCAAAATTGTTTAAACCTAATGGGAACTACATTACATAATTCTTATCGCTTAATAATTACATCTTCTTTAAATATTTCCCCAATTTTTACATTTTTTGTATAACAATTGAACCATTCCATTTATTTCATTTATTTTGTATTTAAAAAAAAAGTCAATATTTAGTTTCCTTCAAAATCATTTAAACCTAATGGAAACTACATTAAATAATTCTTATAGAATTTTTTTTAAATTTTATATTCTTCAAATGAGAATTTTATTTTTTTATTTCTATCTTCTAATTTCTTTATAACAATTAGGGATACTCACTATTTCGTTTAGTTCATTTCAAAATTTTTAAATTTTATACACCATAAGTAACTCCTTCATTTTCTTTCAAGTTTAATTTTAAATTTCAAATCAAATAATTTGTTTACTTTTTAACAACTTTTTTAATATTTCATTCACTTTGTCCCTAATTTTTACATTTTCTACATAACAATTAATCCATCTCTTTCTTCCATTTATTTTTTATTTAAGAAAATAATTCTTACGGCAAAATTTTTAAATTTTATATTCTTGTAATGAAATGTTTATATTTTCATTTCTTTCTTCTAATTTCATTATAACAATTAGGAATACTAACTATTTCTTTATCCTAATTTCATTATAAGCATGCAATATATCTAGCTTAATATCATCATTTTAAGCTATATAACATAACCACTACCTACACAACAACAAAATATAATTATAATTATATAATCAATCAATATATCTATCATATACATGTTTCAAGCAATACATCATATAAGGATGCAATATATTCAGCATATATTTGAAGCCAACATATATTTGAGCAATATATCCATATGAAGCTATATAACATTATCACCTAAACTCATTTAAACAAGCATCATACGAAAAACATGAAAAGAGGGAAATTAGAGGAAATAGGATATGTACCTTCAGTGAAAACCCATGAGCTAGGAATGGTAAAGAACGAACCCAATATTGCTTTAAGAGAGAAAATCAAGGAAAAAGTGGAAGGAAATCAAGGAAAATGAGAGAAAATGGGAGAAGGATATGTTTACATGGGTTGCAAACAAACATGAAGGAGGGGGAAGGTGAGGAACAAAAGCTAAAAAAGGTTTAATAATGGTTTTTTAATTAACTATCATTAAATTTAAACTTAACAGTAGTTCATTAAAAAAACCATTCATTTTCTAATAAAATATTAGAATCTCATGGTTTTAACGACAATTTTGGATAAACCATCTTTACTTAATGAAAATTATTCTTTTAACCGTTGTTAAGTTGCACACATTCCAATAAACAATCAAAATATAACAACAATTAACCAAAATAATTAGTAAATTAAAATGGTTTCTCACAACCATCGTAATTTAATGATGATTTGTTGTAAACCATCATTGTTAGAATGAAAGTAGTTAAGTTAGTTAAAATAGTTGAAGTACAATTTTGTAATATACAACCTATAAAGACAATGCTGTAACATTTGTACAATTAATAAATTACATAATACAAGTTCAATTTTATTCTTTCATCCTTACCTTTCAATTTTTCTCATCCTTCTTCTTACTTTCTTAAATTTCAACATAGTATCGGAGCAATGAGTTTAATGGAGAATTTCACTGCACAATCAAGAGTTATGTCTTTTTCTCATCTGTTATCCATCAAGTTATAAAAGAAAAAAATTGTTGCATTTGTAGAGCTTATGATCTTGAATGTTTTTTGAATCCTCTAAATGTCCCTCCTTCCCAGTTCTATAGTCCAAAAAATGTAGATAGTAGAAGGTTCAATCAAGATTATCTCTTACTGTAGAAGCAAGATCAAATGCTTCTGTCTTCGTTACTTTTCTCTATGTTTGAGATAGCCCTCACCAAAGTAGTGGGTTGTGAGAAGTCTTGTCAAGTCTAGGAAAAGCTTTAGGTATTTTTTGCTTCTCAGACTAGAGCCAAGATTAACCAACTGAAATTAGAATTAAAGAACATCAAGAAAGTGCTTTATCTACAAATGAATACTTATTGAACATAAAGTCAACAATATGTGCATTAATGATTGTTGGCTATCCCATGTCAGAGCATTATCATATTAAGGCAATTTTAGAGGGCTTATTAGACGAATATGATGCTTTTATCACTTTAATAACTACTAGACTAGACCCATATATAGTTAGTGATATTAAGGCTTTGCTTTTAGCCCAAAAATCCAAAATAGAGAAATTTCATAAGAAAGTTGACTCTCTTTTAGTTAATTTCTTGAGTGTTCAATTTGGAAGAGGATTCTTTGTAAATAAAAATACTAATTCCTTTGGTAGAGGTTATGGTTTTAACAAAGGTAAAAATAATTTTAATACTGGATTTGGTAATAGTAAAGGTAATAACTTTGCAACAAGAGGTAAAGGGGGTCAGTTTGGTCAGAGGTCTCCCATTGTTTGTCAGTTATGCAATCATGTTGGCCATTCTATGTGGACATGCTATCATAGGTTTTATCGTAGTTATCAGCAACAACCTAATTTCTGTGGTTCTCAATCCCATCTTTTAGCTTACACAATTTCTAGTTAGATTAATTCTTTAAACCAAAATCAGTTTAGTCAAAGAAGTGGAGTAGTTATAGCACTAAAAACTTTAATTGAGCCTCATTAGTATATAGATTCTGGTGCCCCTCATCATATGACATCAAATCAAAATGCCTTAATGTTTGCAGAAGTTTATGTTAGCCAAGAAATAATTATTGCAGGTAATGGCCAAGGTTTGTTAATCTTTGAAGTTAGTACCTCTTATATTAAATCTCCCATCAATAATTATGCTTCTTTATGCTTACAAAGGTTATTGCATGTACCAGAATAACTAAAAAATTGCTTAGTGTGTCCAAATTCCTCAAAGACAACTCATTTTTTTTAATTCCACCCTAATACTTGTTATGTAAAAGTATAGGGAACCAAGAAAATTTTGCTTAATGGCAGAATTAGGCATAGGCTTTACACTTTTGACAATTTTCCTTTAACTTATCAAGCTTCTGCTAATATTAAGCCTAGGGTCTAGTTAGATATGGTCACTATAACTTCCACTAATGTACCTAAAAACTGTCATTTGAACTTGACTGATGTCATTCCTAGCAAAAATTCTAGTATTGACCTCAGTGATGTAGTAAATGATGTTGTAAATACTTAGTCTACTGGTTTTACTCTTTGGTACTACAGACCAAGTCATCCCTTTGCAAAAGTTGTCCAAAAAATTCTTACACTTTGTAATATTTCTACAAATAATAAAATTGCTTATAATATCTGTAAGGTACATTGTTATAACAAAGCACACAAGCTGTCCTTTCCTACTTTAACTACTGAATACACATAATCACTTTAATTGATTCATACTGACATTTAGAAGCCTTCTCCTATGCAATCTAAGAATGGCTACAAATTCTTAATTCATTTTGCTTATGCTTATTTGAAACATACATGGTTGTTCCTACTTAAATCAAAATTTGAGGCATATGGAGCTTTCTAAATTTTAGAAAAATGGTAAAATTGTAATTTTTATTCAAAATAAAGTTATGCAATCTAATTAAGGAAGGAAGTTTAGAAAATTAAGGCAGTTTCTCACTTCTAAAGGTATTTTATATAGAAGGAGTTGCCTTTATAGTCATGAATAGAATGAAACTACTGAAAGAAAAATAAAGCATACAACTGAAACATGTTTAACTCTTCTTGCCAACTCATCTATGCCCTTATCTTACTGGGAATATTTATTCCCTACAGCTGTTCATTTGATTAACAGAATGTCTATTGTAAATCTCAAAGGAAAAAGTCCATTTGAAGTTCTTTTTAATAAGTAACTTAAGAATTCTTTCTTAAAAGTATTTGATTGTGCCTACTACCCATTTCTAAGACCTTATAACATACAAAAAATAGATTTTAAATATGTCCAAAGTGTATTTCTTGGTTATCTTGATGTGCACAAAGGCCATAAATGCCTCACCTCACATGGTAGAATCATTATCTCAAGAGATGTGGTTTTTTATGAATATTCATTTCCTTTTGTAAATGGATTTGGTCAATCTACTGAAGTGAAATCTTTTCCTTCAACACAAAGTTTCTTAGCTCTTATTTCAACCACTTCTCTATTGGTTCAATCCTCTCAAATGAATAATCTGTTTTAGCAACCTTATTTGAGCCATACTCTTTTACATTCACGAGAAGATGGCATTTTAGGTGTAACACCCACTTAAATCACTACAAATATTCCTTAATCTTCTATTAATTCCCTTTCTGTTGCTACTAGACTTTCATTAAACCATTTAACCAGAACCTTATCAACCCATCCAATAACTACAAGGTCAAAGAAGAATGCTCTTAAGCTTAGAACATTTTTAGCAGAAAAAGAACCAAAAATTAATAAGAGATGCCTCACTTAGTTAGAATTAGAAAACTGCCATTCCAAATGAGTATTAAGCCCTTTTAAGAAACCAAACTTGATTTCTAGTAAATCTATGATGCGTTTATAATTAAGCATGATTTTAATACCTTTAAGCTTAATTTTTGTTTGATTTAAGTAGAATATAAACAGGAATTAATTGAGTTTTGTATTTTGTGTTTTAGGAAGAAGAAAGAAGAAAAGAAGAAGAAAAAAGATAAGAAATTTATGGAAAAATGCTGAATTGCAGTGATTCCAGACCTTTCAGCACTGTTTAGAACATATTTCCCTCATATGAACTCCAATCAAAGTGATTCAAGTGGCTGTGAAAATATAGAACAATTATATGCAACTTTTATGCTGAACACTTTGTTAAATTTGGGAGATTTCATAGCGTTACAAAGCTAGCAAATCAGAATAATAGTGTAACAAGATAAATCTTGACCTTTGGTCACTAATTTTAGAATATCTCTTTCAGTTTAGATCGGATTAAGGTGATTTCAGCAGCTATGGAAAGAAGAGACATAGTGCTACAACGTTCACGTTTAGAACTTTGGCAAATTCTGGCATTTTTTAGGTGTTGCGGCGCTCTCAAGAGAGCATCGTGGCGCTGCGTCATTGCATATTCGGAGGGCCGTGGCACTCCCCAGCGTGCCGCAGCGTTGGCTACCCAGAAGCACTTGGCGCCGCGGCGACTGAGCCCTAGTACTCGAGTGCCAGAACTAGAGCACCTCGGTGCTCACTCAAGCACCGTGGCAACTTGATAGTTTATTTTTATAGTGCTATGGCGCTCGTGTAACGCACCGCAGCGCTCACCGTTGCACCAGAATGCTAAGCTCACAATTTTTAGGATTTTTAACTCGAAATGAATCTTGATAGGCCGATATTTGACCTAAAAAAACCCTACTTCATTAAAGAACATCCAATCTATAAAAAGGGAAGAAAGGAAGCATCAAGGGGATGAATTTAATCATTCAAGCTCTTAATTTCCTTCTTTAATTCTTGTTTAGATTTTTTTATGGCCCTGCCTGACTGATTTACTTTTAGTTAGTAGAAGAAGATTGAAACCTCAAGGGATCATTATGCATTGTGAGATTTGAAATTAGTTTTATTAATTCAATCTTAACTGGGTATTGATTATTCATCTACTCTTATATTTTCTTAATGATTGTTCATATGATTGCTAAGGAGGCTTACTAGTATATTGTATGTCTTAATCTACTGCTGAATTAGGTTTTGAACAAAATTTTCATTACTTTATTCATGAAGCAAATAGGATTAAGGATTTTGGATTATAAATCATTAACCCTATGATGAATGATCAACTAAATTAAATATAACCGATGTGCTTATATTTATTTAGCTCTATCAGTTTCTCTCGTTCTTCATGCAATTAATAGGTTAGATTTTACCGATGTGTTAAAGGATATCTTATTAATTAGAGTTTCATTGGTACGATTGTTATCAATTCACTAGGTTTAAGGAGGAATAAGGATAGAATCCCAATGGTAGATATTTTGTTTAAGATTGATGATTTTGTCAATGATCAATGTGTTGTGTCTGTTTTATAATTAACCGCAAGCGAACGGCGTAGCTATAGCTAGTTCGGCGAGTACGGGTCGTATCCCATAGAAAACAATGTCAATTACTAGAATTTCACAAAATATGCTATCTAAATCGATGTAATCCGATGGAAGTTTGTCACAATTAAATAAGTAAAGATAATCAATTAAACAAAAGCCTAGGGTTACGGTTCACCACACTTATGATATTCAACACTCAATATGTACCTCTAATTGCAATTATCTAGGTTATTGGGGATGGTTTAGCCTTAATTAACTAGCAACCTCTTTCAAACGTTACTAATCGTACCTAGGTTAATCCAATTACCTACTTTCATGGTTCTTAGTTAAACCTAGGTCCATTAAGTTCTATGCCAACCATGGAATACAATTAATCGGTTTCCTCATTCCCACTAATTGATTCATTCCTAGAGAATCTTAAACTACTTTCGTGATTAAGATATACCTAATTAACTACTAAGTTCAGGTATTAATCTTCACCTTTCAGTTCATCAATTAATATCCTAAGATGTGATAAAACGTTGGCCAGACATTCATCAACTCATATAATCAACGCATAATAGCTAATCCTAATTACCCATGGATAACACAATTAGGGTTCCAATGATTCAATTAGCACAATGTATCATCACATCATAAGTGGGTTTACCGAAACCCTATATCAAAACTACTCAAGCATAATAGAAATAGAAACTAAAATCAAATTCATTAAACAAACCATAAGTGTTCAATACAATTCAAGAGAAAGGAGTAGAAGTAGAGAGGAGTATAGAGATAGAAAGATAAAACCTGAATTGCTGAATGTAATTGGAATTCAAGCTTGAATCAATGTAAAATCTACTCTAAGAACATGAATTGAAATTTAATCCTACTGTAAACCTAATCCTAATGTGTTTCCTAAGCCTAAAACTGAGTAAAAGAAGGTCTGAATGCGTCTCCCCCGATTTGGCTGCGTATCCCCTTCAATATATATCAATTTTGGCGGCCAAAACCCTAAAAATATCGTGTGTACGGGCCCCGAAGCACAGCCGTGTTCCAGGACACGGCCTGGCCATGCTTCGGGCTAGATTCTGGGAAGTTTTTGTAGCTTTTACCCAGAACACGACCTGGCCGTGTTGCATGCCACCAAGCATGGCCTGACCGTGTTGGGGCCTGCCATGTTCCTTTCTTGCTGATTTTTGGTGGGCTTCCTCCTTGCTTCTTCCTCATCTTGTTCCAACTCCATATGGAACTTTTCATGACTGTTTTCCCTTACTTCTTGGCCTCTTTTGCTCACCTACAAGCATAAAAACAACCAAAGCAGTATCCAAAGTAAAGAAAAACCAAAAGCAGGGAAATAACCACAAGTTTGCTATGAATTAGAGGATAAAATATAGCCATTAATACTCAAAATTCCCCTTTATCATAATGCAATCCCTTGATGGTAGATATCGACCGAAACCAACGTCTCTCTCATTAATTACTCTCTTAATTACTTTCATTATTATTTGTTTTACTATTTAAAATTATCAAATCCTCCTTTTCTTTAATCACATAAGGTAACACCAATCTTTGTGGGATCGACCCTTACTCCCACTACTACAGATTGGTTGAGGGGTAAGGTATCAATTTGGGTGTACCTGCGACAGTACGCACCAATCTTCCTTCTCATAGAGTTTCCATTCGATGCAAATATGTCTTTAGAGTAAAGTACTATCTAGATTCTACTATGCAAAAATTGAAGGTTAGACTTGTGGCCAAAGGATTCAAAGAAGTTAAAGGTTTTGATTATGATGAAACCTTTTCACTAATTGTAAAACCAAATACAATTAGAATTATTTTGACTATTGCACTCACAAAATAGTGGAGGATTCAACAACTTGATGTAAACAATGCCTTCCTCAATGGCATCTTAAATGGGGAAGTACATATAGTTTAAACCCCTAGATATAAGGCTGGAAAGCAGGGTCAAGTTTGTGAACTTCACAAAGCTTTCTATTGACTAAAACATGCTCCAAGAGCTTGGTTTTAAAGGTTGGCTTTTACTCTCTATAAGCTTAGGTTTCAAGGTAGGAAATGTGATCCTTCATTATTTCTCAAGGTTTCTTCTCATAGCTCATTATTTATATTAGTATATGTTGATGATATCCTAATAACAGGGGATTCCTCTACTGCCATTAATACACTCTTACTCAACTAAATAATGAGTTCTCCTTAAAGGACCTTAGTCAACTAAATTTCTTTTTGGGTATTAAAGTATAACACTTAAAAGATGGTAGCCTGCACATGTTCTAGCAAGCTAAATACACAAAAGATATTCTTGCAAAAGCCAAAATGGAAAATGCAAATAGGATTGCTACTTTTATAGTTACTGGCTTGAAGCTTTTTAAGGATGATGGAACTAATGCAATGGTAGAATATGACATTTATAGGTTTGTTGTAAGGGCTTTGAATATACCACTATAACAAGGCCTGAAATTTCCTTTGCTGTAAATAAATTATGCCAGTTCATGCATTCCCCACTAGATAGTCAATAGAAAGTTACTAAAAGAGTTCTTAGGTACCTTGCTGGAATAATTTGTCATAACTTACATCACAACTTTCCAGTCACTTGGATTTGGTAGCTTTTTGTGATGCTAACTAGGGCTCAGATCTAAATGATAGAAGGTCCACCTCTGGTGGTTGTATTTTTCTTGGAGGTAACCTAATATCTTGGTGTAGTAAGAAACAACTAGTGGTAACTAGGTTTAGCATTGAGGCTGAGTATTGTAGCTTAATAATTGTAGCAACTAAATTAATGCAGATCCAATCTTTTCTTACAGAATTATCCTTCAATATAGGAAGAATTCCGACCATTTATTGTGACAAGTTAGGGGTAGTGTTGCTAGCTGCAAATCTTGTATTGCATAGTAGAACAAAGAACTTTGAGTTAGACCTTTTTTTCATAAAGGAAAGGATAGCTAGGAAAGATATCAATGTCTATCATATTCCTAGTGAAGAGAAAGTTGTAGATATATTAACTAAGCCTCTATCTAGTACATAATTTTCATCTTTGAAACAAAGACTGGATGTGAAAGATTTTAAGTCCTTTTTTCTATAAGCATGACAAAGTATAGCATTCTAAAGTTGAAGCTACTGCTACCACTCTAATGGTGTGTGATGTGTTGGTTTTCATTTTCTTAGTTTAGAGAAGAGTTTTCTTGGAAGCATGTTAAAATGAAAGTCAATTAAGTTAGTTAAAATAGTTGAAGTTCAATTTTTTAATATGCAGCCTATAAATACAATGCTGCAATATTTGTATGATTAACAAATTACAGAACACAAGTTTAGTTTTATTCATTCATCCATACCTTTATATTCTTCTCATCCTTTTTCTTCCTTTCTTTAGTTTCAACAGCTGTGAAGACTTTAAATTTAACCCCATATTTTTTAATTATTGTTAAGTTTCATTTTAACCATGGTTTATATAACCGTGGTCAGACTTCTACCACTAAGCCATGTGTTTCTTGTAGTGAACTCATCTTATAAAATAACAAGAAACATAGTTGTTTGCATAGCGTAAGATGACATTGCAAAGATAATATATTGAACTAGAGTTGCTTAGCCCCCAAATAAAAGCATATGCTTTTTCCTAGTTACTCAATTTGCATTGTACCTTATTAAGGATGTATTTATAGTAACTCCATGAGGCCCTTTTATGAAGTAAAGGACCTCCTAAATATTTCCCCAGATTAGCGACCAATTGGAAACCCTACTCGAAGCTTAGTTAAGAAGCTTTCGAATAATGTACATTCTTGGAACAAATAATTCTAGTCTTACGGGCATTGACCCTCAGACCTAAAGCCTTACAAAGGAATTGAAACATTTTCTTATGGCTTTCCCTTGGTCCGGACTAGCTTCTTTAAAGAGCATAAGATTATCATAAAAAAAGAGATGAGATATAGGCGACTGATTGTGTGAGAGATTGATGGCCTTGCAAGTATCTTACTTGGTTGCCCAGGTAATGCAATGTGAGTATCTTTCCATGCAAAGTATAAATAAATAAACAAGGTGATAAAAGATGTCCTTAGCTTACCCCTTTAGATGGATTGAACAAATTAGTGGCTTCCTTATTTCATAGAATTTGCATATTACAAGTGGACACATATTTCATAGTTAATGAGATCAAATTCACATATAGTCTAATATGAAAGATAGTTTTATCTCCATGAAAGTTCATTCTATCATGTCATAAGTTTTTTCTAAATCCACTTCAATAATAGTAAAGCCATTTCCTATCATTTTTTCTTCTCAAAGAGTGCATGACTTCTTGAGCAATAACTATGTTATCACCTGCTTCCTTACCGATATAAAGTTGCATGATTGGAAGTGTTGTTGTTTTAATTAAAACTCGCAAGTGCACGAATCTATTGGAGTATAGATTTAGTGGTATGCAAGGTCGATCCCACAGAGATTGCCAATTGAGAGAAAATTCTAATATAGATCCGAAATAAATACTTCTAACCTAGTTCCCGATGTCTTGTTTTGTGAGAGGAATATTGAACAAAATATGCAAAGAACTAATATACTGAAATTAAATGAAGATGTATTCAAGGTAAAGAAGCATGCTAAGGTTAGGGGATTCACTCTTGGTATATCGAATAAAAATAAATTTAACTCTTTTATTACTCAATTAGAATCTTTACACGAATAAAGTTCTAATCGGATGATATGTTAATTTAAGCTCAACTTTGTTTATACATTAATTATATTTACCTCCTTTCTAATAATTAAAACATTCTTGTAAAATGGATTCAAGCGTACATTGTGCCAATCACCATATTGTCTACAATAAATCAAGAGTGATTCAAGTATTTATTGTGCCAAAAATTGTCTACAATGTATCAAGGTTCACACTTTACAAGATTAAAAATACAAAGATGCAAAAGATAACTTGTAAATGGATTCAAGTATAAATTGTGCCAATCATTATATTGTCTACAATATATCAAAATTCACATTTTACAAGATTAACTTATGCAAAAAATGAAAGGTAGAAAATTAATTAACATAATAAAATAAAATGAAATAGAATAGGTGGCAAAGCCAACCAATAGTAAAATAAAATAAAGTAGGTGGCAAAGCCAACCATGAAAATAATAAGAGATAGGCGGTCTAATAAAACCAGCCAATAACATAATAAGAAATCGGCGGTATGATAAAACTAGCCATTAAGAAATAATTATGAGAAAAGAAATAGGAAGGTAAATACAATATCAAAGATAAACATTAAGATTAAGAGTTAGATAAATTATTATTCTCATACCAAGAGTTTCACCCTTTCACCTTAGCATTAGGAGATTAGTTCTCCATAATCAAGGCAAGAAAGTGAAATGAAAGATGAAGAAACATGATAATATTACGAAAGAAAATGAAAAATACAAGATGTCTAAAGAGAGAATAACATTACAAGTTCATAGAATTCCAACAAAGCTTTCCCAAGCTCTATCCAAAGCTCTCCAAAAAAACTCCCTAACTCACCCCTCAAGCCCTCTATTTATAGATACAATTAAGTGTGGTTGGTGTGGTAATTTTCAAAATTGTTAGGTAGGAAGTTGTACAAAGTTGACAATTTGAATTCCATTATGTGCACCGAAATTGATCCTTGAATATCGTCTTGAAAACCGCCGAATTTTATGACTTCATCAACATGAAAGTTGTAGAAAATTTCATTAGCTTTCCGTCAAGACAAAGTTTGGACAAATTGGATACGTAATGTGTGAGTTATGGTCAAAATACTAGAGCAAAGTCGGGCTGGACTGCAGCAGTATTCAGATTCTCTTCTAGCCCACTTTTGGCCCTTTTAATGTCCGTATTTTCTGACCACTTGAACATGAAAGTTGTACCCAATTGTGTCAGCTACACATCTACCAAATTGCATACATATTGGATATGTATTTTCAGAGATATGGCCCAAGTACGACAGCAAGGTTGGGCTGGACTGCAACTAGCAAACATATTCTCAACATTGGGTGCTTTGCCTTGAATCTTTATGTTTTAGTTCTTTTGAAAATGTGATCATAAATCAAGAATAAATTTGTGCATATATCCATTAGGATGCGTCTCAAGAGACAATATGATAATGCTCCTTACTCAGCCATCCTTAATGAATTTGTTTTATCTGCTTGATTTATAGACATCATTTCCAAAGAACCACAATTTAACTCTGATTCCTCCAATTAAGTCCATTTTCTACTCTTCTCTCCATCTGTAAGAAAGACACAAAACTAAAGACAATTAAGGGAGATTTATGCTTAATTATGGCAAAAGATAAGATGAAAATATTTAATTTATGAGTATAAAACTCACTCATCAAATACCCCCAGACTTAATCTTTTGCTTGTCCTCAAGCAAAACACATAAACTTCAAAATTCAAATGATGAGTGAGTGATGAATTGTTTTTGACTTACTAAGCATTCCTCAAGGATCTAAAATGTGCAACCAAGAAAGATATCAGAATCCCAAGGTTATGCAGAACTTTTATTCAAATGCAACATATGGTTTACTATTGAATCCCAAGTGTGTGTGTGTAGTAATCTTATGACATTGGACTTTTTGCATTCAAATAAATTTATGTAATCAAATATTTAAAATAGATATCTAGATATATGCATTTGAGACTCCATAAGCTTATTTTTCATGTCACTCTCCACTAATGTAGACTAATCATAACATTCAAGATCATTAGGACTTTCATTAGGCTTGTAATGTATGGCACAGGTTAAAGGTAGATAAAATGATATGAATGAAAGTTCAACTCAGTCTTCGACGTACATAATCATTTAAAGCCTCCCAAATACTTTTGATATTATACTGTGAATTCTATCTCCAACCTTTTCATCATCCTTACATTTATTTGCTCATACTGTTTTTTTTTAATATAAACACCCCCAAACTTATTTATTTAGGGAGTATTAACTTTCTTTCTTTTTTTTTCTTTTTTTTTTAAACTGCTACCATCCACCCTTGAATCATAACTTTTCAAATGATCATGCCTGTGAGTGAAAGGTAAGAGTTAGACATATTTTTATTTAAAGGCTAGATAGAAATATAGGTGTTCAAGAAAGGATAAATATAAGCTCAAAATAGGTTGCTAGGGATATCATCATGTATAGGTTGGTTTGAAAGGCTCAAACGATTCCAAAAATGCCTAATTCATTTCTTAAATGGAGAGTAGTCTAGGATTTCGCCTCAAGTGACAATCGAATAAGTTCTAGCGTCTTATGAGATCAATTAACATATCTAAATCACATAAATCTTTTCTGAATAAACAATCAGTCAAATGTAAAAGATTAAGTGCACCAGATATTAGGATTTTCAAATAAAACATAAGTTACATTAGAGTTCAAGTTCACACATAACACCCAGAACTCATCAATTTTTCAAAGGTTACAAGCATTTTAAACCATTTTCATCATTGGTGCTAGCTTTGCCTAATCCCAAAACATCACTCAATTTTTTTTTTTTGAAAGATGAAGAAACACAAAATAAACAATAAAGATTAAAAGAGATATTACCTGTAAGGAGATCTAAGAAAAGATGAACCTGCAACAAACTAAACAGAAAATAAAAATTTACTCAAGCAAATAAAAGGTATTACAAATGAAGATTTAAGTCCAGTTTGTGTAACATCCCGTAATTTTTAGATATTTTCCTTAGAAATTCTTCACCTTACATATATGCATAGAAATGTTCTAATATTAATGGAATAGGTAAAGATAGAAAACCTAAGAGGAAATATTAGAAATAAACATGCTAAAGAAAGGTGAAATTCTTAGGTAAAGAAAGATAAATTTTTGTGAAGTAAGTAAAGGTCTTAAAATTTCAAGAAGATCGGATTAGGGTAATTTTTCTTAATTTAAGAGCAAAAGTTACTAAGTTTAGTATCTCCACCCGTAATTGGGCTTCAACCTATGGACACTTCATATAGAGTTTTTCTACTTCACATGAATTTTTAGCAAGCCAATAGGATAGTCCAAGAAAGAAATAAAACATAGACTTGGACTAGGATATAGAAATTAGACCGGTAGCCCAAAAATCATCAAAATGTGACCAAGCCCATTATGAAAGGTAGAATTTTAACCAAAGTAAAGAAAATGGGCAAGAATGAGCCCAAATCCAAGAGGAAAAATAAAATAAAAATAAAATTAAAGTGATGAAATAATGGTGTAATCAAGATTAGGTGACATGGCATTAAGACAAAAAAAATTAGCAAGTGGTATGATTCTACATTCATCATTTTGGCAAGTGGCATAATAATACAAGGCTTTAGGACAAAAACATCTATATCCTACATTCATAATCTTAGCAAGTGGGTAATAATACATAGCATTATGACAAAACATCATTATCCTACACAAATAATTTTAGTTAAGTAAGGGAAATTCAAGGGCTAGAAATTTGCCACTTAAAAAGGCAAATCTATCATACTTGATTAAGACAAAAGAAAAAAAAAATGAATCCCTAAATCAAAGGGATCTTGTCCCATATCTTAAGAACATATCATCATAATTTTCAAAATACAAATCTCCTTTTTCTATGCATATCTTGACTAAGGAAGAGGAAGACAAGAACATAAGTTGTTTGTTTTCCAAAAATTCAACAAAGTGTATCCTAATTGTGATAAGGTAGACCCATGATCATGAAAGGTGAATTATTTGGTGGTCTATATAAGAAAACCCACCCTTACAACATTAGAATTTCGTCCAAGTGAGGGAGAGCAAAAATAGAAGCAAGGTAGTGTGAGGAAAGGAGAGGAAGAAAGGAAGAAAGAGGAAGGAGAAGTCTAGGAGACTAAGTGCTCCAGGTAAGTTTAACAATATTTCTTTTTGAAGAAAACCTTTGAAACTCATAATATTTATATGAGATTTTTATCTTAGAACTTTGATGATTGGTCATGGATGTTGCTATATCATGTTACATATTGATCTTGCATGTGATGTATATTTGAATACTTAGGTTGGTGTAGATAGTTCTGCATGGGTATGGCTATGGTTGACAGAATTTTAAGCTTCGGTATTTTAATTTCTGGGAACAATCTATAAGGAATTAAAATAAATGGTTAACATAAGAATTAAAGATAGATGTGTCACGGATTTTCACCCACTGGAATCATTCCATTTGGAGTCCATATGAGGTAGTTATGGTCTGGTTAGTAATCAAAGGTCAGAAAATGAATCATCAGGGAAGAATATGTTAGGATAGCTTCGGTAATTTAATTTCTGGGAATTATTGGTAGGGAATTAAAATAAATGGTTAACATAAGAATTAAAGATATATGTGTCACGGATTTTCACCCACTGGAATCATTCCATTTGGAGTCCATATGAGGTAGCTATGGTCTGATTAGTAGTCAAAGGTCAGAAAATGAATCATAAGGGAAGAATATGTTAGGATAGCTTCGGTAATTTAATTTCTGGGAATTATTGGTAGGGAATTAAAATAAATGGTTAACATAAGAATTAAAGATATGTGTGTCATGGATTTTTAGCCACTGGAATCATTCAATTTGGAGTTCACATGTGGTAGATATGGTCCGATTAGTAAGCCAAGGTCAGAAAATGGTTCATCAGGGAAGATTATGTTAGGACAGCTTTTGTATTTTAATTTCTGGGAATTATCTGTATGGAATTAAAATAAATGGTTAACATGAAAGTTATATATCTATGTCTCATGGAAATATACCCACTGGAATTATGCAATGTGGAGTTCATATGAGGTAGATATGATCCGATTAGTAAGCAGAGGTCAGAAAATGTTTATTCAGAGAAGAGTATGTTATTAATGCTTTAGTTTTTGAATTTCTGGGAATATTCTGTAGGGAATTAAAATAGCGCGCCAACATAACAATTATAGATATATGGCTCATGGATTTTTACCAACTGGAATAATGCAATTTGGAGTTCCAATTTGGGAGATATGGTCTAATTAGTCAGTAAAGGTTAGAACCTATCCGAGAGGAACTATCTTGTACTTTGAGGGAGTAATATCACCTTTGTTTCTTAATTTTTCGCTACAATGTTCAACATAATAGTTTTAGATAATAGTTTTATCTTGAAATGGACACCAAGATCACCTACATCAGAGTTAAATTGAGGGAGTTATGCTCTGATTAGTAAGAGAAGGTTAGATAGGATGAAAACCTTCATCAAGAAAATAAAGAAATAAAATTAGTATTTAAAAAAGAAGATGAATCTTAATAAATGACTAGTATAGCCATAGCCATTGCCATTGTATGAACTTCTTACCATCTTAAGTATGAAATTTTGACATGGAAATATTTTATAAAGTGATATTTGAAATGGTTATGTTCATGGCATGATTACCAATGATTTATGGTAATAGTTATATTTTGATGAACATACTTGTTATTGAAAGCATATTTTTGGCTATCATTGTGAAAAGAAAAGAAATAAGCACGGTCACATGGCAATCCGTGTGGTGCACCAGTAGGGGACGCCCTACCAACAGTTATGATCATGATAATGAGAAAAGAAAGAGAAAGTGGGCCATGTCGGACGGAGCGAGAAAAGCCCGTACCGGAGAGTAGAGGATACTCACCCTGACCGGGGTAGCTTGAAATGAGAATAAGTTGATGGCCATCATATGATATTTTGAAAATAGTTAATCATATCATACATATCATTACAGTATGATTCTTATGTGCATAGATATAATGCATTCATGTGACCAAAGATATTTTCTGTAGTTTATACAGCTGAACATGACGTGATGAGCTTTACTGATGATAATTTATTGTTGAACTTACTGGGATTTAATTCTCACTATATTTCCATATCATGTTCAGAAAATTATTTATGCAGCTTTTGTTTCTAAGGCTCTGGCTTTTAGTGCACATTGGATCGAGTTACTTTATGTTGGGCAGATTTCAGAATCAAATAAGATGTTTGTGGTCGAGTTGGCTCAGATCCCGGTGAAGGTGCAACCACCCGCACCTGTATCTCCGGAATTGGTCAACCAAAATAAACAAGATGTAAATATCTATGTGTTTGATATGTTATACGTCTGTTTTGATTAATGACATGTATGTGAACTCAATATTGTATAATAATAAAGGAAAAAAGAGAGGTTGTTACATAATTGGTATCAGAGAAGGTCGATCCTAGATGGCCAGTGGGTGGATGGTTATCTGAATCGATCTTATAGTGTCTTGAGTATGTTGTGGTTGTGCTGTGTAGGGGATCAGTGACTCATATAGGTAAGAAATTACTAGTGTTTCTTATCTATATGCCGAGGTGGTGTTATGACTGCTGTTAAATATTGTTTTGAAACTAACTATTGGGCTTGATCACCTCAATAGCAGCATAAATTTATTTTTCCCACAGTAGGAAATGGCACCACCAAGGCGGAATCCGGCAAACAATGCAGAGGAAATCTTGCACAACCTTGCCACAGCAATTCGAGAATTTGGTATTGATTTACTCCTTAGAACCTAACTAGTATCTATATCCCTATATAGAATGATATCGATTGAATTTAAAAAAAAATTGTGATTTGTGAAAAGTGCATGTCTAAGGAAAGCTCTGGCAAGGAAAGACTTGGTTCTTAAGCGTGTCCATTAGTGACCCACCTCTCTTTCCTGGGAACTTTTCTGGTGCGCTGTTTACAGACTACAATTACTATCTAGTTACCGAGATATTAGTGTGGAATTTTAACATGGAATTTACCCTAGTACTCATATAAAATTTCCAAGAAGTTTTGAAAGTGCCGATTTTATTTGAAAAATCTTAGTATGCTCCGTGGTTGCAGTATTTCCACATCAGAAAAGAATTATTCTAGTTACTGGAAAAAAAAAATTTACAACACTTGTTAGACAAGGGATTTAAATGCCCTAGTACTTTTATTTGGAGTGCTCTAGTTCTATCTATGAAAAAGAAAGATGGATCATTATGACTATGCATAGATTATAGACAGTTGAATAAGGTGACAATATAAAATAGAAACCCATTAGCTCGTATAGATTACCTGTTTGACCAGTTATAAGGTGTTCAATATTTTTCCACGAATAGATTTGAGATATGAGTAACATTAATTAGGGATAAGAGAAGAGGATGTAGGACTTATTATGGGCATTATGAGTTCTTGGTGATGCATTTAAATTGACAAATCTTTAGCTGCATTCATAGATTTAATGAATAGTAATTAGGTCATCCCTGGAAGAATTTGTTACTATATATATGAATGATATACTAGAATATTTCAAAAGTTCAGAGGATCATAAGCAACATTCAAAGATAGTTTTACCAACTCTAAAGGAGTATGGTTGGTAAATATGGTATACAAGTAGAGTCTAAGAAAGTAAAAGTAGTACAATAATAACTACATTTATAGATGAAGATCCAAATCCAATTTACGCTTCCTGCGGTTATCTGCTGTCCATTCTATTGGAGTAATAGTTAGATCAGGTACATGAACATAGGCTTGTAAAGCATCAATCAACTCCTCAGCATTTGAAGCTGAGATGAGAATTTGTCGTGCTGAGTGTGAGATAAACCTTTGTTCCACAACTTGATCTAGAAAAGATAACAAACCATCAAAGAAGTGATTAACATTTAACAAACCTATCGGTTTGTGATGCATATTCAGTTGTGCCCAAGAGACTATTTGGAAAATCTCCTCTAGAGTACCAAAACCACCTGGTAAGGCAATGAAGGCGTCAGCATTGCTCATCATTCTAGCCATGCGTTCATGCATGGAAACTACCCTATATTCTTCCCCAATTGTCTTCCCTATGTTGCTGGATGTAGCTAGAGCTGTAGGAATAATACCTAGAACTTGGCATCCCCCTGCATGTGCAGCTGTAGCCACACACCCCATTAACCCACAGTTACCTCCACCATACACTAAATGAATTTTTCTCTTAGCCAGCACCATACCCAGATTTTGTGCTGCTTTAACATACTCCTCATCTTTTCCAGGACTGGAACCACAAAAGACACAGATATTTTGGAACTGACGGAATGCGGTTCCCTCCATAATTTCTATCACCTTAACTTTGAGAATAGACAAAGATACTAATGTAAGTATTTATAGAACTCAGAGAAGGGCATATTTATAATAGCTATGCAAATAGGCCAGGTATTATTAGAACAACTATGTGAGTGATTGGTGGATATCAACTAAATTAAAATAAAAAAATAAAAAAAATAAAAAATTCAAAAATGACGGTAAGCATGTATATGTACAGTAGTATGACTGTGACCCATATTAAGCACATAAAGAGTATAAGATAAGATATCACCAGAAATCTGTCTTTATCTTGTTGTCTTTGATGAAGCATTGATGTTTTGATTCTTGTAGAAAAGTTGTAGGTGATAGCCGTCATTGAAAAAAAAAATGCAATCAAATGATTTATTTTGTATTCTCAATGTTTTTGCCAGTCGACTATCAGTATTATTAAGTCGACTAGCTATTTTGAGAAATTTTAATTTGGACTGGTTCTTTTTACAGTTGATTGATTACATCTATTTTGAAGCAATCAACTGCATCCTACCAGTTAACTACATATTCTTTGATTTTCACAGACTTTTATAAGCTCAAAAATGTTTCTTTTCCATGTGATATCTTTCCACCGAATACCAATAGATTTAAAGTAGATTCTGACACATATATTCAAAATTTGCGGCCACCGATTTTTGCTGAAATCATAGATAGATTTTGTTTACAGATTTTCAAGAATTACGGCCACTGATTTTAATATTTTTCAATGCTTTGTCAAAACTTTTGACTTTTGCTTTTGGAACCATTCTCTATTATGCTTTTCGTCTGTTTCACTCATTAACGGTTGGCATTAAATGCAAGGTTATTTTCCCTCATTACAATTAAAGATAATTTCTTCCTTTGAAACTTGGTTATTATGGTGTCTAAGTTGTTAATAGGTTAAAATAATGAAAGGTTTGAAAAGAATGGACGGATGATGGTCTTATGGTGTTTTGACGAATGAAATCAAGAGAATTAGTGGTGTTGAAGATCTTGAGGAATAAAATATAGGAAGTAGGATTTAAATTAGTCTTTGAACTCTTAATTTGGAAATATAGAGAATATTCTGAGAACCATGTCCGAAAGTACTGTAAGTGATCAAGATATTTGTGTTAAAGGATTATATCATGCTAAATTGAGTCTAGTATCGAGGATTTAAATTATGTTGGAATTCAGAATTCATGTATGCGTAATTGTTAGGAAAAATCTTCTTGAAATGATTGGGTGAATTAAATGGGATTGACATAAGTTAGATTGAGGTGCTTTTGGAGATGATAAAAGAAATAATTGAAACTTTTGACAAAGAGTTTAATGGTGTTAAGTTGGTATATAATTACTGTGATGAGGTAAGTTGGAATTATTAGACATGTATCAATGGTACATAAATGTTATTAAAGGTTTGAAGGATTTAGTGCAATGTATGTTTAACATATTGATTAAAGGATTTGAGGATAAAAATAGATGATAGATTAAGACAATGATATTCAGGGGATGATATTGATATATGAAAAAAAAATGACTTGATAGAAGTATAGAATAAGAAAAGATAGTTACCCAATATGAAGGTGAATATGTTCCTTTATGTGTGTATTTTCTTATATCGACCCATAGATATATCCATGCGGGTTAGAGGATATAAATTGAAGAACTTATGAGTGAAAGAAATTCTTATGGTTAAGTTATAAGGCAAAATCACTCAAGTGAATAGACATATTAAAAAGTAAAGATGTCATACAGAAAAGATATCTCTAATTATTTAGGTAATAAGCTTGGTAACTCTGAATAATGCCTTATTTTCATTCCCTACATGTGGTAGGATGGA
This sequence comes from Gleditsia sinensis, assembly GCA_037074535.1. Classification (NCBI taxonomy): domain Eukaryota; kingdom Viridiplantae; phylum Streptophyta; class Magnoliopsida; order Fabales; family Fabaceae; genus Gleditsia; species Gleditsia sinensis. Next base: position 15,503,222 of record CM073475.1, on the reverse strand, counting down.
TTGAAATTCGGGGACCGAATTTCTAAAGGGGGGAAGAATGTAACATCCCGTAATTTTTAGATATTTTCCTTAGAAATTCTTCACCTTACATATATGCATAGAAATGTTCTAATATTAATGGAATAAGTAAAGATAGAAAACCTAAGAGGAAATATTAGAAATAAACATGCTAAAGAAAGGTGAAATTCTTAGGTAAAGAAAGATAAATTTTTGTGAAGTAAGTAAAGGTCTTAAAATTTCAAGAAGATCGGATTAGGGTAATTTTTCTTAATTTAAGAGCAAAAGTTACTAAGTTTAGTATCTCCACCCGTAATTGGGCTTCAACCTATGGACACTTCATATAGAGTTTTTCTACTTCACATGAATTTTTAGCAAGCCAATAGGATAGTCCAAGAAAGAAATAAAACATAGACTTGGACTAGGATATAGAAATTAGACCGGTAGCCCAAAAATCATCAAAATGTGACCAAGCCCATTATGAAAGGTAGAATTTTAACCAAAGTAAAGAAAATGGGCAAGAATGAGCCCAAATCCAAGAGGAAAAATAAAATAAAAATAAAATTAAAGTGATGAAATAATGGTGTAATCAAGATTAGGTGACATGGCATTAAGACAAAAAAAATTAGCAAGTGGTATGATTCTACATTCATCATTTTGGCAAGTGGCATAATAATACAAGGCTTTAGGACAAAAACATCTATATCCTACATTCATAATCTTAGCAAGTGGGTAATAATACATAGCATTATGACAAAACATCATTATCCTACACAAATAATTTTAGTTAAGTAAGGGAAATTCAAGGGCTAGAAATTTGCCACTTAAAAAGGCAAATCTATCATACTTGATTAAGACAAAAGAAAAAAAAAATGAATCCCTAAATCAAAGGGATCTTGTCCCATATCTTAAGAACATATCATCATAATTTTCAAAATACAAATCTCCTTTTTCTATGCATATCTTGACTAAGGAAGAGGAAGACAAGAACATAAGTTGTTTGTTTTCCAAAAATTCAACAAAGTGTATCCTAATTGTGATAAGGTAGACCCATGATCATGAAAGGTGAATTATTTGGTGGTCTATATAAGAAAACCCACCCTTACAACATTAGAATTTCGTCCAAGTGAGGGAGAGCAAAAATAGAAGCAAGGTAGTGTGAGGAAAGGAGAGGAAGAAAGGAAGAAAGAGGAAGGAGAAGTCTAGGAGACTAAGTGCTCCAGGTAAGTTTAACAATATTTCTTTTTGAAGAAAACCTTTGAAACTCATAATATTTATATGAGATTTTTATCTTAGAACTTTGATGATTGGTCATGGATGTTGCTATATCATGTTACATATTGATCTTGCATGTGATGTATATTTGAATACTTAGGTTGTGTAGATAGTTCTGCATGGGTATGGCTATGGTTGACAGAATTTTAAGCTTCGGTATTTTAATTTCTGGGAACAATCTATAAGGAATTAAAATAAATGGTTAACATAAGAATTAAAGATAGATGTGTCACGGATTTTCACCCACTGGAATCATTCCATTTGAAGTCCATATGAGGTAGTTATGGTCTGGTTAGTAATCAAAGGTCAGAAAATGAATCATCAGGGAAGAATATGTTAGGATAGCTTCGGTAATTTAATTTCTGGGAATTATTGGTAGGGAATTAAAATAAATGGTTAACATAAGAATTAAAGATATATGTGTCACGGATTTTCACCCACTGGAATCATTCCATTTGGAGTCCATATGAGGTAGCTATGGTCTGATTAGTAGTCAAAGGTCAGAAAATGAATCATAAGGGAAGAATATGTTAGGATAGCTTCGGTAATTTAATTTCTGGGAATTATTGGTAGGGAATTAAAATAAATGGTTAACATAAGAATTAAAGATATGTGTGTCATGGATTTTTAGCCACTGGAATCATTCAATTTGGAGTTCACATGTGGTAGATATGGTCCGATTAGTAAGCCAAGGTCAGAAAATGGTTCATCAGGGAAGATTATGTTAGGACAGCTTTTGTATTTTAATTTCTGGGAATTATCTGTATGGAATTAAAATAAATGGTTAACATGAAAGTTATATATCTATGTCTCATGGAAATATACCCACTGGAATTATGCAATGTGGAGTTCATATGAGGTAGATATGATCCGATTAGTAAGCAGAGGTCAGAAAATGTTTATTCAGAGAAGAGTATGTTATTAATGCTTTAGTTTTTGAATTTCTGGGAATATTCTGTAGGGAATTAAAATAGCGCGCCAACATAACAATTATAGATATATGGCTCATGGATTTTTACCAACTGGAATAATGCAATTTGGAGTTCCAATTTGGGAGATATGGTCTAATTAGTCAGTAAAGGTTAGAACCTATCCGAGAGGAACTATCTTGTACTTTGAGGGAGTAATATCACCTTTGTTTCTTAATTTTTCGCTACAATGTTCAACATAATAGTTTTAGATAATAGTTTTATCTTGAAATGGACACCAAGATCACCTACATCAGAGTTAAATTGAGGGAGTTATGCTCTGATTAGTAAGAGAAGGTTAGATAGGATGAAAACCTTCATCAAGAAAATAAAGAAATAAAATTAGTATTTAAAAAAGAAGATGAATCTTAATAAATGACTAGTATAGCCATAGCCATTGCCATTGTATGAACTTCTTACCATCTTAAGTATGAAATTTTGACATGGAAATATTTTATAAAGTGATATTTGAAATGGTTATGTTCATGGCATGATTACCAATGATTTATGGTAATAGTTATATTTTGATGAACATACTTGTTATTGAAAGCATATTTTTGGCTATCATTGTGAAAAGAAAAGAAATAAGCACGGTCACATGGCAATCCGTGTGGTGCACCAGTAGGGGACGCCCTACCAACAGTTATGATCATGATAATGAGAAAAGAAAGAGAAAGTGGGCCATGTCGGACGGAGCGAGAAAAGCCCGTACCGGAGAGTAGAGGATACTCACCCTGACCGGGGTAGCTTGAAATGAGAATAAGTTGATGGCCATCATATGATATTTTGAAAATAGTTAATCATATCATACATATCATTACAGTATGATTCTTATGTGCATAGATATAATGCATTCATGTGACCAAAGATATTTTCTGTAGTTTATACAGCTGAACATGACGTGATGAGCTTTACTGATGATAATTTATTGTTGAACTTACTGGGATTTAATTCTCACTATATTTCCATATCATGTTCAGAAAATTATTTATGCAGCTTTTGTTTCTAAGGCTCTGGCTTTTAGTGCACATTGGATCGAGTTACTTTATGTTGGGCAGATTTCAGAATCAAATAAGATGTTTGTGGTCGAGTTGGCTCAGATCCCGGTGAAGGTGCAACCACCCGCACCTGTATCTCCGGAATTGGTCAACCAAAATAAACAAGATGTAAATATCTATGTGTTTGATATGTTATACGTCTGTTTTGATTAATGACATGTATGTGAACTCAATATTGTATAATAATAAAGGAAAAAAGAGAGGTTGTTACAGTTTGCGCTTTCTGCGGTGTTCTGTTGTCCAATCTATTTGAGCTATAACTGGATCAGGTACATGAACAAATGCTTATAACGCATCAATCAGCTCGTCAGCATCTGAGGCCGAGATGAGAATCCGACGTGCTGAGTGCGAGATAAACCTTTGTTCTACAGCATGATCAAGAAAAGACAACAAACCATCAAAGAAATTGTTAACATTCAACAAACCTATGGGTTTATGGTGCATGTTCAGTTGTGCCCAAGAGACGACTTGAAAAATTTCCTCTAGAGTACCAAAACCTCCAGGTAAGGCAATGAAGGCGTCAGCGTTGCACATCATTTTAGCAATTCGTTCATGCATGGAGGATACCCTACATTCTTCCCCAATTGTTTTTCCTACTATGTTTGATGCAGCTAGAGCTGTAGGAATAATACCAAGAACTTCGCATCCTCCTAGATATACAGATCCAGACACACTCCCCATTAACCCTCGACAACCTCCACCATACACTAAATGAATCTTTCTCTTGGCTAGTACTATACCCAAAGTTTGTGCTGCTTTTACATATTCTCCATTTTTCCCAGGACTAGAACCACAAAAGACACAAATATTTCGAAAGTGACGAACTGCGGTTCCTTCCATATCTGCACTCACCTTAACTTTGATTATGAAGATGAAGATAATGAGGTGCGCATTTATAAGACTCAAATAAGGGCATACTTGTAATAGCTATGTGAATAGGCCGATGGCATAATTTCAATAGCTATAAGAGTAGGCCGGCGAATGTCAGCTAAATCAAAGGTGAAAAATTCAAAAATGACGGCACGCATGCATATGTACAGTAGTTGTGATTGTGGCTCACATCTTCCTCTAGTTTTACGTCCAGTAACGGCTTAAACGCCCTCTATGGGTCGAGGATATGCTTCCCATCCAATTTTCTTATAAATTGGCAAACAAGGTCTTTTAACGTCAGATTTCCAAGACTGTACCTTTTATGTTCTTTTTTGAAATGGGGCCATAAACCGATAATACCGATATGCACAGATCCACTAGGATGTGTCTCAAGAGACGTTGGATGAAAGTCATCATCCAATGACTCCTTACTCAAGCCATCCTTAATGAACTTAATTTTGTCTTCCTGATTTACAGACACTCAACCCAAAGAACAATGACGTTTGTTACAAGTTTCACGTCCACATTTGTGACAAACACCCATTCGTTTAGCTCTGCGCTTTTTAGCAAAACTACTTTTTCCTAAACCAGGAATGTAAGAGATGAAATCATTTGCAGACTCACCTGATAACCGTACCTTAGCTTCAATTAGCCAACGAATATCAGCAGGTATTCCCATGATCATCATTAACCTCAATCTTTCAACCCGTGCTTTGTAAATTTTTGTCAATGCATTGGGTGGAAGTGAAGGAAAATGATTTTTCAATTGTGCGAGAATGTCCTCCATTATCAACTCGATTGTTCTTTTCTCTTTTTTTTTCTTTTTTTTGAAAAAGCAAAAGCAACAAAGGGAGGGAAAACAATAGAAATTCAAAAGAAGATAACACTGAAGGGAAAAATTAATGCAAGTTAAATAAAGAAAGATCTTACCTAGATAGCGTGCACGACAACCTTTAATAACAGAGGCGAATCAATCCTGGTAGACAGGATCACGCAAATGTGTCTCCTCTATCTCTGGGTTATGTAATTCAAAAAATGCTTTCAATCTTTGACCATCTACTTTAAACACATCACCGTTCTTGGGATTTTTGATCTTTACTGCACCATGTGGGTAAACAGTATGAACAACAGATGGCAGTGGAATTGACTCAAAAGGTGAGACTTTTTCTTTTTTGGCTTTCCATTTATCAGTATCCATTAGTGGAGTTGTCTCTAACAAAGAGTCTACTTCACGAACCAGATAATCCTCATTTTTATCCTTATCGAAATGAATCAAATATTTTTTTAGATGATCATTACTAAAGGAGTCTAAAAATGAATCAGAAATGGCACTTTCAATTAAGTTGACCTCACATAAATCATCAATGTCCACAGGTTGATGAGAGACATTAAAAACATTTAATTCCACAGTCATATTTCCAAAAGATAAATTCAAAATTCCATTTCGACAATTAATAATTGCATTGGATGTTGCCAGAAATGGTCTACCCAAAATGACTGGAATTTGTGTCTCTGCATTCTCAACAGGTTCAGTGTCAAGAACAATGAAATCTACTGGAAAGTAGAATTTATCAACCTTAATGAGCACATCTTCTATGACACCTCTAGGGATTTTGGTGGACCTATCAGCTAACTGAAGGGTCACTGATGTAGGTTTCAGCTTTCCTAACCCAAGTTTCTCATACACAGAATACGGCAGTAGATTCACACTTGCTCCTAGATTAAGTAAGGCTCTGTTAATCACATGGTCACCTATAATACAAGAAATTGTAGGACAACCTGTATCTTTGTACTTGACAGGAGTCTTTTGCTGAATTATAAAACTCACTTGTTCAGTCAAAAATGCCTTTTTTGGAACATTAGTTTTCCTTTTCACCGTACAAAGATCTTTTAGAAATTTTGAGTAAGCGGGTACTTGTTTGATAGCATCCAAAAAAGGGATGTTAATGCTTGCTTAAACACCTCTAAAATGTCATTATACTGAGTACCTTTCTTATTTGATGCAAGTCTTTGAGGGAAAGGAGCTTTGGGGGCATAAGAAATCTGTTCACTTTTCTTTTCACTTGAGTAATTGGTTTGAGACTCATGTTGATTCTGTTCCTCATTTTCTGGCATATGAACATGATTATCAATAACCTTTCCAGATCTAAGGGTTGTTACAGATTTTACTTCTTCCTTTGGATTTGCTGATGATCCTACTTCAAATTGACCCTTAGGATTAAGAATAGGTTGACTGGGGAATTTTCCTTTTTCTCTCTCTCCTACAGCATTAGCTAATTGACCCAATTGTGTTTCAAGCTTTGAAATAGCTTGAGTGTGAGATTGCAGGACTTGTTGGGTCGATTGCATGAATTGTTGCAAGGCATCCTCCAAAGAAGGTTTTCTTTGTTGAGATACCCCGAAAGGAGGAGCATGTTGAGAAACGTGAGGGTATGAATTGGAAGAGGCAAATTGTTGCCCATTTTGATTCATTGCAGGTTGATTTTGTCTCCATGAAAAATTTGGATGATTCCTCCAATTTGGATTATATGTGGGTGCAAATGGACTATCTGATGATTTTCCATAAGACTGAAGAGAATTAGCTTGCTCAGAAAATGCTTCTTGGTAAGCTGGTATGGATGGACAAAATTGTGCAATGTGAGATGTACTAGAACATAAGGCACATGCCTCTATCCTAGTATTGGTAGAAGGGTTCAGAGTATGACTTAAAGTTAAAGCTTCTACCTTTCTAGTCAGGCTAGCTAAGGCAATTCTCACATCTGTGTCATCACTCACTTCGTAAATTCCTCCCTTTTTTGTATTTGAAACTTCTTATCCCTGGGATCTATGCAGTTCCAATGCTGAGAATTTTCAGATAAAGATCCTAAGGATTCCCAAGCTTCCCCCTCATTCAATTGTAAAAATCTCCCACCATGCATGCTTTGGATCATTTGACGGTTTGATGAAGTTAAGCCATCATAGAAATATTTCACCAATCTCCAAGTTTCAAAACCATGATGAAGACATTTCAGAAGAAGATCATTAAATCTTTCCCAACATTCAAAAAATTGTTCACCCTCTTTTTGATAAAAATCAGAAATTTCTCTCCGAAGGGCATCAGTTTTAGACATAGGGAAAAATTTTGCCAGAAACTTATTTACTAATTGGTTCCAACTAGTGATAGTTCCTGTAGGAAGGCAGTTCAACCAGGATTTAGCTTTATCTTTCAATGAAAATGGAAACATTATGAGCCTGATTGACTCATCATTAAAATTTTGGAAGTGAAATGTCGAGCAGATTTCAAGAAACTCTTTAATGTGCATGTATGGATCTTCTCTTTTCAAACCATAAAATGATGGTAAAAGTTGGAGTATGGATGGTTTGATTTCAAAATGAGTTGCATTAGTTTGTGGCAAAACTATGCAAGATGGAGTATTGGCTAGGACAGGTGAGAAGTACTCCATAAGAGTTTTATTATGCACAACTTGTTCTTCCATTTTTAATGGTGATCCAGGAGAATCTAATGTCTCTATTGTACACTCAATGGTTGACCCTAAACTTTTCCTAACCAACCGCTTATCTTTATCACGTTTCCAAGCACGCATAAACTAAAAAAAATTGCTTCCTAATTATGAAAAAGTATCTAACTACACAACGACTACAAAATGAAAATACCATAAAATAAAAATCACAAAATTATACAAACTCCTTTTTTTTAAAGTGTTAGTACTAATGGGTAGTATTTAATCGGTAGACTCCCAGGAAAATATGGAGGAATCACAATGGTTTCTCTTAAAACCCATACTCCTTAGGCGCTTTTAGCCTTGTTGACAGAATCAACCAATTTTATATACCCAAATTACTACACCAATTTTCAAGAAACAATTCTAAAGAAAAATTTCTATACACAGAATAAACAAATGTTCTAACTATAACTAGTGGAAGAAAAGTACTTACCTGGATCCAAATAGCTTTTCCGTCGCAATCCCCGGCAACGGCGCCAAAAACTTGTTGTTTTAATTAAAACTCGCAAGTGCACGAATCTATTGGAGTATAGATTTAGTGGTATGCAAGGTCGATCCCACAGAGATTGCCAATTGAGAGAAAATTCTAATATAGATCCGAAATAAATACTTCTAACCTAGTTCCCGATGTCTTGTTTTGTGAGAGGAATATTGAACAAAATATGCAAAGAACTAATATACTGAAATTAAATGAAGATGTATTCAAGGTAAAGAAGCATGCTAAGGTTAGGGGATCCACTCTTGGTATATCGAATAAAAATAAATTTAACTCTTTTATTACTCAATTAGAATCTTTACACGAATAAAGTTCTAATCGGATGATATGTTAATTTAAGCTCAACTTTGTTTATACATTAATTATATTTACCTCCTTTCTAATAATTAAAACGTTCTTGTAAAATGGATTCAAGCGTACATTGTGCCAATCACCATATTGTCTACAATAAATCAAGAGTGATTCAAGTATTTATTGTGCCAAAAATTGTCTACAATGTATCAAGGTTCACACTTTACAAGATTAAAAATACAAAGATGCAAAAGATAACTTGTAAATGGATTCAAGCATAAATTGTGCCAATCATTATATTGTCTACAATATATCAAAATTCACATTTTACAAGATTAACTTATGCAAAAAATGAAAGGTAGAAAATTAATTAACATAACAAAATAAAATGAAATAGAATAGGTGGCAAAGCCAACCAATAGTAAAATAAAATAAAGTAGGTGGCAAAGCCAACCATGAAAATAATAAGAGATAGGCGGTCTAATAAAACCAGCCAATAACATAATAAGAAATCGGCGGTATGATAAAACCAGCCATTAAGAAATAATTATGAGAAAAGAAATAGGAAGGTAAATACAATATCAAAGATAAACATTAAGATTAAGAGTTAGATAAATTATTATTCTCATACCAAGAGTTTCACCCTTTCACCTTAGCATTAGGAGATTAGTTCTCCATAATCAAGGCAAGAAAGTGAAATGAAAGATGAAGAAACATGATAATATTACGAAAGAAAATGAAAAATACAAGATCTCTAAAGAGAGAATAACATTACAAGTTCGTAGAATTCCAACAAAGCTTTCCCAAGCTCTATCCAAAGCTCTCCAAAAAAACTCCCTAACTCACCCCTCAAGCCCTCTATTTATATATACAATTAAGTGTGGTTGGTGTGGTAATTGTCAAAATTGTTAGGTAGGAAGTTGTACAAAGTTGACAATTTGAATTCCATCATGTGCACCGAAATTGATCCTTGAATATCGTCTTGAAAACCGCCGAATTTTCTAACTTCATCAACATGAAAGTTGTAGAAAATTTCATTAGCTTTCCGTCAAGACAAAGTGTGGACAAATTGGATATGTAATGTGTGAGTTATGGTCAAAATACTAGAGCAAAGTCGGGCTAGACTGCAGCAGTAGTCAGATTCTATTCTAGCCCACTTTTGGCCCTTTTAATGTCCGTATTTTCTGACCACTTGAACATGAAAGTTGTACCCAATTGTGTCAGCTACACACCTACCAAATTGCATACATATTGGATATGTATTTTCAGAGATATGGCCCAAGTACTACAGCAAGGTTAGGCTGGACTGCAACCAGCAAACATATTCTCAACATTGGGTGCTTTGCCTTGAATCTTTATGTTTTAGTTCTTTTGGAAATGTGATCATAAATCAAGAATAAATTTGTGCATATATCCATTAGGATACGTCTCAAGAGACAATATGATAATGCTCCTTACTCAGCCATCCTTAATGAATTTGTTTTATCTGCTTGATTTATAGACATCATTTCCAAAGAACCACAATTTAACTCTGATTCCTCCAATTAAGTCCATTTTATACTCTTCTCTCCATCTGTAAGAAAGACACAAAACTAAAGACAATTAAGGGAGATTTATGTTTAATTATGGCAAAAGATAAGATGAAAATATTTAATTTATGAGTATAAAATTCACTCATCAGGAAGAAAGAATGTAGATCATATATTTATTTAGGTGAGAAAAAGCAATAATTTTAGTCACCATCTTGAAGCTAATATTGTACTATAATATAAGTTGGAACTCAAGACTTTCAGGTTTATCAGTCTTAAGAATGAGCACTAGCATATTCTGGTTAATTTATTCCACTATATCTAAACTAGAAAAAATTTATCTAATAAGGTTGAAAAATGAACTTCTATTAACATCCCATTGGCAGTGAAAGAAGATGGCTTGAAGTTCATCTAATCTTATAGCTTTAAAGGCTCTTATGCTAAAATTAACACTTTTTATCTCTTTATCCCTAATAGGCCTTTGTAGAATGTAGATTTTGTATTTGATGTGGTTCAAGTTTAGGAAAGCATCCTTTTAATGGTAGAGGATGTAAGTCCTTCTGTTCATTTTTATAAAGCTTCCCATAATAATTAATTGCTATATTCCTCGATGCCTCGGGTCATCATCTTTCAATATCTCTACATGATTCCTTTTCCTTCTAATCATTATGGAATTATGAAATATTTAGTATTCATTCCCTCCATTTTAACCAACTACATTTATATTTTTTGTACCAAATGAGTTCTTAGTGAAGGATGCAATTATATTTATTTTGAAGCTTCATTTCCAAATGTTGGAGAAATGGGTTGTGGTTATTAGGAAGAGTTTTATTGATTACTTGGAGATGATTCAAGATTTTCTTATCTTTTTTTCATAATAAAATGTTGCCAAGAACTTTTTATTCCTTATTAGAAATTATGGGTAAAGTAAGTAACATCCTTCATTCCATAAGTTATTAACCCTTGATACCTCTACAACCATTTTGAAATATTTTTCAAGGAGCTAGGCTGCCTAACCTTGGCCCAAGACGTTGTGAACTAGCATGTGTCTAGATAAGCACAAGTTTATGGTCAAAGTCATGTTTTAATAAATAGGTAACCTTCCCTTTCTTGAATGAGTCCACCTAAAACATATTCCTCATGGCCCTTACCAAACGCTCTTTAAAGTAACCACGCTCTCAGATAGTCTATATTATTATTTTTATTTTTTGGACAAGTTATAGCCTAGATTATTATCATATACTCAACAAAATAACCCATCAAAGTCTAGTTGGGTAGCTCTAACACATTTTCCCAAATTTGCAAGTAATAATTAAATTCCCTTGCTAACCATCCATGCTTTTAACAAATTAGCCCCCAAATTCTTGAGCCTATTCCATAGTAGGTTTCATTGGCCTTGACGTGGACTTCCATACTAAATGTCCCTCTACTTTACCAGGCTATGGGTGAGTGCAGTAGCCCATGGGTATGGGGTATTGTACTATTAAGACTGTAGTTTGAGTTGTTCTTCTTCCTCTTCTTTCCTAAGATCTCTGAGTTAGTTTTCCTTTTAGACCTGTAACTAAACTACCCTCATAAATCCTGCTGCTTTTCCTACCTGTCTTAATCGAAGGGAATATCAGGTACAAGGCAGTATAGCTACCCTGCCACCCAATTCCTGCTTTGAGGAATTGAGTAGGGGGTAGACCTATCATATAGTCCCCCCGAGGGGGATTGGGGGGGGGAAACGTACCATTACCCTCGGAGGGAAAGCCCTACAAGGTTAGAACATTTAGAACACGACCCACCTAAAGAGAGTTTTTTTTTACGTCCACCACTGAGAGTTTCGGATGATTCAAGGACTTTACTCATAATTGCTTTTCCTTTTGGGTCTTTTCCGTAAGGGCCAAGGCCCATTTTATTTTCTTCCTTAAATGTGTTCCTTTGCCTATTAATTATCATTGACTTTTTTAGAGATGAGATTAATAGTGTTTATAAATTAATCAACTTGAATAAATTCATTTGAACTCAATAAAAAAAATTACATTTCGAATGGATCAAATAAAGTTGATAAATTCAAATTGGTGAGATTTCTTAAAATTTTAAGTTTAGAATTTTAATTTGAGTTTAGAATATTTGAACTTAACATAATCCGAAAGAATTAAAATGATATATAAAATTAATGTCAATATTAAATTGATATAATGATTGTAGCATAGTGGTGAAAAATGTATGCTGTTGTCCTAGTGACCTAGGTTCGAATCTCTACGGCCACATTAGATTCTTTCCTTTGTTTTGTACAATTAAACAAAAAGATGTCGTTTTCTCAAATATATAAAAGAACTCAACCCTCACAACCTCACTCACTCTTTGTCTCTTCAGTCTTTCCTAGGCTCCCCTCTTTAGCAATACATTGTCCTTCACCTCTCAGTCTTCCAAAGTCTCTAGAAAATTAAAATTGGCAACCGCAACCCTATGGCATGCCTCTTCATCTACTGTTTCACCTCCTAAAAAGCAAAGTTGGCTTGATGAGGAATAAGGAAGCAAAAACAATAAAATAAAAAATCTCTAATCCAATTGGAGTGCTCCGGATGTCACTTTAGAAACTACCATGGGTTCTTTCACCGTTGAGGTACTTTTATTTTCCCTATTTACTTTTTTGTTCGCTTACTTTACAACCTAGATGAACATCTTATAAGCACCCTTAGGTCCTAAAAATTGCTTTTTTATTTGTTAGAAAAAAAAACATGAACAAGGTGACTGGTGTAACAACTTTTTTTTCTTTATTATTATACAATATTGAGTTCACATACACGTCATTAATCAAAACGTACATGCAACATATCAAACACATAGATATTTACATCTTATTTATTTTGGTTGACCAATTCCAGAGATACAGGTGCGGGTGGTTGCACCTTCATCGGGATCTGAGCAAACTCGACCACAAACATCTTATTTGATTCTGAGATCTGCCCAACATAAAGTAACTCGATCCAATGTGCACTAAAAGCCAGAGCCATAGAAAAAAAACTGCATAACTAATTTTCTAAACATGATATGGAAATATAGTGAGAATTAAATCCCAGTAAGTTCAACAATAAATCATCATCATTATAGCTCATTACGTCATGTTCAGCTGTATAAACTACAGAAAATATCTTTGATCACATGAATGTATTATATCTATGCACATAAGAATCATACAATAATGATATGTATGACAGGATTAACTATTTTTAGAATATCATATGATGGCTATCAACTTATTCTCATTTCAAGCTACCCCGGTCAGGGTGAGTATCCTCTACTCTCCGGTACGGGCTTTTCTCGCTCCGTCCGACATGGCACACTTTTTTTTTCTTTTCTCATAATCATAATCATAACCGTTGGTAGGGCGTCCCCTACTGGTGCACCACACAGATTGCCATGTGACCGTGCTCATTTCTTTTCTTTTCACAATGATAGCCAAAAATATGTTTTCAATAACAGGTATGTTCAACAAAATATAACTATTACCAAAAATCATTGGTAATCATGTCATAAACATAACCATTTCAAATATCACTTTATAAAATATTTCCATGTCAACATTTCACACTTAAGATGGTAAGAATTTCATACAATGGCAATGGCTATGGCATATACTAGTCATTTATTATTTTCATTTATAAGATTCGTCTTCTTTTTTAAATATTAATTTTATTTCTTTATTTTCTTGATGCCGGTTTTCATCAAATCTAACCTTCTCTCACTAATCAAAGCATAACTCCCTCAATTTAACTCTGATGTAGGTGATCTTGGTGTCAATTTCAAGATAAAACAATTATCTAAAACTATTATGTTGAACAATGTAGCGAAATATTAATAAATCAAGTTGATATTACTCCCTCAATGTACATGTTATTTCTTCTTGGATAGGTTCTGACCTCTACCTACTAATTTGTCCATATCTCCCTCATAAAAAATCCAAATTAAGTGATTCCAGTGGCTAAAACTCCGTGACACATATATATATAATTTATATGTTAACCATTTATTTTAATTCCATATATAATGTTCCCATAAATTAAAACACCGAAACTATCCTAACATATTCTTCCCTGATTAACCATTTTCTGACCTTTGGTTACTAATCGGAACATATCTATCTCATATGAACTCTAAATGGAATGATTCCAGTGCCTAAAAATCCGTGACACATATATCTTTAATTCTTATGTTAACAATTTATTTTAATTCCCTACAGATAATTCTCAGAAATTAAAACACAGAAGCTTAAAATTTTGCCACCCATAGCCATACCTATGCAGAACTTTCTATACCAGCATAAGTATTCAAACATACATCACATGCAAGATCAATATGTAACATGATATAGCAACATCCATGACCAATCATCAAAGTTCTAAGATCAAAATCTCATATAAATATTATAAGTTTCAAAACTTTTCTTCAAAAAGAAATATTGTTAAACTTACTTGGAGCACTTAGTCTTCTAGACTTCTCCTTCCTCTTTCTTCCTTTCTTCCTCTCCTTTCCTCACTCTACCTTGCTTCTATTTTTCCTCTCCCTCACTTGGAAGAAAATTCTAATATTGTAAGGGTGGGTTTTGCTTAAATAGACCCTCAAATAATTTACCTTTCATGATCATGGGTCTACCTTATCACAATTAGATTACACTTGGTTGAATTTTTGGAAAACAAACAACTTATGTTCTTGTCTTTCTCTTCCTTAGTCAAGATATACATAGGAAAAGGAGATTTGTATTTTGAAAATTATGATAATATGTTCTTAAGATATGGGACAAGATTCTTTTGATTTAGGGATTTATTTCCTTTTTCTTTTGTCTTAATCAAGTATGATAGATTTGCCTTTTTAAGTGGCAAATTTCTAGCCCTTGAATCTCCATTATTTGGTTGAAATTATTTGTGTGGGATAAAGATGTTTTTTCATAATGTTATGTATTATTACCCACTTGCTAAAATTATGAGTGTAGGATATTGATGTTTTGTCCTAAATTCTTGTATTATCATACCACTTGCTAAATTTTTGTCTTAATGTCAAATCTCCTAATCTTGATTACACCATTATTCCATCACTTTATTTTTATTTTATTTTCATTTTTCCACTTGAATTTGGGCTCATTCTTGCCCATTTTCTTTACTTTAGTTAAAATTGTACCTTTCATAATGGGCTTGGTCACATTTTCATGATTTTTGGGCTATCGGTCTAATTTCTATATCCTAGTCCAAGTCTATATTTTATTTCTTCATTAGGCTATCCTATTGGCTTGCTAAAAATTTATGTGAAGAAGAAAAAATCTATCTGAAGTGTCCATAGGTGAAAGCCCAATTTATGGGTGGAGATACTAAACTTAGTAACTTTTACTCTTAAATTAGGAAAAATTACCCTAATCCAATCTTCTTGAAATTTTAAGACCTTTACTTCACAAAAATTTATCTTCCTTACCTAAGAATTTCACCTTTCTTTAGCATGTTTATTTCTAATATTTCCTCTTAGGTTTTCTTTCTTTACCTATTCCATTAATATTGGAACATTTCTATGCATATATGTAAGGTGAAAAATTTATAAGAAAAATATCTAAAAATTACGGGATGTTACAAGTGGAAAGAGTTGTTGACTTGTCTAGTGAATCAACTAATGTTGTTTTTCATGTAATATAACCCGACCCACCTCAACCCACCCAACTTAATAGCTTTGGTTCACTAGTTTTGGAGGTTGGGTCTAGTTCAGCTTTTTTCAACCCGATGAGTCTTCGATTGAGTTAAGCTTTTACCTTAACCTAACTAAATCTGATCGTTGAACAGTCTTAGATTGATGAGACCTACTTCTTACTCAATTTTGAGTTAGCCTTAGGAGTAACATTTTTTTAAAATTTCTAACAAACTTATCTCCTTTTGAGGATTTAATCTCTTTATGATTAATGCTCCCACAATCTCTGGAGACTTATCAAAATAGACTTCCTAAGTTTTCTCCGTATTACCTATCTCAATAATCTCAACAATTGCATGTGATCTCACGACCACATTTTGGTTTCTTAACTCTATAGATGGAGAAGATTTTCTAGAGTTGTTACTCCTTGGTGAAGTATGTTATTTTTGTGCTTGGTTTCTCTTTCTTCTACGCGGCTTCCATGGGCCAAAATTTCCATCTTTGATGATGGTTTATCATTATATATAACCTCTTGCACTTTTTCTTTCCCATTAATACTTGGCTTGGAAAAAGATACTCCATCAACATCAAACGTAGGAATTGATCCTTTATGTGTTCGTACACATTAAATTCGAAGAATATACGGTGTAGGGCTTCATAAACCACATTGAAAACATTCTTTCGGAGCCCAAACTTTAAGAACATTTCTTAGGTCAATTTTAACATTGATCACTTGTAACAAAATTAAAATTTCAACACTAATCCTATCATATTTGCCTCTTTTCGTCTTACCCTTCTCCTTGCCTTTCTCTTGGATTGACTTTAAGGTGTTGACGTCCACTTTCAATGTCCTTCTTGTCCTGTCCCCTAGTTCCCACGGAAAGTGTTTACTATAATATTCCACTATGAAGTTTGGAATACGTACCCAAATAGAAAGCTTCCCTAATTCATTCTCCAAAGGGCTAAAAATCATTCTCCATATTTGAAAAAGCAAATAATGATCTACTATGACCCACATACGAAATGCAAAGCAAGTTTGTAGTTCTTTGTAACATCCCTTTTTTTCTTTATTATTATACAATATTGAGTTCACATACACGTCATTAATCAAAACATACATGCAACATATCAAACACATAGATATTTACATCTTGTTTATTTTGGTTGACCAATTCCGGAGAAACAGGTGCGGGTGGTTGCACCTTCACCGGGATCTGAGCCAACTCGACCACTAACATCTTATTTGATTCTGAGATCTGCCCAACATAAAGTAACTCGATCCAATGTGCACTAAAAGCCAGAACTATAGAAAATCTGCATAACTAATTTTCTGAACATAATATGGAAATATAGTGAGAATTAAATCACAGTAAGTTCAACAATAAATCATCATCAATATAGCTCATCACGTCATGTTCAGCTGTATAAACTACAGAAAATATCTTTGGTCACATGAATGCATTACATCTATGCACATAAGAATCATACAGTAATGATATGTATGACAGGATTAACTATTTTCAGAATATCATATGATGGCCATCAACTTATTCTCATTTCAAGCTACCCCAGTCAGGGTGAGTATCCTCTACTCTCCGGTACGGGCTTTTCTCGCTTCGTCCGACATGGCCCACTTTCTCTTTCTTTTCTCATTAACATGATCATAACCGTTGGTAGGGCGTCCCCTACTGGTGCACCACACGGATTTCTATGTGACCGTGCTCATTTCTTTTCTTTTCACAATGATAGCCAAAAATATGCTTTCAATAACAAGTATGTTCATCAAAATATAACTATTACCATAAATAATTGGTAATCATGCCATGAACATAACCATTTCAAATATCACTTTATAAAATATTTCCATGTCAGAATTTCACACTTAAGATGGTAAGAAGTTCATACAATGGCAATGGCTATGGCATATACTAGTCATTTATTATTTTCATTTATGAGATTCTTTTTTTTAAAAAATATTAATTTTATTTTTTTATTTTCTTGATGCAGGTTTTCATCATATCTAACCTTCTCTTTATGCTTGGCCTTTAGTAATTTTCTTCTTATTTATATCATTTCCAACACATGTTCTTACAAATTTATAGAGCATTGTTCTCCAATTTGATTTCTACTATTACCCTATAGTTAAAGAGGTTCATCTAGGGTAGAAAAATGTTGAAAATAGACTTAACCAACTTTCAACATGGTCTGGCCATGTTTCAGGACACGACCATGCTTTAAAAATACTTCAAATGTACTCAAAAACAGCCCCGAACACGGCTAACCCGTGCTTGAAGCACCCAGAACACGGCCTGGTCGTGCTTTATGACGTTTGTTCACTAATCAGAGCATAACGCTCTCATTTTAACTCCAATTGAGGAGATTTTGGTGTCTATGGAAAGCTACAACAAATATCTAAAACTATTATGTTAATCATATCAGAAAACGAGTAATAAACATTGGTGATATTACTCTCTCAAAATACAGGTTATTTCTTTTCGGGTAGGTTCTGACCTCTACGTACTAATCTGTCCATATCTCCCTCATACGAATTCCACATTAAGTGATTCCAGTGGCTATAAATCCGTGACACATATATCTATAATTCATATGTTAACCATTTATTTTAATTCCTTATATAAGTTTCCCAGAAATTAAAACACCGAAACTATCCTAACATATTCTTCCCTGATTAACCATTTTCTGACCTTTGTTTACTAATCAGACCATATCTACTTCATATGAACTCTAAATTGAATGATTCCAGTGGCTAAAAATCCATGACACACATATATATAATTCATATGTTAACAATTTATTTTAATTCCTTATAGATTGTTCCCAAAAATTAAAACACCGAAACTAAAAATTCTGCCAACCATAGCCATAACCATGCTGAAGTATCTACACCAACCTAAGTATTCAAACATACATCACATGCAAGATCAATATGTAACATGATATAGCAACATCCATGACCAATCATCAAAGTTATAAGATCAAAATCTCATATAAATATTATAAGTTTCAAAAGTTTTCTTCAAAAAGAAATATTGTTAAACTTACCTGGAGCACTTAGTCCCTTAGACTTCTTCTTCCTTTTTCTTCCTTTCTTCCTCTCCTTTCCTCACTCTACCTTGCTTCTATTTTCCCTCTCCCTCACTTGGACGAAATTCTAATGTTGTAAGGATGGGTTTTCTTATATAGACCACCAAATAATTCACCTTTCATGATCATGGGTCTACCTTATCACAATTAGGATACACTTTGTTGAATTTTTGGAAAAAAAACAACTTATGTTCTTGTCTTCCTCTTCCTTAGTCAAGATATGCATAGGAAAAGGAGATTTGTATTTTGAAAATTATGATGATATGTTCTTAAGATAAGGGACAAGGTCCCTTTGATTTAGGGATTCATTTCCATTTTCTTTTGTCTTAAACAAGTATGATAGGTTTGCCTTTTTAGGTGGCAAATTTCTAGCCCTTGAATCTCCATTATTTGGTTGATATTATTTGTGTGGGATAGGAATGTTTTGTCCTAATACCATGTATTATCATACCACTTGCTAAAATTATGAGTGTAAGATATAGATGATTTTGTCCTAAAGCCTTGTATTATTATGCCACTTGCCAAAATGATGAATGTAGAATCACACCACTTGCTAAATTTTTGTCTTAATGCCATGTAACCTAATCTTTATTATTATTACATTATTATATCATCACCTAATTTATTTTATTTTATTTTTCCTCTTGGATTTGGGCTTATTCCTACCCATTATGGGCTTATTCCTACCCATTTTCTTTGCTTTGGATAAAATTCTTCCTTTCTTGGAGGGCTTGGTCACATTTTCATAATTTTTGGGCTATTGGTCCAATTACTATATCCTAGTCCAAGTCTATGTTTTATTTCTTGCTTAGGTTATCCAATGGGCTTGCTAGAAACTTATGTGAAGTGAAAAAACTCTATATGAAGTGTCCATAGGTAAAAGCCCAATTTATGGGTGAATATGTTAAACTTAGTAACTCTAGCTCTTGAATTAGGAAAAATTACCCTAATCCAATGTTTTCTTGAAATTTTAAGACCTTTACTTGTTTCCAAAAATTTATCTTCCTTACCCAAGAATTTCACCTTTCTTTAGTATATTATTTCTAATTTTTCCTCTTAGGTTTTCTCTTTTTACCTATTCCATTAATGTTAGAACATTTCTATGCATACACGTAAGGTGAAGAATTTCTAAGGATTATATTTCCTTAGATATCTAAAAATTGTCTAATAAATTTTATTTCCTTAATTAAATATTTATGTACCTTAAAAAGAAACAAAATTAGGGATGTTACTTTAAATACTTTTGTATTTTTATTAATTCATAAAACGAAATTAGGAATGTTACACATATATAGTATGTTAATTATACATCAACAAAAGTTATGATTTTATCTCAAAAGCTTGATATTTTTCTGTAACTTAAACAACTGAACATATCACCAACTGTTGCTGTGTGTTTGAGATTATTTGATGGTTCTAATATGGGATTCTCCTAATATTTTTATGTGAAATATTTTGATGCATAACAATATTTGTTTAATGATCACACCGTGCTGAATATGGTTTTGGATATCTGAATATCCTTTAATTTGAAAATATTTAAAATGCGGGTCCCATATAGATGTACTTTTGAATTGTATTTTTTATGTAAAAAATTTTAAAATATGAGTACATACATATGCTGACCTAAAAGGTCATAGGAGGTATTATCCATTCATTGAGTTGTCAAACTTACTACACGATATTTCTACATTTTTTAAATAAGAATACAAAGTTTGGCCTTTCCCCTTCAAATTAGTTGACCAGCTAGATGTCATAATCATTGGGTGAGCCTACTTTATTTTCAAGGCTCGTAGATTTTTGGTTATATTATACTTGTACTATATAGTATGCTTTGAAAGGTAGAATTTTATCCAAAGCAAAAGATATTGGTAGGAATAAGGCCAAATCTAAGAGGAAAAATAAAATAAAATAAAATAAATCATGTGATAATATAATAAAGATTAGATTACATGGCTTTAAGATAAAAATTTAGCAAGTGGTATGATAATACAAGGCTTTAGGACAAAACATCTATATCCTACACTCATCATTTTAGCAAGTGGTATGGTAATACAAAGCTTTAGGACAAAATATCTATATCATACACTCATAATTTTAGCAAGTGATATGATAATACATGACATTAGAAAAAAAAATTCCTATCCCACACAAATAATTTCAAGAAAATAATGGAGATTCAAGGGCTAAAAATTTGCCACCTAAAAAGGCAAACCTATCATAATTGATTAAGACAAAAGAAAAAGAAAATGAATCCCTAAATCAATGGGACCTTGTCCCTTATCTTAAGAACATATTATCATAATTTTCAAAATACAAATCACCTTTTCCTATGCATATCTTGACTAAGGAAGACGAAGACAAGAACATGAGTTGTTTGTTTTTCAAACATTCAACCAAGTGTATCCTAATTGTGATAAGGTAGACCCATGATCATGAAAGGTGAATTATTTGGTGGTCTATTTAAGCAAAACCCACCCCTATAACATTAGAATTTTCGTCCAAGTGAAGGAGAGGAAAAATAGAAGCAAGATAGAGTGAGGAAAGGAGAGGAAGAAAGGAAGAAAGAGGAAGGAGAAGTCTAGAGGAATAAGTGCTCAAGGTAAGTTTAACAATATTTCTTTTTGAAGAAAAGATTTGAAACTTGTAATATTTATATGAGATTTTGATCTTAGAATTTTGATAATTGGTCATGGATGTTGCTATATCATGTTACATATTATGTATTGTTGTTGTTTTTATTAAAACTCGCAAGCGCACAAATCTATTGGAGTATAGATTTAGTGGTATGCAAGGTCGATCCCACAAGGATTGCCAATTGAGAAAATTTTGATTCAGATCCAAAATAAATATTTCTAACCTAGTTGCCAGAATGTTTGTTTTATGAGAAGAGTACTGAACAGAGTTTGTAAAGAACTAAAATACTGAAATTAAATATGAATATATTCAAAGTAAGAAACATGCTAAGGTTAGGTGATCCACTCTTGGTACATCAAATAATAATAAATTTTAACTCTTTTATTACTCAAATGGAATCCTTACGTAAATGAGGTTCCATTCAGAAGATATGTTACATTAAACACGCTTTGGTTTATAGATGAAGTGTATTTGCCTTCTTTTATTGTATTACTAATAGTAAATCATTTTTGTAAAATGGATTCAAGTATACATCGTGCCAATCATCATATTATCTACAATAAATCAAGAATGATTCAAGTATTTATTGTGCTAAAGATTGTCTACAATGTATCAAGATTTGCACTTTACAAAATTTAAAATAAAAATATACAAACAAAGTCAATAATAAGAATGTAAAGTAGGCCGTAAAACCAGCCAATGAGAAAAGAAATAACAAGAAAATAAATATAAAAAGTGCAGAAAATAAATAACAGAGGGGCAATAAAGCCATCCTCTAAGAAAGTAAATAATAAAAGTGCAGAAAATAAATAACAGAGGGACAACAAAGCCATCCTCTAAGAAAGTAAATAACAAGAAAGTAAATAATAAAAGTGCAGAAAATAAATAACAAAGGGGCAATAAAGCCATCCTCTAAGAAAGTAAATAATAAAAGTGCAGAAAATAAATAACAGAGGGGAAATAAAGCCATCATCTAAGAAAGTAAATAACAAGAAAGTAAATAATAAAAGTGCAGAAAATAAATAACAGAGGGGCAACATAGCCGTCCTCTCACAAGAAAAATAATAAGAAAATAATAACAGAGAAAATAAATAATAGAGGGGCAACAAAGCTATCCTCTAAGAAAGTAAATAACACGAAAGTAAATAATAGAAAGGCATAAAATAAATAATAGAGGGGCAACAAAGCCATCCTCTAAGAAAGTAAATAACAAGAAAATAAATAAGAAGATAAATACAACATCAAATATAAACATTAAAATTAAGAGTTAGATAAATTATTATTTTCATACCAAGAGTTTCACCCTTTCACCTTAGCATTAGGAGATTAGTTCTCCATAATCAAGATAAGAAAACAAAATGAAAGATGAAGAAGCATGATAAAACTTATGAAAGAAAGTAAAGATACAAAATGTATAAAGAAAGAAAAAGATTACAAACACTTAGAACTTCAACAAAGATTTCCCAAGCTCACTCTTCAGCCTTTCTCCCCTCCCTTTAGCTCACAAGATGTCTTTATTTATAAAAAAAACAAGGGAAATAGGTGACAAAAATGGTGGGTAGCAAATTGCACTAAAAAAGACAAGTTGTGTTACATTATGTGCCTCGAAAGTCATCGTGATATATCTCCTTGATAGCCACCGAATCGGCTAATCATATCAACATAAAAGTTGTATATATGTTCATTATATTTCCATCCATATAAGGTAGAGAAATATTGGCCACGTATTTTGTTATTTATGGCCAAAACACTGCAGCAAGGTCAGGCTGGACTGTAACAGTAAACATGTTCTGTTCTAGCCCAATTTCGTCCCTTTTAGTGTAAGAATTTGCTGTCCACTTGAACATCAAAGTTGTAGCCCATTATATGTTCTATTCATCTACAACATTTTATGTCCATTAAATATGTAGTTTTTGAAATATGGTCTAAATACTACAGTAAGATTGGAGTGCACTCCAACAATAAACATGTTCTGTTCTAACCCAAGTTCGGCCCTTTAGATGTCTGAATTTGCTAATCACATAAACATGAAAGTTGTATGAAATTATATCAGCTATTCATCTACCAAATTTTGTACATAATATATACATATTTTTTGAGATACGGTCAAAATACTGTAGTAAGATCAAGTTGAAAAGCAAGCAGCAAACAAATTTTTAACATTGAGTGTTTTGCCTTGAATCTTTATGTTTCAATTCTTTTCGAAATGTGGTCATAAATCAAGATTGAATTTATGCATATATCCATTAGGATGTATCTCAAGAGACAAAAAGATAATGCTCCTTACTCAACCATCCTTAATGAATTTATTTTGTCTGCTTGATTTATGGACATCATTTCCAAAGAATCACAATTTAGCTTTGATTCCTCCAATTGAGTCAATTTCCTATTCTTCTCTTCATCTATAAAAATATACAAAACTAAAGACAAATAAGGTAGATAAATGATTAATTAAGACAAAAAGATAAGATAAAAATATTTAATTTATGAGTACAAAACTCATTCATCAAATACCCTCAAACTTAATCTTTTGCTTGTCCTCATGCAAAACACACAAACATCAAAATTCAAAAGATGAGTGAGTGATGAGTTTTTTTTGGCTTACTAAGCATTCCTCAAGGATTTAAAATGTGCAACCAAGGAAAATATCAGAATTCCAAAGTTATGTAAAACTTTAATTCAAATGCAACATATAGTTTACTATTGAATCCCAAGTGTGTGTGTGATAATCTTATGACATTGGACATTTTGCATTCAAATAAATTTACATAATCAAATTTTTAGAACAGATCTCCAGAGTTTTACATTTGAGACTCCATAAGCTTATTTTTCATATCACTCTCCACTAATGTTGACTAATCATAAAATTTAAGATCATTAGGAATTTCATTAGGTTTGTAATGTATGGCATAGGTTAAAGGTGAATAAAAAGATATGAAAGCTCAATTCACTCTATAACTTACACGATCATTTAAATCCTCCCAAATATTTTTGATATTATCATGTGAATTCTATCTCCAACCTTATCCTTATTCTTATGTTATATGCTCATAATACTCTCTTTTTTTAAAGTACCCCCAAACTTATTTCATTGGGAAGTTCTATTTTTTTCCTCTTTTTTTTCAACTTCTTCTATTCACCCATGAATCGTAGCTTTTCAAATGATCATTCCTATGAGTCAAAGGTAAAAGTTAGAAGTATTTTTATTCAAAGGCTAGATAATAATATAGGTGTACAAGAAAGGATAAATATAGGCTCAAAATGGGTTACTAGGGATGGCATAATGTGTAGGTTGGTTTGAAAGGCTCAAACGATTCCCACAATGCCTAATTCATTTCTTAAATAGAGAGTAGTCTAGATTTTCGTTTCAAGTGACAATCAAATAAGTTCTAGAGTTTCATGATATCACTTAGAATATTTGAATCACATAAATCTTTTCTGAATAAACAATCAATCAAATGTAAAAGATTAAGTGCTCAGGATTTTAGGATTCTCAAGTAAAATATAGATTACAATTGAGTTCAGGTTCACACATAACACTCAAAACTCATCTATTTTCCTAAGGTTACAAGCACTTTAAATTATTTTCATCATTGGTGCTGGTTTTTCCTATTCCCAAAACATCACTCAGTTTTTTTTTTTGAAATCTAGGTGCTGGAACCTATACAGAGATAGGAGGCTAGAAACCCACGTCCTTTTTTTTGTGAAGAAAGAAGAAGGACAAGGACAAAACAAACAACAAAAATTGAAAAAGATATTACTTGGAAGGAAATCTAGGAAAATATGAACCTGTAGTAAACTAACCAAAAAATAAAAATTTATTCAATCAAATAAAAGGTGTTACAGATGAAGATCCAAATCCAATTTGCGCTTTCTGCAGTTGTCTGATGTCCAATCTATTTGAGTTGTAGCTTGATCAGGAATATGAACATATGCTTGTAATGCATCAATCAACTCCTTAGCATTTGAAGCCGAGATGAAAATTTATCGTGCTGAGTGTGAGATAAACCTTTGTTCTACAGCTTGATCAAGAAAAGATAGCAAACCATCAAAGAAATTGTTAACATTCAACAGACCTATGGGTTTATGGTGGAGATTCAATTGTACCCAGGAAACTATTTGAAATTTTTTCTCCAAAGTACCAAAACCACCTGGTAAGGCAATGAAAGCATCAGCGTTGCTCATCATTCTAGCAATGCGTTCATGCATGGAGGCTACCCTAAATTCTTCCCCAATTGTTTTTCCAATGATGTTTGATACAGCCAGAGCTGTAGGAATAATACCAAGAACTTGGCATCCTCCTACATGTGCAGCTGTAGACACACACCCCATTAACCCACGACTACCTCCACCATAGACTAAATAAATTTTTCTCCTGGCCAATACAATACCCAAATTTTGTCTTGCTTTAACATACTCTCCATCTTTTCCAGGACTGGAACCACAAAA
The DNA here is from genome assembly GCA_037074535.1 of Gleditsia sinensis. NCBI lineage: Eukaryota > Viridiplantae > Streptophyta > Magnoliopsida > Fabales > Fabaceae > Gleditsia > Gleditsia sinensis. The sequence goes on along the minus strand of CM073475.1, from coordinate 15,477,389 downwards.
GACACAAATATTTTAAAATTGACGAAATGTGATTCCTTCCATACCTACAATCACCTTAACTTTGAGTATGAAGATAAAGATAATAATATGTGCACTTATAGAACTCAAATAAAGGAATACTTACAGTAGCTATGCGAATAAGACGATGGCATAATTATTGTAACATCCCTATTTTCGTTTCTTTTATTGATAAAAGTACAAAAATATTTAATTAAGGAAATAAAATTTATTAGACAATATTTTAGATATCTAAGGAAATATAATCCTTAGATATTCTTCACCTTATGTATATGCATAGAAAATGTTTCTAACATTAAGAGAACAAATAAAGAGGGAAAACCTAATAGGAAAGAAATTAGAAGTAACATACTAAAGAGATGTAAAATTCTTGGATAAGGAAGATAAATTTTTAGAAACAAGTAAAGGTCTTAAAATTTCAAGAACATTGGATTAGGGTAATTTTTTCCTAATCCAAGAACTAGAGTTACTAAGTTTAAAATCTTTACCCATACATTGGGCTTTTACCTATGGACACTTCATATAGAGTTTTTCCAATTCACATAAGTTTCTAGCAAGTCCATTGGATAACTTAAGCAAGAAATAAAACATAGACTTGGACTAGGATATAGTAATTGGACCAATAGCCCAAAAATTATGAAAATGTGACCAAGCCCTCCAAGAAAGGTAGAATTTTATCCAAAGCAAAGAAAATGGGTAGGAATAAGCCCATAATGGGTAGGAATAAGCCCAAATCCAAGAGGAAAAATAAAATAAAATAAATTAGGTGATGATATAATAATATAATAATAATAAAGATTATGTTACATGGCATTAAGACAAAAATTTAGCAAGTGGTGTGATTCTACATTCATCATTTTGGCAAGTGGCATGATAATACAAGACTTTAGGACAAAAACATCTATATCCTATACTCATAAGTTTAGCAAGTGGTATGATAATACATGGCATTAGGACAAAACATTCCTATCCCACACAAATAATATCAACCAAATAATAAAGATTCAAGGGCTAGAAATTTGCCACCTCAAAAGGCAAACCTATCATACTTGTTTAAGACAAAAGAAAATGGAAATGAATCCCTAAATCAAAGGGACCTTGTCCCTTATCGTAAGAACATATCATCATAATTTTCAAAATACAAATCTCCTTTTCCTATGCATATCTTAACTAAGGAAGAGGAAGACAAGAACATAAGTTGTTTGTTTTCCAAAAATTCAACAAAGTGTATCCTAATTATGATAAGGTAGACCCATGATCATGAAAGATATATTATTTGGTGGTCTATTTAAGCAAAACCCACCCCTACAACATTTTAATTTCGTCCAAGTGAGGAAGAGAGAGAAATAGAAGCAAGGTAGAGTGAGGAAAGGAGAGAAAGAGAGGAGAAGAAAGAAAGGAAGAAGAAGGAGAAGTTTAGAAGGCTAAGTACTCAAGGTAAGTTACCTTAATCTCCACTTGAGTCCATTTTTCTTCTTCATCCTTGAGGTTCAAAAATTCACCCTCCTTCTCTTACCAAAGCTGCTAGAAAAGCTAAGGGAAGGGAGGAATCTTGCTACTTCTTTCAAGAGGAACCAAGAAAACCAATTCACTAAGTAAGCTAGGGAGATTCTTAGGTAAGTTTAACAATATTTCTTTTTGAAAAAAACTTTTGAAACTTATAATATTTATATGAGATTTTAATCTTAGAACTTTGATGATTGGTCATGGATGTTGCTATATCATGTTACATATTGATCTTGCATGTGATGTATGTTTGAATACTTAGGTTGGTGTAGATAGTTCTGCATGGGTATGGCTATGTGTGGCAGAATTTTAAGCTTTTGTGTTTTAATTTTTGGGAACATTCTATAGGGAATTTAAACAAATGGTTAACATAAAAAATGTAGATTTATGTGTCACGGATTTTTAACCACTGGAATCAATCAATTTAGAGTTCATATGAGGTAGATATGGTCCGATTAGTAAACAAAGGTCAGAAAATGGTTAATTAGGGAAGAATATGTTAGGATAGCTTTGGTGTTTTAATTTATGGGAACACTCTATAAGGAATTAAAATAAATGGTTAACATATGAATTATAGATATATGTGCCACGGATTTTTAGCCACTGGAATCATTCAATTTAGAGTTCATATGAAGTAGATATGGTCTGATTAGTAAACAAAGGTCAGAAAATGGTTAATCAGGGAAGAATATGTTAGGATAGCTTTGGTGTTTTAATTTCTGGGAAAATTATATAAAGAATTAAAATAAATGGTTAACATATGAATTATATATTTATGTGTCACGAATGTTTAGCTATTGGAATCACTTAATTAGGAATTCTATGTGGGAGATATAGTCAGATTAGTAAGTAAAGGTTAGAACCTACCCGAGAAGAAATAATATTGCATTTAAGGGAGTAATAACAACAAGAATGATTACTATTTTGCTAATATGATTGACATAATAGTTTTACATAATTGTCTTAGCTTTCTATAGACACCAAGATCACCTCAATCAGAGTTAAAATGAGGGAGTTATGCTCTGATTTGTGAGCAAAGGTCACAAAACACGGCCAGCCCGTGTTCTGGGTGCTTCAAGCACAGGTTAGCTGTGTTCGAGGCTGTTTTTGAGTACATTTGAAGTATTTTTAAAGCATGGCCGTGTCCTGAAACATGGCCAGACCGTGTTGGAAGCTGGTGAAGCCTATTTTCAACATTTTTCTACCCTAGAAGAACCTCTTTAATTATAGGGTAATAGTAGAAATCAAATTGGAGAAAAATGCTCTATAAATTTGTAAGAACATGTGTTAGAAATGATATAAATAAGAAGAAATTGACTAAAGGCCAAGCATAAAGAAAATGAAGAGATGAAATTAATATTTAAAAAAGAAGACGAATCTTATAAATGAAAATAATAAATGACTAGTATATGCCATAGCCATTGCCATTGTATGAACTTCTTACCATCCTAAGTGTGAAATTCTGACATGGAAATATTTTATAAAGTGATATTTGAAATGGTTATGTTCATGGCATGATTACCAATGATTTATGGTAATAGTTATATTTTGATGAACATACTTGTTATTGAAAGCATATTTTTGGCTATCATTGTGAAAAGAAAAGAAATGAGCACGGTCACATGGCAATCCGTGTGGTGCACCAGTAGGGGACGCCCTACCAACGGTTATGATCATGTTAATGAGAAAAGAAAGAGAAAGTGGGCCATGTTGGACAGAGCGAGAAAAGCCCGTACCGGAGAGTAGAAAATACTCACCCTGACCGGGGTAGCTTGATATGAGAATAAATTGATAGTCATCATATGATATTCTGAAAATAGTTAATCCTGTCATACATATCATTACTGTATGATTCTTATGTGCATAGATATAATGCATTCATATGACCAAAGATATTTTTTGTAGTTTATACAGATGAACATGACGTGATAAGCTATATTGATGATGATTTATTGTTGAACTTACTGGGATTTAATTTTCACTATATTTCCATATCATGTTCAGAAAATTAGTTATGTAGATTTTCTATAGCTCTGGCTTTTAGTGCACGTTGGATCGAGTTATTCTATGATGGGCGGATCCTAAATAAATTGTTTGTGGGCGAGTTGGCACAGATCCCTGTGAAGGTGCAACCACCCGCATCCGAATCTTTGGAATTGGTCAACCACAATAAATAAAATGTAGATATTTATGTGTTTGAAATGTTGTACGTACATTTTGATTAATGATGTGTATGTGAACTTTATATTGTATAATAATAAATAAAAGAAAAAAAAGTTGTTACAATTACATTAGCCATGTGATTAGGCCGATGGATGACAGCTAAATTAAAGATAAAAAAATTAAAAATAACGGCACGCATGCATATGTACAGTAGTTGTGATTGTGGCTCACATCTTCCTCTGTTTTTACGTCTAGTAACGGCTTAAATGCCCTCTAAGGGTCGAGGATATGCTTCCCATCCAATTTTCTTATAAATTGGCAAACAGGGTCTTTTAATGGCAGATTCCCAAGACTGTATCGTTTTTGTTCTTTTTTTAAAATAGGGCTATAAACCAACAATCCCAATATGCACAGATTCACTAGGATGCGTCTCAAGAGACGTTGGATGAAACTCATCATCCAATGACTCCTTACTCAAGCCATCCTTAATGAATTTTATTTTATCTTCTCGATTTACATGAACCCATCCCAAAGAATGACAACATGTGTTGCAAGTTTCACGTCCACATTTATGGTAGACACCCATTCTTTTACCTCTACGCTTTTTAGCAAAACTACTTTTTCCTAAACCAGGCATGTAAGAGATGTAACCATTTGCAGACTCACCTGCTAATCGTGCCTTAGTTTCAATTAGCCAACAAATATCAGCAGGTATTCCCATTATCATCATCAACCTTAATCTTTCAACTCGTGCTTTATAAATTTTCAACAATGCATTAGGTGGGAGAGAAGGAAAATGATTTTTCAAGTTTGCAAGTATGTCTTCCATTCTCAATTCAAAATTTTTTTTTTGAAGAAAGATCAAAAGCAACAAAACCAAGAAAACAATAGCAATTCAAAAGAAAACAATTAATGAGGAAACAAATTAATGCAAACTAAATAAATAAATAAAAAATCTCACCTAAATAGCATGCGTAGCAATTTTTGACAAATGAATCAAATCAATCCTGATAAAAGTGTCTCCTCTACCTCTGGGTTACGTAATTCCAAAAATGATTTCAATCTTTTGCCATTGACTTTAAATACATCACCATTTTTGGGATTTTCAATCTCTACTGCACCATGTAGATAAACAATACGAACAATGAATAGTCCTGACCATTGAGAACGTAATTTTCCTGGGAATAAATGCAAACGAGAGTTATATAGAAGAACTTTTTGACCTACATTAAATGATTTTCTTAAAAGATTTTTGTCATGAAAAATTTTCATTCGATCCTTATACAATTTTGCATTCTCATATGCATCATTTCTTATTTCTTCTAGTTCATTGAGTTGAAGCTTCCTGTGGGAACCTGCTTTGTCAAGAGCAAAGTTAAATTGTTTGATGGCCCAATAAGCTTTATGTTCTAACTCAACAGGTAAATGACAGGCCTTTCCATACACAAGTCGGTAAGGAGACATTCCAATAAGGGTTTTAAAAGCAGTACGATAAGCCCATAAATTATCAGAAAGTTTCAAAGACCAATCTTTTCTACTTGGGTTAATCGTTTTTTCCAAAATATTTTTAATTTCCCTATTTGAAATCTCAACTTGACCACTAGTCTGAAGGTGGTATTGGGTAGCAACTTTGTGTGTAATGCCATATTTTCTCATTAACTGCTCAAAATGGTTATTAAAAAAATGTTTTCCCCCATCACTAATGATAGCCCGTGGTGTGCCAAACCTCGAAAAGACGTTTTCTTTCAAGAATTTTACCACAATCTTGTGATCATTTGTTTTACATGCAAGAGCCTCTACCCATTTTGACACATAATCCACAGCAACAAAAATATATAAATTACCAAAAGAATTAGGAAAAGGACCCATGAAATCAACTCCCCAGACATCAAATATCTCAACAATAAGAATGGGAGTTAAAGGTATCATATTCCTCCGTGAAATACTGCCGAATTTTTGACAACGCTCACAAGAACTACAATACAAATGGGCATCTTTGAACAATGATGGCCAGTAAAAGCCACATTGCAAGACTTTTGCAATAGTTTTTTTAGCACTAAAATGACCTCCACAAGCATGATCATGACAAAAAGAAATAACACTATATTGCTCACTCTCAGGAACACATCTCCAAATGATTTGATCAGGACAATACTTAAACAAGTATAGATCTTCCCAAAAGAATTTCTTTACTTCTGCTAAAAATTTTACCCAATCTTGCTTACTCCAATGTGTAGGCATTTGACCTGTGGCAAGATAATTAGCAATGTCAGCAAATCAGGGTAACTGAGAAATAGATATGAGTTGCTCATCTGGAAATGAGTCTCCGATAAGCAAGTTATTGTCACCCGATTCAACTATCAGCCTAGACAAGTGATTAGCCACAACATTTTCAGATCCTTTCTTATCCTGAATTTCTAAATCAAATTCTTGCAACAACAGTATCCATCTTATCAAACGCGCTTTAGCATCTTTCTTAGAAAGAAGATACTTAAGTGCAGCATGATCTGAAAAAACTATAATTTTGGATCCTAATAAATAAGATCTAAATTTGTCTAATGCAAATACCATAGCTAGTAACTCTTTTTCTGTTGTAGAATAATTCAATTGAGCATCATTAAGAGTTTTACTAGCATAGTATATCACATAAGGAAACTTTTCTAGACATTGACCCAAAACAACTCTAATTGCATAATCAGAGGCATCACACATGATTTCAAATGGAAGATTCCAATTGGGTGGTCTAATGATGGGTGCAGAAGTAAGTAGATTTGAGCTTCTCAAAAGCTTGAAAGCATTTTTCATCAAATATAAAAGGTGCATCTTTGGTAAGCAAATTACACAAAAGGTTTGGAGATTTTGCTAAAATCTTTAATGAATCTGCGATAAAACCCTGCATGGCCTAAAAAAGAACGTACCTCTTTCACTGTCCGAGGAGGTGGAAGACTGGAAATCAATTCAATTTTGGCTTTATCTACCTCAATCCCCTGATTTGACAAATATATCCCAAAACAATTCCTTTTTTAACCATGAAATGACATTTTTCCCAATTCAAAACAAGGTTCTTTCTCTTACACCTAATTAAGATCAATCTTAAATAGTGTAAACATTCCTCAAAACTAGACCCATGCACAGAAAAATCATCCATGAATACTTTCAGAAATAGCTTTACCATGTCTGAAAATATGCTTATCATGCAACGCTGAAATGTAGTAGGTGCATTGCACAATCCAAATGGCATTCGACGATAGGCAAAAGTTCTGAAAGGACAAGTGAATGTAGTTTTCTCTTGATCCTCGGTTGCAATGGGAATTTGGTTGTAACCTGAATATCCATCAAGAAAAAAATAATATGCATGTCTAGCCAACCTTTCTAGCATCTGATCTATAAAAGGAAGTGAAAAATGATCTTTTCTTGTTTATCATGCAACACTGAAATGTAGCAGGTGCATTACACAATCCAAATGGCATTCGACGATAGGCAAAAGTTCCGAAAGGACAAGTGAATGTAGTTTTCTCTTGATCCTTGGGTGCAATGGGAATTTGGTTGTAACCTGAATATCCATCAAGAAAACAATAATATGCATGTCCAGCTAACCTTTCTAGCATCTGATCTGTAAAAGGAAGTGAAAAATGATCTTTCTTGTTACAGCATTCAACTTGCGATAGTTAATACAAACATGCCACCCAGTTTATACTCTAGTGGGAATTAATTCATTATCCTCATTCTTGACTATAGTAATGCCAGACTTCTTAGGAACTACCTGAACAGGACTGACCTATGCACTATCAGAAATCGGGTAAATGACACCTACATCAAGAAGTTTAATCACTTCAGCTCTCACAACTTCTTTCATGTTTGGATTCAAACGTCTTTGTGGCTCTCTTGAGGTTTTGGCATTGTCCTCCAAATGTATCCTGTGCATGCAAATTGATGGACTAATACCTTTAATGTCTTCTATTGTCCACCCTATGGCTTCACTATGCTCACTGAGGACTTTTATGAGTTCAACTTCATGTTCTCTATCTAGGTCTGATGTAATGATAACAAGTAAGGTCTCAACAGGTCCTAGAAACACATATTTTAGAGAATCTGACAAAGGTTTTAACTCTACCTGGGGCAGTGTCTCTATGGATGGTAATAGGACAGACCCAGAAGATGTAATTGTCTCTGTTTTGACTTTCCATTCATTGGTATCCATCAATGGAGTAGTCTCTAACAGGGAATTTATTTCATTGATCAAACAGTCCTCATCTATGTCCATGTTGAAGTAAGCCAAACATTTTTCTAAAGGGTCATCATCAAAAGAACTTAAAAATGAATCATCAGCTATACTCTCAATCATGTTGACTGTTGTTTTAATTAAAACTCGCAAGTGCACGAATCTATTGGAGTATAGATTTAGTGGTATGCAAGGTCGATCCCACAGAGATTGCCAATTGAGAGAAAATTCTAATATAGATCCGAAATAAACACTTCTAACCTAGTTCCCGATGTCTTGTTTTGTGAGAGGAATATTGAACAAATTACACAAAGAACTAATATACTGAAATTAAATGAAGATGTATTCAAAGTAAAGAAGCATGCTAAAGTTAGGGGATCCACTCTTGGTATATCGAATAAAAATAAATTTAACTCTTTTATTACTCAATTAGAATCTTTACATGAATAAAGTTCTAATCGGATGATATGTTAATTTAAGCTCAATTTTGTTTATACATGAATTATATTTACCTCCTTTCTAATAATTAAAACATTCTTGTAAGATGGATTCAAGCATAAATTGTGCCAATCATTATATTGTCTACAATAAATCAAGATTGATTCAAGCATTTATTGTGCCAAAGATTGTCTACAATATATCAAAATTCACATTTCACAAGATTAAAAATACAAAGATGCAAAAGATAACTTGTAACTAAATTCAAGCGTACATTGTGCCAATCATTATATTGTCTACAATAAATCAAGATTGATTCAAACATTTATTGTGCTAAAGATTATCTACAATGTATAAAGATTTAAAGTTTACAAGATTAAAATGAAAAGAAGTACAAAGAAGAAACATAACAAGAGATAGGTGGCGAAGCCAACCACAAAAATAATAAGAGATAGGCGGTCTAATAAAACCAGCCAATAACATAACAAGAAATCGGCAGTATGATAAAACCAGCCATTAAGAAATAATCATGAGAAAAGAAATAAGAAGGTAAATACAATATCAAAGATAAACATTAAAATTAAGAGTTAGATAAATTATTATTCTCATACCAAGAGTTTCACCTTTTCACCTTAGCATTAGGAGATTAGTTCTCCATAATCAAGGCAAGAAAGTGAAATGAAGGATGAAGAAACATGATAATATTACGAAAAAAAAAATCAAAAATACAAGATGTCTAAAGAGAGAATAACATTACAAGTATGTAGAATTCCAACAAAGCTTTCCCAAGCTATCTCCAAAGCTCTCCAAAAAAGCTCCCTAACTCACCCCTTAAGCCCTCTATTTATAGATACAATTAAGTGTGGTAGGTGTGGTAATTGTCAAAATTGTTAGGTAGAAAGTTGTACAAAGTTGACAATTTGGATTCCAACATGTGCACCAAAATTGAGCCTTGAATATCGTCTTGAAATCCGCCGAATTTGCTGACTCCCTCAACATCAAATTTTTAGAAAATTTTATTAGCTTTCCGTCAAGACAAATCGTGGACAAATTGAATATGTAATTTGTGACTTATGGTCAAAATACTAAAGCAAAGTCGGGCTGGACTGCAGCAATAGAAAGATTCTATTGTAGCCCATTTTTGGCCCTTCTAGTGTCCGAATTTTCTGACCACTTAAACATGAAAGTTGTATCGAATTGTTTCCTCTACATACCTACCAAATTTCATACATATTGGATATGTATTTTCTGAGCTATGGCCCAAGTACTACAGCAAGGTTGGGCTGGACTACAACCAGCAAATATATTCTCAACATTGGGTGCTTTGCCTTGAATCTTTATGTTTTAGTTCTTTTGGAAATGTGATCATAAATCAAGAATAAATTTGTACATATATCCATTAGGATGCGTCTCAAGAGACAATATGATAATGCTCCTTACTCAGCCATCCTTAATCGATTTGTTTTATCTGCTTGATTTATAGACATCATTCCCAAAGAACCACAATTTAGCTCTGATTCCTCCAATTAAGTCCATTTTCTACTCTTCTTTCCATCTGTAAGAAAGATACAAAACTAAAGACAAGTAAGGGAGATTTATGCTTAATTATGGCAAAAGATAAGATGAAAATATTTAATTTATGAGTATAAAACTCACTCATCATTGACCTCATATAAATTACTAGAATCCACAGGTTGACGAGAGACATTAAAAACATTAAGTTCCACAGTCATATTTCCAAAAGATAGATTCAAAATTCCATTTTGACAATTAATGATCGCATTGGATGTTTCAAGAAATGGTCTACCCAAAATGACTAGAATTTTTGTCTCTGTATTCTCAACAGGTTCAGTGTCAAGAACAATGAAATTTACTGGAAAGTAGAATTTATCAACCTTAATGAGCACATCTTCTATGACACCTCTAGGAATTTTTGTCGACCTATCAGCTAACTGAAGGGTTACTGGTGTAGGTTTTAACTTTCCTAACCCAAGTTTTGCATACACAGAATACAGCAACAGATTCACACTTGCTCCTAGATCAAGTAAGGCTCGGTTAATCACATGGTCACCTATAACACAAGAAATTGTAGGACAACCGGGATCTTTGTACTTTATAGGAGTTTTTTGTTGAATTATGGAGCTTACTTGTTCAGTCAAAAATTCTTTTTTTGGAACATTAGTTCTCATTTTCACCGTGCAAAGATCTTTCAAAAATTTTGAGTAAGCAGGTACTTGTTTGATAGCGTCAAGAAAAGGGATGTTAATGCTTACTTGCTTAAACACCTCTAAAATGTCACTATATTGAGTACCTTTCTTACTTATCTCAAGTCTTTGTAGGAATGGAACTTTAGGGGCACAAGGAATATGTTCACTTGTATTCTTACTTGAGTCATTAATTTGTGGTTCATGCTGACTTTGTTCTTTAGTTCCAAGCATGTGAACTTGATTATCAATCACTTTTCCAGATCTAAGGGTCGTTACAGACTTCACTTCTTCATTAGGATTTGTTGATGATCCTACTTCAAATTGACCCTTAAGATTAGGAATAGGTTGACTGAGAAATTTTTCTTTCCTCTTTCTTCTACAGCATTGGCTATTTGACCCAATTGTGTTTCAAGCTTTGAAATAGATTGAGTGTGGGATTGTAAAGCTTGTTGAGTTGATTGCATGAATTGCTGTAGAGTATCTTCTAAAGAAGGTCTTCTTTATTGTGATACTCCGAAAGGAGGAGCATATTGAGGAACTGAAGGATATGAGTTAGGAGGGGCAAATTGTTGCCCACCTTGATTCATTGAAGGCTGATTTTACCTCCATGAAAATTTTGGATGATTCCTCCAATTTGGATTATATGTAAGTGCAAATGGGCTGTCTGATGATTTTCCATGAAATTGAAGATAATTGACTTGCTCAGAGAATGCATCTTGGTAAGCTGGTATGGATGGATAAGATTGTGTAATGTGAGATGTACTAGAACATAAGGCACATGCCTCTATCCTAGTATTGGTAGAAGGGTTCAGAGTATGGCTTAAAGTGCTTCAACCTTTCTAGTCAGGCTAGCTAAGGCAATTCTTATATCTGTGTCATCACTCACCTCATAAATTCCTCCTTTTTTGTGTGTTTGAGACTTTTTATCCCTGGAATCTATGCAGTTCCAATGTTGAGAATTTTCAGATAAAGATCTTAAGGATTCCAAAGCTTCTCCCTCATTCAGTTGTAAAAATCTCCCACCATGCATACTTTGGATCATTTGACGGTTTGATGAAGTTAAACCATCATAAAAATATTTCACCAATCTCCAAATTTCAAAACCATGATGAGGACATTTTAAAAGAAGATCATTAAATCTTTCCCAACATTCAAAAAATTGTTCACCCTCTTTTTGACAAAAATCAGAAATTTCTCTCCTAAGGGCATCTATTTTAGACATGGGAAAAAAATTTGCCATAAACTTATTTACCAATTAGTTCCAACTAGTAATAGTTCCTGTAGGAAGGGAGTTCAACCAGGCTTCAGCTTTATCTTTTAATGAGAATGGAAACATTCTAAACTTAAATGACTCATCATTGAAATTTTGAAAGCGAAATGTTGAACAAATTTCAAGAAATTCCTTCACATGCATATATGGATCTTCTCTTTCCAAACCATAAAATGATGGTAAAAGTTGAAGTATGGCTGGTTTGAGTTCAAAGTGAGTTGCAGTAGTTTGTAGCAAAACTATGCAAGATGGAGTATTGGCTATGACAGGTGAGAAGTACTCCACAAGAGTTTTCTCATGCACAACTTGTTCTTCTATTTTTGATGATGTCTCAACAAAGTCTAAAGTTCCAATTTTTAAATCAAAGGGTGATCCTAAACTTTTCCTAACCAAACGCTGATCTTTATCATGTTTCCAAACACGCATAAACTAAAAGAAAAATTATAAACAAATATTTCTAATAGCATATAACACAATTACAAAAGAGAACAATTTTACAACTTAGTAACATATATATACAATGTTAACTATAAGTAACAAAATGCAAATACAACAAAAAATCACAAAATTTTGCAACAAAGAATTTTTTTTTTCACAAAGAAACTTTTCTATACAAAAAAAATTCTAAATAATAACTAGTGGAAGAATTTTACTTATCTGGATCTAATTAGCTTTTCCGTCAGAATCCCCAGCAACGGCGCCAAAAACTTGTTGTTTTTATTAAAACTCGCAAGCGCACGAATCTATTGGAGTATAGATTTAATGGTATGCAAGGTCGATCCCACGAGGATTGCCAATTGAGAAAATTTAATTCAGATACAAAATAAATATTTCTAACCTAGTTGCCAGAATGTTTGTTTTATGAGAAGAGTACTGAACAGAGTTTGTAAAAAATTAAAATACTGAAATTAAATATAAATGTATTCAAAGTAAGAAACATGCTAAGGTTAGAAGATCCACTCTTGGTACATCAAATAATAATAAATTTTAACTCTTTTATTACTCAAATGGAATCCTCACGTAAATGAGGTTCCATTAGGAAGATATGTTACACTAAACGCGCTTTAGTTTATAGATGAAGTGTATTTGCCTTCTTTTATTGTATTACTAATAGTAAATAACTTTTGTAAAATGGATTCAAGTATACATCGTGCCAATCATCATATTGTCTACAATAAATCAAGAATGTTTCAAGTATTTATTGTGCCAAAGATTGTCTACAATATATCAAGATTTTCACTTTACAAAATTTAAAATAAAAATATACAAACAAAGTCAATAATAATAATAATAATGTAAAGTAGGCGGTAAAACCAGCCATTGAGAAAAGAAATAACAAGAAAATAAATACAAAAAGTGTAAAAAATAAATAACAGATGGGGAATAAAGCCATCCTCTAAAAAAGTAAATAATAAAAGTGCAGAAAATAAATAACGGAGAGGCAACATAGCCGTTCTCTCAAAAGAAAAATAATAAGAAAATAATAACAGAGAAAATAAATAATAGAGGGGCAACAAAACCCTCCTATAAGAAAGTAAATAACAAGAAAATAAATAAGAAGATAAATAAAACATCAAGTATAAACATTAAAATTAAGAGTTAGATAAATTATTATTTTCATACCAAGAGTTTCACCCTTTCACCTTAGCATTAGGAGATTAGTTCTCCATAATCAAGATAAGAAAACAAAATGAAAGATGAAGAAGCATGATAAAACTTATGAAAGAAATTAAAGATACAAAATGTATAAAGAAAGAAAAAGATTACAAACACTTAGAACTTCAACAAAGATTTCCCAAGCTCACTCTTCAGCCTTTCTCCCCTCCCTTTAGCTCACAAGACGTCTCTATTTATAGAAAAAACAAGGGAAATATGTGAAAAAAAATGGTGGGTAGCAAATTGCACTAAAAAAGACAAGTTGTGTTGCATTATGTGCCCCGAAAGTCATCGTGATATATCTCCTTGATAGCCACCAAATCGGCTAATCATATCAACATCAAAGTTGTATATATGTTCATTATCTTTCCATCCATATAAGGTATAGAAATATTGGCCACGTATTTTTTTATTTATGGCCAAAACACTGCAGCAAGGTCAGGCTGGACTGCAACAGTAAACATGTTCGGTTCTAGCCCAATTTCGGCCCTTTTAGTTTCCGAATTTTCTGACCACTTGAACATCAAAGTTGTCTCAAATTATATCTTCTATTCACCTACAAAATTTCATGTCCTTTAAATATGTATTTACTGAAATATGGCCCAAATACTACAGTAAGGTTGGATTGGACTACAACAGTAAACATGTTCTATTTTAGCCCAATTTCAGCCCTTTGGATGTCTGAATTTGCTTATCACATAAACATGAAAGTTGTATGAAATTATGTCAACTATTTATCTACTAAATTTTGTACATAATATATATGTATTTTTTAAGATACGGCCAAAATATTGTAGTAAGATCAAGTTGAAAAGCAAGCAGCAAACAAATTTTTAACATTGAGTGTTTTTCCTTGAATCTTTATGTTTCAATTCTTTTAGAAATGTGGTCATAAATTAAGATTGAATTTATGCATATATCCATTAGGATGCGTCTCAAGAGACAAAAAGATAATACTCCTTACTCAGCCATCCTTAATGAATTTATTTTGTTTGCTTGATTTATAAACATCATTTCCAAAGAATTACAATTTAGCTTTGATTCCTCCAATTGAGTCAATTTCCTATTCTTCTCTTCATCTATAAAAATACACAAAACTAAAGAAAAATAAGGGAGATAAATGCTTAATTAAGGCAAAAAGATAAGATAAAAATATTTAATTTATGAGTACAAAACTCATTCATCAAATACCCCCAAACTTAATCTTTTGCTTGTCCTCATGCAAAACACACAAACATCAAAATTCAAAAGATGAGTGAGTGATGAGTTATTTTTGGCTTACTAAGTATTCCTCAAGGATTTAAAATGTTGAACCCAGGAAAATATCAGAATTCTAAAGTTATGTAAAACTTTAATTCAAATGCAACATATAGTTTACTATTGAATCCCAAGTGTGTATTTGATAATCTTATGACACTAGACTTTTTGCATTCAAATAAATTTACATAATCAATTTTTAAAACAGATCTCCAGAGTTTTACATTTGAGACTCCATAAGCTTATTTTTCATGTCACTAATGTAGACTAATCATAAAATTTAAGATTATTAGGACTTTCATTAGGTTTGTAATGTATGGCATAGGTTAAAGGTGGATAAAAAGATATGAAAGCTCAATTTACTCTATAACATACACGATCATTTAAATCCTCCCAAATATTTTTGATATTATCATGTGAATTCTATCTCCAACCTTATCCTTATCCTTATGTTATATGCTCATAATACTCTCTTTTTTTAAAGTACCCCCAAACTTATTTCTTTGGGAAGTTCTATTTTTTTCCTCTCTTTTTTCAACTTCTTCCATTCACCCATGAATCATAGCTTTTCAAATGATCATTCCTGGGAGTGAAAGGTAAAAGTTAGAAGTATTTTTATTCAAAGGCTAGATAATAATATAGGTGTACAAGAAAGGATAAATATAGGCTCAAAATGGGTTACTAGGGATGGCATAATGTGTAGGTTGGTTTGAAAGGCTCAAACGATTCCAACAATGCCTAATTCATTTCTTAAATAGAGAGTAGTCTAAATTTTCGTTTCAAGTGATAATCAAATAAGTTCTAGAGTTTCATGAGATCACTTAGCATATTTGAATCACATAAATATTTTCTGAATAAACAATCAATCAAATGTAAAAGATTAAGTGCTCAAGATTTTAGGATTCTCAAGTAAAATATAGATTACAATTGAGTTCAGGTTCACACATAACACTCAAAACTCTTCTATTTTCCTAAGGTTACAAGCACTTTAAATTAAAAGTTAGAAGTATTTTTAGTGTCCAACTTTTCTGACCACTTGAACATAAAAGTTGTAGCAAATTATATATACTATTCACCTACAAAATTTCATGTCCATTAAATATGTATTTTCTGAAATATGGCCCAAATACTACAGTAAGGTTGGATTGGACTGCAACAATAAACATGTTCTATTTTAGCCCAATTTTGGCCCTTTGGATGTCTGAATTTGCTGATCACATAAACATAAAAGTTGTATGAAATTATGTCAACTATTCATCTACCAAATTTCGTACATAATATATACATATTTTCTTAGATACGGCCAAAATACTGTAGTAAGATCAAGTTGAAAAGCAAGTAGCAAACAAATTTTTAACATTGAGTGTTTTGCCTTGAATCTTTATGTTTCAATTCTTTTAGAAATGTGGTCATAAATCAAGATTGAATTGATGCATATATCCATTAGGATGCGTCTCAAGAGACAAAAAGATAATGCTCCTTACTCAGCTATCCTTAATGAATTTATTTTGTCTGCTTGATTTATAGACATCATTTCCAAGAATCACAATTTAGCTTTGATTCCTCCAATTAAGTCAATTTCCTATTCTTCTCTTCATCTATAAAAATACACAAAACTAAAGACAAATAAGGGAGATAAATGCTTAATTAAGGCAAAAAGATAAAATAAAAATATTTAATTTATGAGTACAAAACTCATTCATCATGTATGTTTGTATACTTAGGCTGGTGTTGATAGTGCTGCATAGGTATGGCTATGGGTGGCAAAATTTTGAGCTTTTATTTTTAAACTTTTGGAAAGAATTAGAAAGGAATTAAAACAAATGGTTAACATAAAAAAGGTATATCTATGTATCACGGATTTTTAACCACTGAAATCACTCAATTTGGAGTCCATATAAGATAGATATGGTCCGATTAGTAAGCAGTGGTCAGAAAATGGTTAATCAGGGAAGAATATGTTGCTAGGATAGCTTCTGTGTTTTAATTTTTGGAAACATTCTGTAGGAAATTAAAATAAATGATTAACATAAGAATTATATATATATATATATATATATATATATATATATATATATATATATATATATATATGTGTGTCACGGATTTTTAGCCATTGGAATCACTCAATTTAGAGTCCGTATGAGGCAAATATGGTCTGATTAGTATGCAGTAATCAGAAAATGGTTAATCAGGGAAGAATATGTTAGGATAGCTTCTGTTTTTTAATTTATGGGAACATTCTATAGGGAATTGAAATAAATGGTTAACATAAGAATTATAGATATATGTGTCACGGATTTTTATCCACTGAAATCACTCAATTTAGAGTTCATATGAGGTAGATATGTTCCAATTTGTAAGCAGTGGTCAGAAAATGGTTAATCAGGGAAGAATATTTTAGGATAACTTCTGTGTTTTAATTTCTGGGAACATTCTCTAGGGAATTAAAATAAATGATTAACATACAAATTATTGCTATATGTGTCACGAATTTTTAACCACTGGAATCACTTAAGTTGGAATTCTTATGAGGGAGATATGGACAAATTAGTAGGTAGAGATTAGAACCTACCCGAGAAGAAATAACATGTACTTTGAGGGAGTAATATCACCTTGATTTCTTAATATTTCCTAAAATGTTCAACATAATAGTTTTAGCTAATTGTATTATCTTAAATTGACACCAAGATCACCTACATCGGTGTTAAATTGAGAAAGTTATGCTCTGATTAGTAAGAGAATGTCAGATAGGATGAAAACCTGCATCAAGAAAATAAAAAAATAAAATTAATATTTAAAAAGAAAAAAAAAATCTTATAAATGAAAATAATAAATGACTAGTATATGCCATAGCCATTGCCATTGTATGAACTTCTTACCATCTTAAGTGTAAAATTTTGACATGAAAATATTTTATAAAGTGATATTTAAAATGGTTATGTTCATGGCATGATTACCAATAATTTTTGGTAATAATTATATTTTGATGAACATACTTGTTATTGAAAGCATATTTTTGGCTATTATTGTAAAAAGAAAAGAAATAAGCATGGTCACATGGAAATCCGTGTGGTGCACCAGTAGGGGACTCCCTACCAACGGTTATGATTATGCTAATAAGAAAAGAAAGAGAAAGTGTGCCATGTCGGACGGAGCGAGAAAAGCCCATACCGGAGAGTAGAAAATATTCACCCTAACCGGGGTAGCTTGATATGAGAATAAATTGATAGTCATCATATGATATTCTGAAAATAATTAATCCTGTCATACATGTCATTATTGTATGATTCTCATGTGCATAGATATAGTGGATACATGTGACCAAAGATATTTGATGTAATTTATACAGATGAACATGACGTGATGAGTTATATTGATGATGATTTATTGTTGAACTTACTGAGATTTAATTCTCACTATATTTTCATGTCATGTTCAAAAGAATAATTATGTAGAATTTCTCTATGGCACTGGCTTTTAGCGTATGTTAGATCGAGTTACTCTATTTTGAGCTGATCCCAGTAATATATATGGTGTCTATGGTCGAGTTGACTAAGATCCCGGTGAAGGTGCAACCACCCGCACCCGTGTCTCCGGAACTGGTCAACAGGGATGAATAAGATGTAATTATATATGTGTCAGACTTTTGTATGGGTGTTATTGATTAATGATATGTATTTAAACTCTGTATTTTATAAATTAAATAAATGTTATTTTGAGTTAAGTTGTAACGAGGTAATAACTTCATAGTATTTTTTTAAAAAATTGTTACTTAAATGGAGTTGTTACAATATGCATTGAAAATCCACTCTTTTTACATATTGTTCAAGCATGTTACAGTTCTCAATACACTCAATTCACTCATTTGTTATACGCATAGTGACCGATCAACTACAGTCACAATAAGTGATCAGAGATTGTGAGTTCATCACACATCTGCCTCCTCACATTATCACTGTCACCCAGTTGGAGTGACCCTCCCTTAGCTCACTTAGGCTAATAGGGCATCCCCTATTCGATACCGTCACAAACCATACAACCCGTCGATATTCATATATATATATATATATATATATATATATATATATATATATATGCATATTCATCAAATGCAATCAAATAACTCGCTATGAGTTTTACCCTTGTTATTCAATCATAATCAGCAACATTATAGGTTTATAGATCAATGCCTCGTGCACATAATATTTACTTTACCAAATAATGATAAATACATTTAGAATCACATATTCAATGAGTTTCAAAATCTATTTGCAAAATTATACTCTTCTTAAACTATGTGCCAGTTCGTAAGTAAAACATATATTTTAATATATTTCAGAAACTTATGATAGTATAAATAATTTATAAACAGAGTCAATTATATATTTTAAGTTCAAGAAGAGCATGTGGTAAGTCATAGAAAGAATTATCTACTCACAAAGTTAGGGCTCTAGGTTGAACAGCCCAAAATGTATTTTTTTCCAAGTTAAATTTGATCAATTAGACTTCAAAAATGAATTCGAAGAATTTAAAAACTTAGAAAATAACTCTGGAATCGCGAAATTTAATCTTCAGAACCTTAGTCAACAATGGTTACTAATAGGAGACTATTCACGGTCGAAATTACTATTTACCGTTGAAATTACTATTCATGTCGGGGCGAATTTACTGTTCACAATGCATAAAAAGTTGTCAAATGACTGAAAAAATTTATATTCTATAGTTTTATCTATCTCCTGAATCTATTTACAGTATCAGATTTCTAATTTAAAATTTTTAAATAGAAGTTTCAGAGTTTACTTTTTTTTAAAGATTTTTTACTTCTGATCCACGACGACTCTTCGTTCAATTTAAAAAATTGTTCGATCAATATTGTAGTACTCTTTCTCCTAAATCAAGTGGTACCCTTAGTTTTGAGATCGGATACTTGAAAGTACTTCAGATCTAGAGAGAAAAAATAGAGGAGAGGAGTGAATAGTAATCTCCTGATAAACTTAAGAAAGATTTTTTAAAAAATGACGGAAGGATCAAATAGAAAATTGCTAATTTTTGGAGAAAGTCTTTGTAAATTTCATTATTTATACTTTGACCCCTAAAATTTTAAAAAATTATATTTTGACCCCAAAAATATTAATAAGTTTTTATTTTCAATCTTAAAATATTTCAATTACATCTCTACTTCTTTATTTTTTTTATTAATCCATATATAGATGAGAATTACTGATATTTTTTAAGGATGTTAAAGTAAATGCTCTCCAAAACCACAATCACCAGCGCTCTTGCCTTCACGCATCTCTAATTCTATTTTTTTTCGGTGAATTTGATTTTTCCAAATCTCTTTTAGTTCGATATATATTATTCTAAATTAACATTATGTATATATAAATTATTATAAAAATATATAAAATTATAGCATTTGGTTGCTACGTTGATTGTATCTAAATAAAACAAGTTAATAAATTTTTTACATATGTGGAATGTATATTATTTTAATAATTATATTTTTTTTAATGAAGAAAACCTCACTATAATTCAAAAGTAAAACTTATTTGGACTTTCTCACAAAACTATATGTAAAAGGAATGGACATGACATGGTTGCTAAGATAAGTGTTCCGGAACGAACTTATAATTTAAACATAGCCTCATATTATTAGGAATGATTTGTTTCTTCTCCAAAAGAAAAATAAGAAAAAAAAATTATTTCACTTACTTATCTTTGCAAAAATAGCTTCTTCAATTTTTTAATAATAATTTTGTAAAAAAAAATTGAATTTGGTACAAAATGCATTTAAAATATGAGGCTATCACGTAAACAAAAAGCCTTAAGTCTAGGCTTTCACATACAGGCCCGAATAAATAAAAGTGGGCTTTCACATCTATGTTTTTTAAATCGCTCAATACATAAAAATTAATGTACTCTATTTGCACTTGGTCGTTTACCTGTCCAAGAATATATTACATCTATACCCCGCTTTTGAAAGATCAATAAATTAATTAATTGCCAGTTGCGACTGAGAGAAACTTTGGAAGAAGTTCACAGGGGACTAATTCAAATTTGATCTTTCATTTGAATCCAATTCATATTTCATGCATAAACAAACCAAAAACCAAAATAAAAATAAAATTTGACAACAAAACTGAACCATAGACACCAATTTTTTTTTAATAATTCATATCTTTAAGTACATTATTATTGCTGTTACATTTAAACAACTCTAACCTAGAAAAAGCATTACTTTTGTAACAAGGACAAATGTTAGAGACCTACGGTTTTGCACAGTGTATATAACCAAAGTCAGTGTTTAACTTTTAGGTCCTTGCTTTCTCCGTCCAGATCAGCTGACGGATACATTGCCCCTTTCGTGTAGACCACGTTTTATTAGGATCGTCTGCATTTTCTGACTGAAAGAAAGAAACAGTATGTAAAGCGTAATACTTGATTATCCGACTTTACTAGTGTTATTAAATGTGAACTTCTAAAATTGACACTAGCTGGTCCCTTAGTCAATGGATGACTCTTTCTGTTGGAGCTGGAGACAGCTTTGCCTTCAATTAACCCAGATACTGTAAAAGTATGCTAAGTGCAAAAAGTAATTTATTTTGAAAAGTTCAGAACTCTGGCAGTTCTATTGAATCTCCTGATCTGATGAACAAGTCATACC
Organism: Gleditsia sinensis; assembly: GCA_037074535.1. NCBI lineage: Eukaryota > Viridiplantae > Streptophyta > Magnoliopsida > Fabales > Fabaceae > Gleditsia > Gleditsia sinensis. The sequence goes on along the minus strand of CM073475.1, from coordinate 15,455,985 downwards.
AGAAATCCATGCTATCATCAAAGTTTGAACTATAACCATAACTTTGTTGGAAATCTTCGTTTGAGATTGTGAAAGAGTTTGATGGAATGGTTGTGGCATTCTCATCCATGGGTGCTTCTGACCAAAAGCTTTCATCAATTTGAGGCACTATTGTCTCCAAAGGTTCTATGTCTTCACTCTTGGTGGTCTTCATATCCATCATACTTTTGCTTCCTTCAGCTGTGACTGATGAAAAATCACTGGAAGAAGTGCATGCTGAAGTACTGTCCATCTCAGAAAGATTGAAACTGGAAGCTTCTGATTGAGCTGTTATTGTACTGGAATTGGAATTAGATCTTTTAACTGTTGGTTTGGAGGCCTTTTTTGAATCTGGGCGGGGTTGGCTTGTTTTCAGTAACTTCTTCAAGTGGGTGTGCCACACATTTTTTATCTCATTGTCAGTTCTTCCCGGTAATTTTGCTGCAATTGCTGACCACCTGAAAACAAGGAAATAATGGTTAATTATGAGATATTTGCACGAGATTCGCGTTTGGATTCTTGATGATAGTGAATCAGAAAATAACAAACTTCGATTGTCTTAATTGTAGGATTACTAGGACAGAAAATCTCATGCACATATTGATTTGTGCGACTCACGTATATTATAGCTCCATGTGCAACAGACTGCCACACCAAGTGTCTAGCAAGGCAGATCACATCAGAGAATCTTGCAGCCCTACCCTTGCCTTTAATTTACTTTTATAGACATCACAAAATATATAAAGTGTTCAGATATAATTTAAAATATTATATTATATCTTATATAAATTTTGGACATATAAAATATGATTTCATAGATTTCTACAGCGATAGGAGGAAGCATATCTAGTTTTTCTCGCGCAATTAATGGCTCTAGTCGCCATGATAGAATAAATTTTGTACCAAATAGTCCTTTTCCTTTTAATATTCTCGCGAGTTGACGCTTAATGGCGCAAGTCCCCGGTCCCCACCAGTTTATTCTTGTTTACTCATCAAAGAAATTAGGAAAGGGGAAAAGGAAGAAAATCCCAAGCTTCATCATATAAAAACAAAAAAAACAAAACGAGACATCATCTTCTAAATAAACTAACTAATTGAGCATTGAATGGGTGAAGAGTATTCTTGCTAATGGTTAATATCTCAGTAAATTGCATTAACATTCTTTTAAGTTTGTAAAAATTACATTCATACTCCTTTTAGTTTTAATTTATAAAAAAAATTTCCTCTTCATCTTCAAAATTATTAATATGAAGTTTATAATTTATAAATTTTTTTAAAAAAAATTCATAAATATTCTAATTCAGTACAGTACAAATAATTAAAATAACAACTTATATTTATGAAAATCAAAAATTGAAAAGTTAATGTAATTTTTTAAAACTTTGATCAGATGTAAGTATAAGTTTTTATAAATTTCAAGAGGTTCTTGTTAATTTAAAACTAAATAGTATGTGATTGTAATTTTTATAAATCTCAGAGAATGCTAGTGTGATTTACTTTAATATATTTGAAGATGTTCTCTCTTAATTAACTTTATGCTTAAAAGTTAAGATGAATGCCATAAATCAGAATACCTGTTCCCCAGTATCTCATGCAGCTTAATGATAGTTTCCTCCTCTTCTTTTGTGAAATTCCCTCTCTTTATATCTGGCCGTAAATAATTAATCCAGCGCAGTCTGCAGCTCTTCCCACATCTTAATAGACCTGAGGAGTTGATAAGACAAACCAGACGGCAATCAATACATAGACGCCATAATCCCAAACAAGATTAAAATCACAAATTTAAGAAGTTTTTTCACTCATCTAAGAGTCAAACAAAAAATGGAGTGGTAATAAAAAAGCTGGGCCTGTTTAAACTGGAACTTTTGTTGAATGTTCTTAAATAACTGTTAATAACCAGAGATGTCGTTTGGTTTTTACCAATTAAGGACTCTAAATTAGTTTTTGGATCCAAAGAGTGTGAGGAGTAAACAAAAATTAAGATAGCTCCCTCGTGTGTCATGGATTTGATTACTAAGTAAAGTACCTGCTTGTTTTGGTAGGGCACGCCAGTTGCCATGGCCATTTTTCTGGATATAAGATATCAAGATTTGATCTTCCTCAGGATTCCAAGGACCCTTTTTCAACCCCATCTTTTCACAGCAAGGAGCTCTCGCCATTTCTGGTTCTGGCTTTGTAGCGAACAGCAGGAAGATGTTGTAGAAGTTAGTTAGTGATCTCTGACTCTAGCTAGCTAGCTAGTTAGTTGTTCTCTCCTCAAAATGGGATTCGTACTTCAACATCGTTTCCTAAGGCCCATGCTGGATATTTATCCTTGGATTTTCCACACACTGAGTGAGAGAAGTTATAATGGTCCAAGACAAAGAAAGTATATTTCCACATTCAAACCGTTTAGCTGATTCCTCGAAATAGGATCTCTCGCATTTTATTTTATTCAATTTTTTCACAAAAACAAAAGGTGATCAAATAATTGGTTACACGAGTGACAATTGAGAGTTAAGAAAACTAAAAACATATATATGACCTCAAATATTTTTACTTTAATATTATCGGTCAGAACATTAATGGTGTGCCTAGATCTCTTTTCAGCTCCATACTCACATTTGTCAAATTTACGGTAAACAAACAGAGATCCACCCAAAAAATTAGATACAAATGGATTTTTAAAAAAATGTTGACCATCAAAACGAACTTTTAGCAATAATCAAGAGAATTCAAACTTGGACAGTGAAGTAAATTGTAACAAATATGTAAAAAAAAAATTGTATGTATACTTTTTTAAAAAACTATTTTTATGTATCCACATACTTCACACATTATTAAAATTAAATAATCAAAAATAGAATTTAATCATTTTAATTTATTTTTTATTATTTAATGAATTGTGATTAATATGATAATTTATAACGACATATCTATCTAAAACAAATTTCTTCTCACATTATTGAATCCAAAGAAAAGTACAAATTCGATCAGTCGACATAAGATCATATGCAAATTTATAAAATATTTTCTTTTTTCATTTAATTCTAATTAAAATTTAAACTCAAATATTTAATTTTAAAAACAATTTCAATACTAACTACTAAACCAATTAATTTATTGATATACATGACAGAGGTCTGAACACGTTCCGTTGAAGATAAGGAATCCTAGGTTTCTAGAATAATTGATTGAAAGTGACATCGTTTGTGTCCAATTAAGTCTTCATAAAATGAGAGGGCAACGTGATACTTAATCGACTCTGTGATTATAATAATATAAAATGGTACCATTTAATAATTAAACATATAATTAACTCATAATTTCAGTTATGCAGTTAAACATTATTTTATTATTTTTATTATTAAGAAATTCTAAATTTGAACTATATTTTTCTTCATTTTTTATAAATAAAATTATTTTTTAATTTATAAATACATCGCATATATTATATAAGTTGTATTTTAAGTGGAGAAAAAGGTAGAATTTTTTGCTTGAGATTTTTTTAAATGTTTTATTTCAAAAAATAACGTGAAAAGCACATAAATATTGTGGGTTCTTTTTTAGAATTTTTTATGGCACAACTGCACAAATAATTTTATATTTTTAAAATATAAAATTAATCTCACGTGGAGATCGTCAAGTGTTCTTTTAGATAATCTTTCTTTAAGAAACAACTCGTACACTTTTTTTTAAAAGAAGAAACCAGTACAATGAGTTGCACATCATCAATATCAATTGCAAAAGTAATACATAATTCTTACTAATAAAAATTAATACATAATTAGTAGGGTGCCATCAAATGAAGTCTACGCTATTTTGAGTAAAAGAGCTTGATACGAATAAGCTAGATGAGGGGGATGATGACAAGGCTGAGGATACTAGTACTGCTAACATGGACTTAGGAGTGGAGTTAGAAGCAGCACAGAGGAATGATGATGTAACAATAAAGCCACGTAGAACGAGTAGAATGAAGAAAGAATCTACATGGCTTCGGGATTACGTGGCATGATTTGAGTGAGTCACCTTGCATGGTCTATTAGGGTTGGCAACGTAGAAAACATGTATTTTGTGTTGCTTCATTTTGCGTTGTTTTTCTTTTTCGTTATTTCAATTGAATAAGAGACGGGAAGAGAGTAAAGGAAGGGATTGAAAAGCATTATGGAAGCTTTTGCTTATGGAGTTTTTGTAAGAGCCAGGTTTATTTTTATATACGTTCAATTTTATCTTGATTTATATTGCAAGTGAATTTCCTTAAATTTACTAAACCATAAGAATAACATAACACATTTATATCAACACTCCACAAGAGGTTACATCAATGTTAGAGTTATACAAGAGTAACACTAGATACTACTAATGGCATCAAAATAAAGAAGCACCAGGAAGTATTCTTCCAAAAAGATACACTGGTTACACTCTTGCCACCATAAGAGTCATCCCAATATCTCATTTCAAAATAAAGGTGTATCACTTACACATCACATTATCACATATGCCACTTATGCTTTTAAGTATTCACTTCATATGCATCACATACACCTTTAAAATCATGCATATCATGAATATGCAATTTACCCATATATCATACATACCTTTCTCTAAGTCATTAACTCTCATATTTTCACTTATACAATATATATATATACAACACACACACATGCCTCATCTGCATGTACCTCATCTATTTACCATATATGTATTTCACACATGCACACACTTCTTATTCATATGCATCTCATCAATGCATCTTGTATACATCTCTCACACATCTTATCTATATGAATATCATCCATGCATCATGCATCCATTTCATATACATCTTATCTAGATGAATATCATCAATGCATCATGCATACATCTTACACACATCTCATCTATATGCCTCTCATCAATGCATCATGCATCCATCTCACATAAATCTTATCTATATGCAATATGTGATTTAATTTCTCATAATAAAAGGTTAGAATTCACACTACAATGTATCATTAACAAGGTATTTATTTGTATTTTAGTTTCCCTTAACATCTTCCATTCATTGGGGTTCATTTAGAGCCTTCAAAATGCAAAACAGGACAATTTCAGCTTCAAGCACGGCTTGCCCATGTCACAGGGCACGACCATATTTCAAATTGTGCAAATCATGCTGCAGAATCGTAAAAATAGCCCCAAACACGGCCATGTTTCACGCTACATTCTTGTGACCAGCCTGACCTTCCTTCACTCTTTAGGACATAACTCTCTCATTTCAATTCCAATTAAGGTAATTTCAGTGTCTATGGAAAGTTAAGACAATTATTTACAACTATTATGTTTACTACTTTAACAGATTGTAACTAGAATTAAGTATAAAAGTGTTACAAATCCAATATCGTGATTCTACACGTTAAATCTGACCTTTCTTCACTCGTTGAGGCATAACCCTCTTATATCAGGTCTGATTAAAGTGATTCCAAAGCGGTTTTAACGATAAGACACATATATACAACTTTTATGTTGAAGACATCTTCTAATTTGACACAAATCGAGAAATAAGTATTCATCCATTCAGACCATCAAATTTCATCCATCTAAAGCCAATTTTCAACGTAAAACATGCAATACATATGCATCCAAACCTTTGCTCTACATGAATATTCATATGATCAATCCAATACATGCATAAGATACCTCCATCAACTGAAAGTTAAAAGTATACATACACACATATATACACATATGTCATTAAGATTTCAAGCTTTATAGTAAATTAATGTTAAACCTACCCAGAGAGTTCATTGGATTCCTTCTTCTTGTATACTTTCTCCTCTTCTCCTTCCTTCCACAAACTTGAAATTCTACCATCAAAACCACCTATTAGGAGCTTAGAATGAAGATGAGAGATGATTTGTGTAACAACCTTTTTTTTTTCTTTATTATTATACAATATTGAGTTCACATACACGTCATTAATCAAAACGTACATGCAATATATCAAACACATAGATATTTACATCTTGTTTATTTGGTTGACTAATTCCAGAGATATAGGTGCGGGTGGTTGCACCTTCACCGGGATCTGAGCCAACTCGACCACAAACATCTTATTTGATTTTGAGATCTGCCCAATGTGCACTAAAATCCAGAGCCATAGAAAAAGCTGCATAACTAATTTTCTGAACATGATATGAAAATATAGTGAGAATTAAATCCCAGTAAGTTGAATAATAAATCATCATCAATATAGCTTATCACGTCATGTTCAGCTGTATAAACTACAGAAAATATCTTTGGTCACATGAATGCATTATATCTACGCACATAAGAATCATACTGTAATGATATGTATGACAGGATTAACTATTTTCAAAATATCATATAATGACCATCAACTTATTCTCATTTCAAGCTACCCCAGTCAGGGTGAGTATCCTCTACTCTCCGGTACAGGCTTTTCTCGCTCCGTCTGACATCTATTCTCATTATCATGATCATACACGTTGGAAGGGCGTCCCCTACTGGTGCACCACACGGATTGCCATGTGACCGTGCTCATTTCTTTTCTTTTCACAATGATAGCCAAAAATATGTTTTCAATAACAAGTATGTTCATCAAAATATAACTATTACCATAAATCATTGGTAATCATTCCATGAACATAACCATTTCAAATATCACTTTATAAAATATTTCCATGTCAGAATTTCACACTTAAGATGGTAAGAAGTTCATACAATGGCAATGGCTATGGCTATACTAGTCATTTATTAAGATTAATCTTCTTTTCAAATACTAATTTTATTTCTTTATTTTCTTGATGCAAGTTTTCATCCTATCTAACCTTTTCTTACTAATCAAAGCATAACTCCCTCAATTTAACTCTGATGTAGGTGATCTTGGTGTCAATTTCAAGATAAAACAATTATCTAAAACTATAGGTTATTTCTTCTCGGATAGGTTCTGACGTCTACCTACTAATCGAACCATATCTACCTTATATGAACTCCAAATTGAATGATTCCAGTGGCTAAAAATCCATGACACACATAGCTATAATTCTTATGTTAACCATTTATTTTAATTCCACACAGATAATTCCCCGAAATTAAAATACAGAAGCTGTCCTAACATATTCTTCCCTAATAAACCATTTTCTGACCTTTGACTACTAATAAGCTCATATCTTCCTCATATGGACTCCAAATTGAATGATTCCAGTGGCTAAAAATCCATGACACACATAGCTATAATTCTTATGTTAACCATTTATTTTAATTCCATACAGATAATTCCCAGAAATTAAAATACAGAAGCTATCCTAACATAATCTTCACTGATGAACCATTTTCTGACCTTTGACTACTAATCAGCTCATATCTTCCTCATATGGACTCCAAATTGAATGATTCCAGTGGATTAAAATCCATGACACACATAGCTATAATTATTATGTTAACCATTTATTTTAATTCCATACAGATAATTCTCAGAAATTAAAATACAGAAGCTGTCCTAACATATTCTTCCCTGATGAACCATTTTCTGACCTTTGCTTACTAATCGGACAATATCTACCACATATAGACTCCAAATTGAATGATTCCAGTGGATAAAAATTCGTGATACATATATCTTTAATTCTTATGTTAACCATTTATTTTAATTTCTTATAGATTATTCCCAAAAATTAAAACACCGAAACTTAAAATTCTGCCACCCATAGCCATACCCATGCAGAACTATCTACACCAACCTAAGTATTCAAACATATATCACATGCAAGATCAATATGTAACATGATATAGCAACATCATGACCAATCATAAAAGTTCTAAGATCAAAATCTCATATAAATATTATAACTTTCAAAAGTTTTCTTCAAAAAGAAATATTGTTAAACTTACTTGGAGCACTTAGTCTCCTAGACTTTTCCTTTCTCTTTCTTCCTTTCTTCCACTCCTTTCCTCACTCTACCTTGCTTCTATTTTTCCTCTCCCTCACTTGGACGAAATTCTCATGTTGTAAGGGTGGGTTTTCTTATATAGACCACCAAATAATTCACCTTTCATGATCATGGGTCTACCTTATCACAATTAGGATACACTTTGTTGAATTTTCGGAAAACAAACAACTTATGTTCTTGTCTTCCTCTTCCTTAGTCAAGATATGCATAGGAAAAGGAGATTTGTATTTTGAAAATTATGATAATATGTTCTTAAGATATGGGACAAGGTCCCTTTGATTTAGGGATTCATTTACTTTTTCTTTTGTCTTAATCAATTATGATAGGTTGCCTTTTTAAGTGGCAAATTTCTAGCCCTTCAACCTCCATTATTTGGTTGAAATTATTTATGTGGGATAAAGATGTTTTGTCCTAATGCTATGTCTTATCATACCACTTGCTAAAATTATGAGTGTAGGATATAGATGTTTTTATCCTAAAGCCTTGTATTATTATGCCACTTGCCAAAATGATGAATGTAGAATCATACCACTTGCTAAATTTTTGTCTTAATGACATGTCACCTAATCTTGATTACACCATTATTTCATCACTTTAATTTTATTTTTATTTTTATTTTTTCTCTTGGGTTTGGGCTCATTCTTGCCCATTTTCTTTACTTTGGTTAAAATTCTACCTTTCATAATGGGCTTGGTCACATTTTCATGATTTTTGGGCTACCAGTCCAATTTCTATATTCTAGTCCAAGTCTATGTTTTATTTCTTCCTTGGGCTATCCTATTGGCTTGCTAAAAATTCATGTGAAGTAGAAAAACTCTATATGAAGTGTCCATAAGTTAAAGCCCAATTACGGGTGGAGATACTAAACTTAGTAACTTTTTCTCTTAAATTAAGAAAAATTACCCTAATCCGATCTTTTTAAAATTTTAAGACCTTTACTTACTTCACAAAAATTTATCTTTCTTTACCTAAGAATTTCACCTTTCTTTAGCATGTTTATTTCTAATATTTCCTCTTAGGTTTTCTTTCTTTACCTATTCCATTAATATTAGAACATTTCTATGCATATATGTAAGGTGAAGAATTTCTAAGAAAAATATCTAAAAATTACAGGATGTTACAATTTGGGGGGCTGATCCATGGAGAAATCGATGGCTTTCTCTCTCATCTCTTTCTCTCTCCTTCTTTCTTCTTCTTCTTCTTCTCCTCCTTCTTGGCTGCGTTTTTTCTGCTCCCTCTCCCACTTTGATCAACTTCTTGCATCTTATCCCCAATATATTGATAAAATAACATTCTTTCTAGAAGCTTACTCTTTCTTATTCTTTGCCACTCATTTTTCTAACTACTACAAAATTGCTATACCATTAGAATATGACTAACCCCTTGACTAAAGCCTTGTTTGGGTTCCTCCAATTCTCCAAATAAAACTTAGTAGATATTAGAGACACCTTTTATTCATAATTCTAGCCCCTCTCTCACTACTTAATTCTATTCTAAGAGGTTAGAAAATTAGGGTTTCATCATTCCTAGTTTTTCTCCTAAAAGAAGAATTAATATTTTTCCCCCATCCTTTGAACCTAGAAAATCATGCCATAACATAGAATTAATTGAGGGATGTTACAGTTTTTCCTCTACTCGAAAGAAGGAAGCATCTGTAATCCCTTAATCAATCATATTCAGAAGCACTTCATTCATTTTCTAATTTTCTCATTTCTGTCATTAGATTAATTCATTTGCTTATTGTTCAATCACTATCATTGGTGCTTTCATTGAGAGTCTCTGCATATGGCGGAGGGAACTCGACTTGCGAAGTTGGAGGCAATCACTAATGAGTTACAAAGGAATCAAATAGTCGTTGATGAAAAACTCACCACGATGAGCGATTGCATTGGAAACCAGGAAGGAACGTTAAATAAGTACAAAGAGTCATTCGTGAATATGGAAGAGATAATGCAAAGGCTTTTGCAACCACAAAAGGATAAATCAGTAGAGTCCTCTATAAGTGCAAATTAAGAACCCTGTATGGAGACATCAAATATCACAGGGTTATTCGGAGGGAAAGGACTAAAAGTGGACATACCCAGATTCAATGGTACTGACGCAGAGGATTAAGTTTTCAAGATCAAGGAGTTTTTTGAAGTTTATGGGTTACATGAGAAGCAAAGGATCAAGGTAGCGTCATTTCACATGGAGGGATCAGCTTATGCGTGGTATAATGGGTTATGAGAAATGCCTTGGTACAGACCTGGGTGGATTTTCTGCAAGCCTTACTATTGCATTTTGGAATGTCGTTATACGATGACCCCAAAGGCTCGCTTAAGGAGCTTAAATAGGATGGCACAATAGCAGATTATTAGATGTAGTTTGAGAAAATATCGACGAGAGTAACAGGGCTAAGTGAGGCTTGGTTAGTTAGCTTCTTCATTGCTGGATTACAAGACTAGATCAAGTGTGAGCTATTACTAGCTTAGCCACACATATACTACCAGGTAGTATCGTTGGCCAAATTGCTTGAATAGAAATTGGCCAGTCTACAGAGCACACTTAAAACCAGCATTAAACACCCTCCAGCATTTACACACAAGGCCACAGGCTTGGGAATAGCTTTCCTCGCATCGAATAGTAAGCCCATCGTGTAGACGAGTTGGTCAGGAAAAATGGGAATGGTAAATAATCAGAGTAACTTGAAAGGGGATACGCAGACATCAAGTAATACTACCCCAAGAATGGCAAGTAACTCGGTGCCTTACAAAAAGCTCACAACGGCAAAATTAAGAGCAAAACAAGAAAAAGGTTTCTATTATTATTGCGATGACAAATATAGTTCCACTCACAAGTGCAAAATGAATTATCTTTTGTTGGTGGGGCAGGACGAGATAGAAGAGATGTTGAAGGATGATGAATTAGAGGATGTAACAAACATAGGAGTAAATGAGAACAAAGTCAACGTTATGGAAGTAGAAGCAGGGATTAGTATAAACGCACTAGCTGGGCAATTCCATCCCAGTACACTACGGGTTGTTGGTCATTGTGCAGGGAAGGAGGAGAAAATATTGGTGGATAATGGCAATAACAATAACTTCATCAAAGGTAGTGTAGCTGCTCGGTTAAAACTCCCACAAACGTCAATCGCAGGTTTTAAAGTAGGCACAGGAAGTGACGTGAGCCTGCAATGCGAGAAGAAGTGCAATGATATTAGATTGAAGATACAGGGACACAAATTTACAACTGATCTCTTTGTCTTGGAGATTAAAGGAGCTGACATTGTTCTTGGAGTTCAATGGTTGATTGAGTTGGGCCCTGTCATCACCAATTACAAAGATTTAACCATGCAATTCAACTACAGAAGTAGGAAAGTTAAGCTCTAGGGAGAGACCATCTTAACCCCTATCCCTTTGAAAGAAAAGATTTTAAATAAGATGATAAGTGCTGACTCTATTATAGCTTTTTTTCAATTGCAAGTGCTACCAAAAGATCAAAACCTAGGTCAAATAGAAATTCCAGCATGTGCTCAAAGGGTTATTCATAAGTTCAAACAAGTGTTTGAAGAACCTACTTCACTACCACCAGCTAAGGAAGTAGATCATCGTATTCCCATTGAACTTAGAGCTAAGCCCGTTAGCATTTGACCTTACAGATATTCGCAATTTCAAAAAGCAGAGATCGAGAGGCTAGTAAGAGAAATGTGGAATGCAGCGTTGATCAAAGAAAGTAGAAGCTCATTTTTATCCTTCGTGTTGTTAGTTAAAAAGAAGGACATAAGTTAGAGATTTTGCATGGATTACAGGGAATCAAATGGGATCATGATCAAGGACAAGTTTCCCAGACCTACTATTGATGAGATATTAGATGAGTTACAAGGTGCTTATTATTTTTCAAAACCGGGCTTGCACTCTGGTTACCATCAAATACGAATGTGGGAGCCAGACAAACACAACATGACATTTAGAACCCATCTCGACCATTATGAGTTTGTTGTCATTCCTTTCGGATTGATAAATGCTCCTTGCCACCATGAACAAGGTATTTTAGCCTTTCTTGCGCAAATTCGTTGCTGTGTTCTTTGATGATATACTCATTTATAGTAAAAGTGAGGGTGAATATTTATAGTATTTACATACATTCCTCTCAACATTAAAAGAGCATTGTCTCTACGTTAAATTGTCTAAATGTGTGTTTGTACAAGAAACCATCAAGTATCTGGGGCATGTTGTGAGTAAAGCAAGGGTCCAGATGGATAGGAAGAAAATTATGGCCATGCTAAATTGGCCAGTGCCGAGGAACATTAAGCAATTAAGGGGGTTTCTTGGACTTACTAGTTACTACCAAAAGTTTGTCCAAGGCTATGCACACATTGTGTTCCACTGAGTTGTTAAAGAAAAATAAATTTGGATGGAATGATGAGGCATAACGGGCGTTTAAAGAATTGAAACCTAAGATGATCACAACTCCTGTATTGTTATTGCTAGACTTTAGAAAAAGATTTGTGGTGGAAACAGACACATCAAACACCGTGATTAGGGCAGTCTTAACTCAAGATAGGCATCCATTATTATATTTCAGTAAGAAGCTTCATTCAAAGCTTATAGATGCTTCAGCCTACATGAGAGAGTTAAATGCCATCACACAAGTTGTACAAAAGTGGCGACATTACCTATTGGGTGGATTATTTACCATTAAAACATATCATCGAAGTTTAAAGGAGCTAGTTTCTAAGTGGTGCAAACTCCTGAACAATAATTTTACTTGACTAAGTTACTTGGATTCCATTATGTGATTGTTTATTGCTAGGAAAAAACACCAAAGTGGTGGATGCTCTGTCAAGACAAGAGGAATTACTAGCTGAGTTAAACAGTTTGACGATTATACAACACCCCCTCGTAATAGCTATTAAGAAGGCCAACAAGGAAAATGATGAAATGAAGTTATGGCTTGCTCAGTTCAACCAACAGGAGTTGCCTGCAAATTTTATGGTCAAAGAAGGAATGCTTTTCTTTCAAAACAGAATTCTGGTGTCGGATTTACATCCCCTTAAACTATCAATATTTCAAGCGTTCCACAATGTGCCTACAACTGGACATGGGGGTATATAGAAGACGTATAAAGCTATAGCAAAGGTGTTTTTTTGGAAGAACATGAGAAATGAAGTCATTGAATTTATAAAAGACTATTCTGTTTGTCAAAAGGTGAAGTACTCGGCTGATAGAAAACTTGGGTTAATACAACCTCTACCCATTCCAGATAAATCGTAGGTAGACATCACCATGGATTTCATTATTGGATTGCTCAATTCGAAGGGGTGTGTGGCAATCTTCCTTGTGGTGGACCGTTTTACAAAGTGTGCTTACTTTAGCACCTTGAAACTAGTTTTTACGGCTGGCTCTGTAGCTAAAGTCTTCATCCAAAATGTGATCAAGCTAAATGGGTTTCCATGCAGTGTAGTCTCTAATCGCGACCCGATTTTCATGAGAAAGTTTTGGTCACAACTTATGCATCATAGTGGAACAAAACTACTACACACTACTGCCTACCATCTAGAAAGTGATGGCCAGTCGAAAGTTGTTAATCGGTGTTTGGAGCAATACCTTCGGCTTTTTACACATTGTCAACCGCAATAATGGACAAATTATCTACCATGGGCAAAGCTATGGTACAATACATTATTCCACAGTGCTATTGGAATGTCACCCTATTAAGCTTTATACGGTGTCGAGCCTCCTCTATTACCAGCTTATGATATAAGGGCTTCTACAGTTAACAGTGTGGATGAAATACTCTTAAAGAGGGAAGAGATTCGGGCACAGTTGAAGTTGAACTTGAACATGGCTCAGGCAAGGATGAAGAATTATGCAAATAAAAGTAAGAAGGAAAAGAAATTTATAGTAGGAGCATGGGTCTGGCTTAAGTTAAAAAGCTATAAATAGAAATCATTAGCCAAGAAACTCAATTTCAAGCTGTCAGAGGTATTTTGGGCCTTATCAGATTGGTGAACAAATCGGTGCTGTAGCTTACAAACTAAAGTTACCTCTGGATACGAAACTTCACCTAGTATTTCATGTATTGCTGTTAAAGGAGTATCACGGAGAGGACCCAGACAGCATTGCAGCCATTCTCGAACCAATAGTGGTCGAAGAATTACAACCTGAAGCCATCGTGGACCAGAGGACAAACATTATAAATGGTGAAACTACCGTCAAAGTGCTAGTTGAGTGAACAAATTTGTCGCGTGAGGAAGCTATGTGGGAAAAGTTGGTAGTGCTTCAAGAAAATTTTCCACAGTATAACTTTTAGAACAAGGTTATTTTCGAACGGGGAAGTATTGATACAAATAAGTTAAATGAGGAGGATGATGACAAGGCCAAGGATACTAGTTCTGCTAACGTGGACTCAAGAGTAGAGGTAGAAGCAGCACAAAGGAATGATGACGTAACGATAAAGTTAATCAATCGTATTCAAAAGCACTTCATTCATTTTCTGATTTTCTCATTTTTGTTGTGAGATTAATTTATTTGCTTATTGTTCAATCACTATCAGAGCTTTCTCTGGATGAAACTCCAACTATTAAATCTGAAAAAAAAATAATGACAAACAAATAAGTTCTCATGAAAGATTTATAAAAAGGATCTCATTGGTTTATTCGCTATAGTAAATTGAAAAATTATATAACTTTGAGAGTATAGATACCTAAATCATAATGACAAAAATTGTCATAACAATATTAAAAATTATAATTATTCTAATATCTTATTTTCGATAAAAACATATCTAAAAATTTAAAATACTAATATATTAAATTTGTAAATAATTAAATCTATAGTAAATCTAAATTATGTAAAAACTAAAATAAAATCTATTAAATTTTACATAAAATTTTTTGTTGAACTTCAATAATGTGATCCATATAAGTATAGTATTTTATAATGTATATTTAAATAGCAGTAATCCTTGGTGTTTGATATGCCATCATCCTAGTTTCTTGTATACTTAAAAGTTTATTTATAAAAACATTAAATATCATATATATATATATATATATATATATATATATATAATATTTCCATATTATTTAAGAAGCATACAAGATATAAATTTTAGAAAATTTATTTTTATATTCAAATATTTTATAAATATATTTTTAAATAAATAAAATTCAAAATACCAGACCCTAACCCAAGAAAATTCACGATAGTGAAATAATAAGAGGAGGTGAGAATTCTATCTTTCAATCAAAAAAAGGGTGAGAGGGCAAAATAGCTCGAGCCATTAAAGATTTCATCCTTTACTTTGTCCGCGAGCCACTTGTAAAAGCACGTGCTTTGATTTCTGCGACATTCTTAACTTGCAATTGAAAACAAATATAATTTTTAATACAGTTAATCAATTTAATTTAAGGAATTGATAAAAATTGACTTATTAAAATAATTGTTCAATGTACATTAAAATCTCCTTTGAATAGTTTACTTTTAAAGAAATAATATTTTAAATTGGATCTCCTTCCAGTTCTTTGAGATTTCAAAGATATTACAGGTGCCTTCACTAGTGAAAGTATCATATTCTTATACTATCTTTATCACAGCATAAAATAAATATAACATTTAGCATGTACTTAAAAATACGAACACGCACCAAAAAAATAACATTTAGTCATCAGCTAAAAAGAAGTTAAGCTTTGAATCTTTGGTACATACTCTTTTTATATTCATCCTCTTTCACAAAATAGAAAATCATTAAGAATACTACTAGAACATTTTAAACGTAAAAAATATATAATTTATCTTAAGAATATAAGAAAGGTTGTTGACGATGAAGATTATAACTAAAAAAAATTGGTGGGACTTTTTGGTAACTTGAAGTCACCATTGATCTTGGCAAAGTTTTAAATGGTGATTAAAAAAAGTGTCACGCCCCTAATTTTAGGGTACGTGAAACACGTATACCATAAACATATAGTTTCCATAAACATGATAATTTTAATCATTTATCATGGAAACATATTCATATAGATTCTCCCATACATATACCATATACAGACAAAATCCATAAATATCAGAATCACAATAGAAGTAGGGATCCTGCTTGTGGCATTCAGAGCAACTCTAAAAAACATGTATATTACAAATTAAATACTAAGAGTCCAGAAATAATTTAGGCTCACCACAGAAGTACGACACCTAGTCAATTAAAAAGCCGTAGGACCAAATTCTGGGTTTTTATCTGAAAAAAATATAAACCACGTATAGTGAGTTTTACAACTCAATGAGCAGATAATACCTCCTATGACCTCTTATATCAACATATGGATGTACTCTTTATTTTTAAACTTATCACATTGAAAATCACAATTCAGAATTTCCTCCATATGGGACCCGCATTTCAAAATCATATTTGTTCAAATTCATATTCATATTTAATTCATAAGTAATGCTGTAAGTACGATAATAAAATCATGGTATGCATCAATATAATTCATGTGAAAACATCTGGAGGATCCCATATGAGAACCACCATATCAGAGTTTGACCCCTTCCGTACTTTGGTGGTATAGGATTTGCCTAAACTCAGCATCCCCGTTGAGGTTTGCCCTACTATCATTCAAGAGGACACGCAAAGAGACTCTATATAGGTATTTTCCAAGCACACAGCAAGGGAAGGCAAATCACATTTCATATAATTGGCATCTCGCCCATATAGGAGGCATTCCGCTCTCCATCACATATCATCTCCCGTGTGTTAGCCCTCACACGAGGCTAGCACCACCCCTGCTAGCTGAGGTATTAAGGTGCGCACTAGGGCTAACATCACCTACTGTTTATCTAATGAGTTACATATCTATTCATTCGCCGGAAAATACTATTCATTTGTCGAAAAATACTATTCACGACGAACAAAAAGGCTATTAGATGGCTGAAAATATACATATCTTAAGGTTTATCTAGCTCCTGAATCCATCTACGGTGTCAGAATTTCAATTGGAGGTCTCTAAGTAAAAGTTTCAGAATTTACCTTTTTTTGAGATTTTCTACTTCAGATCTACGGCGATTCAACGGCTGATTTGAAAAATTGATATGTTAAAATCGTAGTGTTCTTCGTCCTAAATCCAGTAGTACCTTCAGTTTTGTGATCGGAGACTCATAGGTACACCAAATCTAAAGAGAAAGTTGAAGGTTACTATTTAATCACTATTCACTATTCCTCAATTTTTCATTTTTTAGACATTCGCACCTTCGCCTCTACGTTGTCTCCCCTTTCCTTTTTTTTATAATAATAATAATAATTTAATAATTGAATAATATGATTTTCTTTTATATAAATTCATATAAATTTCATTTTTTATCCTAAAATATCCCAAAAATTTATAAAAATTTTCATTCTCATAAGTCTTTAGTTAAACTCTTAAATCATGATTTTTCTTGATAAAAACCGTAATAAAACAAATCTCAAAATAAATATATTTGTATATATTAAAAGAAAGAATATTTCTAAAAATACAACAAAAATTCATTAGAGGCCAATATAATTATTTTAAGCAAAACAATACTTATTTTAATTAATAGTCTACTTACTTTTAGCAAATCATAATTATTTCTAAACAAATAAAAATATATTTGCTTATAGCAAAATACTATCATTTAAAAATAAAAATTACACGCCAAAACATAAATTCTCACATTTTCTTTGTACTTCTTTAATCTATGTAGTAAATATACATATTTTCTATGGTTCTTATCTCCATTTTCGGAATTCTCTCTTTTATTCTAAATTTTCTTTAATTGTAATTTTCATTAAATTTTATGGTTATTACAAAAAGTTTCCACTATAGCTCTTCAATGAAAAATGGCTTGAAGGATGTCACCATAGGAAGAGATCTTCAAAACTTCACCTTTGGAGCCAACATTTTTAGTCGCCAACAAATTTAGTTTTGGTGTCAATTTTTTAATATCATCACTGAAAGTATTTTCATTGACAAAACAAGTCGCCATCAAAAGTCTAATATATAATATTTTTTTCATCATTAATTTTTTATTATTAAGATCTTTATATATAACTATAAACAAAATAATCAAAAAAATAAAATGTAATTGATCAATTAGTTATCTTGAAAATATCATAATAAAAAGAATGATGTCATTACTTAAACTAAAATTCAACTACAACTAATTTAAATACAAATATTTTATCTAAAGTAAATAATTAAATTTTATTAAAAAAATTCTATAGTTACAAATGAAATTCTCATGGAATAATTTTTTAGTTAACCTTTTCTTTCAATGTATTCATAGAGTTGAAGAGTGCGAGGTTAGGCTACAAATTAAAGCAAGCATGGGTGTGAAGAGAAAAAGGAAGGTGCTGATTAGATGGAGCTTTCTAGAGGACAATTGGATCAAGGTCAATGTAGATGGCTTAGTGGTTAATAACAATGCAGGTTATAGAGTTGTTTTTTATGATGCCTCAGGATTTGGCATTATAAAAAACAGGTTTTCAATGGTGACTTTATTGTGCATTCTGGCGTAGGGTTACTTTATGAGAAGTCAGAGGCAAAAACACAAAAGTTAAGAGGGTTTATGAATGCTAACTTTGCTAGAGATGTAGACAAAATGAGGTCACTCATTGGGTACCTATTTACATTATTTGGGTGCATAGTGATTTGGAAAGCATAATGGCAGCTAGTACTGACTCTGTCTACTAGTGAGATTGAATACATTGCAACCATAGAAGGAGTTAAAGAGGCTATTTGGTTGAAGGGGATGGTAAAGGAACTTAGAGTAGAGTAGAGCAAAGTAAAAGTGTTATGTGACAATCAAAGCTCTATACACCTGACTAAGGACCAAGGCTTCCATGAGAGGACTAAACACACAGAGGTGGCACAAGTCATAATGACTGTGGAAAAGGTGCATATAAAGGATAATCCTACAAACATAATCACAAAGTTAGTAACCTTAAGCAAATTCAATCATTGTTCGAAATTCTATCCAGTAATGGCTGATGGAAGTGTTGTGCATTATAGTGTCTGATATAAGTTAAATCCAAGGTGGAGACTTGTGGAAAAGATGGCTGTAATTTCTACCAAGTGAAAACCTTTTGATGCAAGAATGGTGGCTACAAAAGTAGTTGATCTAAGAGATAGTAACTAGGTATTGGAGGCAGTGTCAAAGGTTGCTAGTTTTGGTGTCCTTTTGTCTATGTAATAGGATACTTTCTTGTAACTAAATTTTTTATAATTAATGATAGGCCTACATAGTTAGTGGGCAAAGTTACTTGCATTAGATAAGGTGGTTACGTGAGTTAGTTAATTAGAGGATTCACAGGTGGTCTTGTAATCTTTAGTGATATATAAACCATTTCAAAGGGGTTAGGGGAAGACTAGCAATCAGAGAAAAATAGTAAGGTTTGTGTGCTTCAGAGAAAATAATTTCTACAAGATCAGTGAGAGAGGCATGTGAAGAAGAGATCTTATTAAAAAACCTTGTACTGGTCTAATTCTAATAAGAGTGCATATAAAATTAAATGCTAGATGTAGGGAATTCACATTGAATTCCTAAATCAAGGTAAATTTGTGTATGTGTGTTACATCTTCCTTTCAATTCTTTATACTTGGAGTAATTTTGGTCTAAATCCTAACAACTTTGTATCAGAGCCTTGATAGAGATCTATTTAATCATAGAATTAGTTTCTTGAAAAGTTTAGGTCAATTTCTTACCACAGTATTATAGGGTCTTGACATCAAATCTGGTAATGGCATCATCCTTTAATGTTAACATAGAGAAATTTAATGGCTCCAATGATTTTGGGCTATGGAAGATAAATATGTTAGCTCATCTTGGCAACATAGGGCTAGTGAAGTCTTTGGGAGGTCCCAACAAGATCCCAGACGACTTGAATCTAGAAAAGAAAGATGAGGTTCTGGAAAAGGTCTTCAACCCCCTGATTTTGAGCCTTGGAGACAAGGTTCTAAGATAGGCTATCAAGTTTAAATTAGTTGCAAAAATCTGGTTAAGGTTAGAGTCTTTATATATTACCAAGAACCTTTTCACTAAGCTATATCTTAAGGCTAAATATTTTTAAATTTAAGATGGCTAAGGGGTCTAATCTCTTTCTACAATTAGATGAGTTTAACAAACTTATAATGGACCTAAAGACTATAGGTGTAGAGTATGGGGATGAAGAAAAAGTCTTAGTGCTTCTGCATTCATTGCCTAAGTTCTATGAAAACTCAGTAAACATGTTGCAGCATGGAAGGGAAACCGTTTCCTTTGAATATGTGGTAGGTGCATTGAAGTCTTAAGAGGAAAAAAATCTAAATGGGAGAAAATTAATGATGGCTTGGTGGTTAAGGGTAGGCTAGAGAAAAGAGAACAAGAAGGGAAAAAAAGGAAGATCAAAGTCCAAGGATGGCAAGAATCTAAAATGTTTCTATTGCTATGAGGAAGGGCATTTAAAGAAGGATTGTCTAAAGAGAAAGAAATAGGGAAATCCCTAAAACAATTGGGTAAGACAGTTCTAGTTCATGAAGAGTTTGATGGGTGTGAATCTATAAAAGTATTAATTGTGACCATTAGAGATGCAGACAGGCAGTGGATTCTAGATTCAAGTTTTCCTTCCATATGAATCCAAACATAGATTGGTTTGAGACCTATAAAAAAGTTACTTAAGGGGGGTTCTACTATGCAATAACAAGCTATGCAAGGTGGTTAGAATTGGCACTATAAGGCTAAAGACATATGATGAGGTAGAGAGAATTCTAATTGAAGTAAGGCATATCCCTGAGTTAAAGAGAAATCTCATTTCTGTTGAGTTGCTTGCACATAATGGTTTCATCTAGAAGGTAGAAAATGATGTCCTTAAGGCGGCCAAGGGGCATATGGTAGTGATGAAGGGTATAAGGGACAGAAGTTTGTATACTCTCCAAGGTAGATTATTGTAAGCTTTGTAGCAGTGGTAAAAAAATGCTGAAAGAGACTCACTTGCTTCACTTTGGCATAAAAGGTTGGCCTATATAAGTTAAAAAGAGCTTATGAAACTTGAGAAGTAATGACTACTGGGTGAAAAGAAATTGGGAAAATTGACCTTTTATGAAAATTGCATTTATGGTAAGGCTAAAAAAGTGAAGTTTGGTTAGCCTACAAATGTGACTCATAAGAACCTTGCATACATTCATTTTGACTTATGGGGGCCTACCATAATTGAAACTTTACGGGGATGAGATATTTTATCAACTTCATTTATTATCACTCAAGGAAAGTTTGGGTGTACATATTGAAGAACAAGAGTGACCCTTTAGTAAGTCAAGGGGTGGAAAAAGTTGTTGAGTTGCAAGGTGGGAAGAAGGTCAAGAAATTGAGGACAGACAATGGGTTAAAGTTACTCAATGAAGAGTTTTAACAATTTCCTAGCACAAGAAGGAATTGTTAGGCATAAGATAATGAGGGCCATTTCATAACAAAATGGCCTAACTACAAGAATGAATATGTCGATATTGTAGAAGATAAGGTGCATGCTTATAAACAGAAAGTTCCGTAATATATTTTGGAGAAAAACACCATTAATGCTACCTACCTCATAAATAGGTGCCTATTTACAATAATAGGCCTTAAAGTACCAAAAGAAGTATAGATTGGGTAAGTAACAAACCTAAAAAATCTAAAGGTATTTGGATGTGTAGCCTATGCACATAAAATAAAAGACAAGTTGGAACCTAAAGCAAGGAAATGCATGTTCATTGGGTACCCTAAAGGAGTAAAAGGGTACAAACTTTGGTTTAAAAAGGGAAACCAGTCAAAGACCTTTATAATAAGAGACATAGTGTTTAGAGAAGGGTATTCCTATACCCAATATGCTAACAACCCTACCTTCAATGAAGTAGCCTTAGAGAAGGTTAAAATTAAGGTTCTAATGGTAAGAAAAAGGATAATAGCAATCAAGTTAGGGTGAAGGGATCTAAAGAAGAGCAAAATAGCTTGCAAAGCTAGTGGATGACCTTAACTACCTAGTTATTAAAAAAAAGTCCTACGAGGGTGAAAAAGTAGCCTTTTAGGTATGGGTTCAATGAAATTTTGGCATATTCTCTAGTAATAGCTAAGGAGCTGAATAACTTTGAGCTTGAAAGCTATCAAAAGGCTATAATTAGTGAAGAGTAAAAATTCTAGAAGGGTTCCATTGTTGAAGAAATGGAATCCCTTGCAAAGAATAAAACCTAGGAATTAGTTGACAAGTCAAGGAATAAAAAGCTAGTGGGGTGTAAATGGGTCTATAAGAAGAAGGAAGACAATGAAGGTTATGGGACAGTCAAATGCAAGGCAAGAATTATGGCTAAAGGGTTCACACAGGTAAGGAGTATAATACAATAAAATCTACTCACCACTAGTGTAACACACCTTAATCCGTGTACTATTAGCTTTAATGAATAAGTTGAAGCAAATGGATGAGAAGACTGCCTTTCTACATAGTAGCCTTGAGAAGACAACTTTGATGAGACAACCAGAGGGTTTTGTGCATACTAGAGATGAGAATAAAGTTTATTGGATGAAAGTCCCTTTATGGCTTCAAGTAGTCTCCAAGCTTGAGGTTTGATGAATTTATAGTGAGAAATGAATTTCAAAGGAGCAAATTTGATAGTTGTGTATATGTCAAGTGGGTAAGAGAGAAAATTGGCATTTTCCTACTACATGTGGATGTGCTGATTGCATCAAGCAACAAGGGTGAAATTCAAAACTTAAAGCCATAATTAAGTAAGGATTTTGAAATGAAGGACTCAGAAGCTACCAAGAAGATTTTGGGAATGAAAATCTACAAAGAAAGAAAATTGGTAAAGTTGTATATTTCCCAAAAGCACTAATTACAGAAAATACCAAAAAAAATTGACATGTTTGATGATAAACCAATCCAAAATCCCTTTACTACTCATTTCAAACTATCTATAACCTTGAGTCTTAATTCTGAAGAATAGAAAGCCAATATGAAAGGTATTCCTATGCAAGTGCAGTGGGAAGCTTGATGTATGTCATGGTGTGTATAAGGGTAAATTTAGTCTATATAGAAATCCTAGTCAACAAGTACATGTCAAACCTTGAAAATAGTTATTGGGAGGTAGTAAATGGATTTTCTAATACATTGAAGGTGGTTTGGAGTTACTCTTAGAAGTTTGGAGAAAAAACACTTAAGTTCAAAGGGTTTGTGGATACTAACTTTATTGGAGATCTAGACAACAAGAGGTAACTCACTGGGTACCTATTCACACTATTTAGGTGAACAGTGAGTTGGAAAACACGACTATAGCCATTAATGGCATTATCTACTACTAAAGCTGAATATATTGTAGCCACAGAAGGAGTTAAAGAGGCTATTTTCCTAAAGGGGTTGGTAGAGAAACTTAGAGTAGAATTTATTAAAATGGAATTGTTGTGTGATAATCAAAGCTTTATACACCTAACTAAGCACCAAACTTCCTTGAGAGGACTGAACATATAGATATCAAGCCATATTTTATCATAGATGTGGTTGCACAAGGCACAAAGACTATGGAGAAGGTGCACGCAGAAGATAATCATACGTACATGATCACAAAGTTAGTAACTTCAAGAAAATTCAATCAATGTTTGAATTTGGTAAGGATTACTACATATTCTATCCAATAGTAGCTACTGGAAGTGTTATGCATTATGGTGCCTAATATAAATTAGATCGAAGGTGGAGATTTATGGAAAAGATGGCTTTAATTTCTACAAAGTGACAACCTTGTAATGCAAGAAAGGTGGCTGCAAAAGTGGTTGACCCGAGGTAGGAGTTAGCTGCTAGAGACAATGTCAAAGGCTGCTAATTTTAGTGTCATTTTTTCTATGTACTAAGCTACTTTTTTGTAACTGACTTTGTTGTCACTAAGGAGAGGCCTAGGTAGTTTAAGGGGCATGGTTACTTGCTTTAATTATGGTGGTTATGTGAGTTAGTTAATTAGAGGATTCCTAGGTGGTCTTATAATCATTAGTGATATATAAACCAATTCAAAGGGCTTGGAGGCCTATTAGTACTCAGAGAAAAATAGTCAAGGTTATGTGTTTTAGATAGAATAAATTTTGCAAGAACAGTGAGAGAGGCTTGTAAAGAAGAAGGCTCATAAAACACCTTGTACTGGTTTGATTCTAGTAAGAGTGCATAGAAAAGTGAATGTTGGATGTAGGGAATTCACATTGAATTCTTGAACTAGGGTAAATCCGTGTGTGTGGTGCTTCTTCCTTTCAATTCTTTCTTGGAACAAATCTAGCCTCAATCCCAATATGTTAGTTCTATCCTTTCTTAGTTGGTGTTTTTTTCTTAAGATTCATGCTCTTAGTGATTATGGATGCGATTTATTCCCGTATGAAGAGGTTTCTATGATTTATTTTTGCATGCATTTAAGCACTGTTTTGCCTTTTAACTCTTTAGTTTATTGTTCTTAATTTAATTATTTGTGCACTTTGGGTTAATGATACATTGTTCTTGCATGTACTAGAGTTGTTTGTACTAGTCTTTCTCTCTCTCTCTCTCTCTCTCTCTCTATATATATATATATATATATATATATATATATATATATATATATTGCTAATAATATCTAGAAAAAATACTCTAATAGTTTGTTTGTTTGTTTTCTTTAATTTTTTCTTATGTTCAAACAATCTTTTCTTAAATCGAGTTTCAAAAAAAGCATCGTAACAAAGAAGCAAATTGTGTTTGGCCAAATCATCTTATATGTACTTTTATCAATGTCATTAGTGTTTGGCTAATCTTTTAAAAGGTACTTTTTTATGTCAAATTACTAAAAGGGCATACTAAAAAAATAATGTTGTAATATATATATATATATATATATATATATATATATATATATATATATATATATATATATATATATATATATATATATATATATATATATATATATATATATATATATATATCCTAAACTCCAAACTCTAAATTCAAAACTCCAAAATCTTAAACTCTGAAACTCAAATCTTAAAATCTTAAATTCCAAACTCTAAATCCTAAATCGAAACCTCAAACATCAAACTCCAAACTCCAAAACTACAAATCACAAGATTCAAACTTTTAAATGCTAAATCTTAAATCTTAAAATTCAAATTTTAAAATCCTAAACCATAACATGTATTTAATCTTCTTCTTGTTTTTTTTTTCATTTTTTAATGTACATGTTAGGGGTAAGGATTTTAGAGTTTTGAATTTAAGATTTTGGCTTTAGAGTTTTATAGTTTGGAATTTAGGGTTTTGGGTTTAAGAGTTCAGAGTTTAGAGATTTATGGATTAAGGCTTTTAGTTTTGAGGTTTTAGGTCTGGGGTTATAGGTTTAAGATATAGTGTTAGTGTTTTATGATTAGGGTTGGGGTTTGAGGTTTTGAATTCTAGATTTTTGGGTTTAAGTCGTGGGATTTGGAGTTTAAAATTTAGGATTTAGAATTTAAAATTTAAGGTTTAGAGTTTTAAGGTTTGACATTTAAGATTTTGAGATTTGGAGTTTTAAGTTTTGACGTTTGGAAGTTGAGGGTTTCGTGTTTAGGGATTTATGTTTTGAAATTTTGAGATTCGGAGTTTAAAGTTTGGGGTTTTGAGATTTAAAGTTTAGGGTTATGGGGTTTGAAATTTTAGGGTGTATAATTTCAAATTTATGATTTTACACTTTGAGATTTAAGGTTTAATATTTAGAGTTTGAAATTTTAGAATTTGAAAGTTTAGAGATTTAGGTTTTGAAATTTAGATAGATTTATAATTTTTTATTTTGTGATCTAGTATTTTTTCTATAATAATTTTTTTTTTGCTTTTGCTTCCACTTTAATGGAGAAATTCTATATTGTTACTTCTCCATTTTAACCAAAAAACTGCTTCTTTTGATATTTAAAAGAACGTTTGAGTTTTTGCCAAACAAGATAATGGGAAAAAAAAAATCTTTTTTTCTAAAATTAAACAACATTTTTTTTAGGGGAAATGAAAATTTGTTACCCTGATCTTTGAATGTAATTGCATTGTCCACCCTGTTCTTTCAAATATTACAATGTCCCCCCTGTTTTTTTATTTGATTGCAATTTTTCCCAAATTGTTAACTTTTTCGTTATTTTTGACTTTTCAAATGGTCAAATTACAAAATTAACCTTTTTAAATTTTTCTTCACCCCCATAATAATTTCATTACTCTTTTCACAATTTCTTTTTTCTTGCTGTACGGGAGAGACTCGGAAGCTCCAACATCGTCTTCCTCGGAGCCAAGACGCAGAGTGACCCCAAGACCCCAACCAATGCTGACCTACCTCGACTACAATCTCAACTAGAATCTCACTTTGCGGTTGCCCCACCTCACCACCGTCATCGTCACACATCTCACCACCGTCAACCACACCATTTCAGAGCAAGCACAATTGTCGCAAGATCCAACGACAACCCCCAACGCAGCTCGACAAAAACTAGGTAATGGTGTTTCTGGTTTAATTGGCTGTTGATGAGTCTAGAGTAGCGAAATTGCTGGTTGATAGATTAATTGTGGTAGTTTGTTTTCTCTGAAATTTAATTTTAAATTTTCCCGGGGGTTTTTTGGGTGAATGCTGGGTGTGTGCTCTGAATTTTCCCGGGTGTTTTTTGGGTGAATGCTGGTTTAACTGGCTGTTAATGAGTCTAGCATGCCAACTTTCAGTATGTGTATATGTCTAGCTTTCCAAATGCAATTCCAAGAAGTACGGGTGTGTGCTCTGAATTTGCCCGGGTGTTTTTTGGGTGAATGCTAGTTTAATTGGCTGTTGATGAGTCTAGCATGCCAACTTTTAGTATGTGTATACATCTAACTTTCCAAATGCAATTCCAAGAAGTACGGCAAGGGAACAAAAAATAAGCATTCCCAGAATATGAAATCCAGAAAATGCAAACCTAAAATTACTGTATCCAAACACACCCAAATTTCCCTTTTATTAACAGAAAATTTCAGTGGGAGTGCTGGTTGAGAAAAAAAGAAAAAGGAAAAAAGAAGAGAGTGCTGCTTTGAGCATCTACAGTATTCTCATCAAATGTTTTGTGTCACAGGGCTTATAATTTCTGAGTGTTTCTCTGTTTTAAATGTAAAAAACTAGAAAGGGGTTTATCTTTAGAAACAACTACTAAGGAGGGAAGCCTTCCTTGTAGTAGGCATAGCCATGGCTGCATAGGTAACTTCTAAGTATTCACATCTCACTAATATCTTAGACTAAGCATGATACTCCAAATTTGCACAAAATGTTATCTTCTTTTATTTCCTTAAAACAAGTTTATTCTTCTGTTACACAACAAAAATGCACACAAGACTAGAGGCAGAAGATTGTGGTCAAAGGCATAACAAACAGAGAATACTAGATTATAAAACAAGCAATCAAAGTCTAAGACCCAGCAGCACCACCACTCAACTAACAAAATTTTGGAATAGCAGCACCATGATCAAGTACCTGCAACACTTGATGAGTCTTCTACCATCCTTCCTCCACCAAGAGCCCCTCTAGACACATGTAACGTTGCATTAACAAATACCTAGAATCATTGAAGAAAGGAATTATGATCCTTAAATAAATATAATCAACTAAGTAAACAAAGAATAAAATAAAAGAAACTGAACCCCACCACTGCATGTTGATATCTTGGAAATGGTATTAGGTGAAAGATGTGTGTTTTAAATACTGGAGTTTTCTATTGTATACAATAAACTTTTAACTGTCAGAGATTATGTCTGCTTCACTGTATTTTTCTCTTGTTATGGGATAAGTTGAGGTTTCCAGTGCTAATGAAAGAACTATCCAATTACACCAGAATGACGAAATAGGGTATATTCTAGCATATTTCTTTGCCACACAGGCTTTGTGTCATTAAGCTTATTAGCATCTTTCTCCCCTTTTATGTAGTAGTTGATTTCATCTTTTAGCAATGTGAATCTTCCTACGCAGCTAAGTTAATTGACATTATGATGTTTAGCATGCCAACTTTCATGGGCTTGGTTTTTCTCTTTGGAGTGGTAATGCACATTTATATTATGTATAATTATGCTATTTGTTCTAGTCCATGATTTTCTATCCTGCACTGTTGGGTGTTCACTGTTCAGTAGCAAGGTGATTCATTTTGCAATGAACTATTGATAACTTCCTCGCCTAACAAGGCTTAGGCAGTTTGGAATTCTATCTTGGCAAGACTCTGGCAGGTACAAACATATCCATTATCAACAGAAGAGGAGGGTAATATTTTACTGAACAAGAGCTTTATGGTTTATCCTCATATAGTTTTGTAGCAAATGCATTAAATCCCTTTGTGTAGCTATATACCATGGATTCTTTAACTTCATGGTGGCCGTAGAAGGATGAGCTCCCAAGAAAACAATGTAAAAGTTCTACAGAAAAATGACATTAAGCAGATATCTTTCTCAAACAGGAAATAAATCAAACAATTAAAGCTCATCGATAGCAAAAGATAGAAAAATGAGTGCTACAGGATGAATTATTAGCATAAATGTACAAGAAGATAGTAACTGAATTTCTCTGTTCAGCCAAGATCCCTATATGATTTTCTATCCTGCACAGTTTTAACTAACAAATGCTGTCCTTTTCCAGATGATATGATTAGTTCTGTTTATGAGAAATATTCATTTGGTGTTCTTCAATCTATATATTGAAATTAGTAAATACTATTGTAGACCTTGAGCATATCTGTCTATTTCTAAAACTGAGCAATTATATACGCTGATGCACTAATTTTGGCCAATTGTTATGCCCCACTGTTCCAATACACACACACAAGACAATGCTCACTACAAATTGTCATGCTAGATGAAATATGGAAATTGGCATGCTAGATGAAATTAGAAATTGCTCATTGGAATAGATATTTTAAGTTCTAACACACACACATAAAAGACAATTCTAACACACACACACCTTCAAATATACTGCAATGCTCACTAGAAATTCTAACACACACATAAGACAATTCCAAAACATACACACACACACCTTCAGATATACTGCAATGCTCACTAGAAATTGCCATGCTAGATGAAATATGGAAAGTGAATTTACTTTTTCTTCATAATGTGCTTACTGCAACTGTTTTAAATATATTTTGACCAAATTTGTAATCTGTTTTGCTAGATTAAGTTGACGAAGGATGTCACAAAATTTAAGCCACCAGAGTTCTTCGAACGTTGAAAGAAGAACCATCTTCTGTAATTATGGAGAACGTGCTTGTGAGCTCACTTCTTTCACAAATGACAATTTTGGAAAGAGGTTCTTCACATGTCAGAATTACCAGTCTACAAATAGATGTAATTTTTTCGAATGGATAGATTCGCCGATGTGTGTACATGGAAAACGTGTCTTCCACAAACTCAATCAACTATGAGATTTGCCTGCACCACGAGACTTGCCTGCACCTAGTAGGGAACATATGCAAAGAATTGCTGATAACAGAGACAGCTGGTGGAAGTCCATGTGTATTGCTTCATGGTGTATTTTATTAGGTGTTGTCATTGGGTTTAGGATAAAAGACATTCAAATTTTGAGTTCAGTACTAAGGATTTCATGAATGTATTTTGTAAAATATATGAATTTATAAAATACATGGTGTAATCTATTTCTATGTTACCAGTGTTGTATTTCTTAATTTTCATGATTTGTTTCACAACTAAAATTGTTATTATGCATTAAATACTGTTCGCTAAATATAAAAGTTTGTCACTAAATATAAAAGTCAATATGCACCATGCATTAAATACAAAATTCAACACACATTAATTATATATCATCCATGAATAGCCTTCATCACCTTCTTCTTCGCTCTATAAACTTGGTGTATTGACACATCACTCTTCAGATTTTCAGTCATTTCATCCATCATACTTGATACTTTCCAATCTAGATTTTTTATCATTTTTTCTAAGTATTTTTCTGCCAAATAGCCTGAGGTGATTTGCCAATTCCTGTAGGCTCTTGAACATGAGTGCTTTGGATACAAATTTCTAATCTGAAATGTACTTTCACCATTTAATTTTATCCAATATATTCTAAACCCGCAGCTCTTTGCACATTCAACTATAACCTTATCGGGATCATTCTTCTTCCATTTCAAGTCTTTTCCTTGTTGGATGTTCCATTCACGAACTGCAGTCCTAAAAACAGCCACATTTGGAAACTTTTGGCCTACACTAAAGACAATATTGTCCATGTCTTTATCAGGCCTGAACTCATCATACCTTGACGTCCCACAATCTTCATCACTACTAACATGTAGAGATATCAACTCATCAGAAGGTGAATATTCTAATTGAACATCAGTATCTAGATAGTTGGCAGGTACGGTTTCTATCATTGTTAGTGCCCTTGAAACCAAATTAAGCTTCTTCTGAGGATTTGCTTGCACAGGCTCTATACCTACAAAATGTGAATTAACCATTATCCATTATGAATATGTAATAACTAACTAGTTAAATAAGACACAAAAATTATCAATGTAGCTAAATAATTAATTTACCTAGAATATCATAAATCTCTTTATCACTAGTTACCACCTCTTTCCAATAAGGGTCTTCTTCAGTGCTACTATTATTGTCATCACTTTCGTATTCACTTTCTTCCCCTTCACTTACAGCCTCATTTTCATCATCTTTCTGTATTGACACATTATATAGATCACTTGTGTCTATCATGTATATTGAAACTTCCAAGTCTGGTTTATAAGTATCGTATATGTCCAACATGCCTTTAATCGCAAGGTCTGAGACAATATGTACAAGCCCTATATCCAAAGTCTGATAAGGGACAAGGTAATATATGGAAACACTTGTTGTCCACATTAACTGTTTTAACTTATACATAAGCTCGAAGTAGGATACAATATCTCTATCCATAGGGCCTATGGTTACCACATTACCTCCTACGTAGGTGGTTTCTTCCAATCCATACTGTAATTTTCCACCATAGTGAACAATAAAATTCACATATGATTTTTCCCCCTGCATAAAGAAAATTAAACAAGTTTATGAGTATATATTTAGTTTTTAGAGGTACTATAATTTGAAATATATGCTTTTATGTATGTCTTAATCTTCAATTACAAAAATATAGTGATTTTTAGCATTTATGTTATTAGTAGTCTACAAAACGAAATTCCACTATATATAGAACAAGGGGGATCACAAAAATAATATACCATGTTTGGCTATATATATATAGAACATGGGGGACCACAAAATACTATAAAATCAATATCAATACATTTGTTTATAAACACGGGGATCACAAAATATGGGGGACTACATTATCTATAACCCACATTTTTTTGTAATACAAACAATTTAATAGACAACTTGAGCGTGTTATAATTTACTTGGGGGGAGCCACAGGGCACTTAATAGACATTGGATCATGGGGGACTTAATAGACAACATGGGGGACCACAAAACATAAGGATGCTATAATTTACTAAGCCGTTCACGTTGAGAGTAAAAATATTTAAAAAAAATAATTCTTAAAGTCTACCAAGTGGGACAGGTGGAATCATTGGCTTGAAACAAAGTGAAAAATTAAGCATGCTGGACACTTTTTATCATTGGTCCAGAAAAAAATTTGTTGGCAAAAGAGGATACATAAAAACAACTAAAATCTAATACACCAATTCTTTGAATTAGGCTTAATCTCTGCAAAATAAAGAAATTACCATCAGACAGTTATTTTCTTTAACATAATGAAGATAATGGCTCAAAGGCACCATTCATTGTCAACCCATACAAAGACGCCATGCATTGTCAACAAAGAAACAAAAAAATAAAAGTCAAACTGGCCCATTCATTGTCAACAAAGTAATATTATGCATACTTGATTTCTTTATGGAGACAATGGTAACACTTTATGTAACATCCCTAATTTCGTTTCTTTTATTAATAAAAGTACAAAAATATTTAATTAAGGAAATAAAATTTATTAGACAATATTTTAGATATCTAAGGAAATATAATCCTTAGATATTCTTCACCTTATGTATATGCATAGAAAATGTTTCTAACATTAAGAGAACAAATAAAGAGGGAAAACCTAATAGGAACGAAATTAGAAATAACATACTAAAGAGATGCAAAATTCTTGGATAAGGAAGATAAATTTTTAGAAACAAATAAAGGTTTTAAAATTTCAAGAACATTGGATTAGGGTAATTTTTCCGAATTCAAGAACTAGAGTTATTAAGTTTAAAATCTTTACCCATATATTGGGTTTTTACCTATGGACACTTCATATAGAGTTTTTCCACTTCACATAAGTTTCTAGCAAGCCCATTGGATAACCTAAGCAAGAAATAAAACATAGACTTGGACTAGGATATAGTAATTGGACCAATAGCCCAAAAATTATGAAAATGTAACCAAGCCCTCCAAGAAAGGAAGAATTTTATCCAAAGTAAAGAAAATGGGTAGGAATAAACCCAAATCCAAGAGAAAAAATAAAATAAAATAAATTAGGTGATGATATAATAATGTAATAATAATAAAGATTAGGTTACATGGCATTAAGACAAAAATTTAGCAAGTGGTATGATTCTACATTCATCATTTTGGCAAGTGGCATGATAATACAAGGCTTTAAGACAAAAACATCTATATCCTACACTCATAATTTTAGCAAGTGGTATGATAATACATGGCATTAGGACAAAACATTCCTATCCCACACAAATAATATCAACCAAATAATGAAGATTCAAGGGTTAAAAATTTGCCACCTAAAAAGGCAAATCTATCCTACTTGTTTAAGACAAAAGAAAATGAAAATGAATCCCTAAATCAAAGGGACCTTGTCCCTTATCTTAAGAACATACCATCATAATTTTCAAAATACAAATCTCCTTTTCCTATGCATATCTTGACTAAGGAAGAGGAAGACAAGAACATAAGTTGTTTATTTTCCAAAAATTCAACAAAGTGTATACTAATTGTGATAAGGTACACCCATGATCATGAAAGTTGTATTATTTGGTGGTCTATTTAAGCAAAACCCACCCCTACAACATTTTAATTTCGTCCAAGTGAGGAAGAGAGAGAAATAGAAGCAAGGTAGAGTGAGAAAAGGAGAGAAAGAGAGAAGAAGAAAGAAAGGAAGAAGAAGAAGTTTAGAAGGCTAAGTACTCAAGGTAAGTTACCTTAATCTCCACTTGAATCCATTTTTCTTCTTCATCCTTGAGGTTCAAAAATTCACCCTCCTTCTCTTACCTAAGCTACTAGAAAAGCTAAGGGAAGGGAGTAATCTTGTTACTTCTTTTAAGAGGAAATAAGAAAACCAATTCACTAAGTAAGTTAGGGAGATTCTTAGGTAAGTTTAACAATATTTCTTTTTGAAGAAAACTTTTGAAACTTATAATATTTATATGAGATTTTGATCTTAGAACTTTGATGATTGGTCATGGATGTTGCTATATCATGTTACATATTGATCTTGCATGAGAGGTATGTTTGAATACTTAGATTGGTGTAGATAGTTCTGCATGGGTATGGCTATGGGTGGCAAAATTTTAAGCTTCAATGTTTTAATTTCTGGGAACAATCTATAAGGAATTAAAATAAATGGTTAACATATGAATTATAGATATATGTGTCACGGATTTTTAGCCACTGGAATCATTCAATTTAAAGTTCATATGAGGTAGATATGGTCTGATTAGTAAACAAAGGTCAGAAAATAGTTAATTAGGGAAGAATATGTTAGGATAGCTTCGGTGTTTTAATTTTTGGGAACAATATATAAGGAATTAAAATAAATGACTAACATATGTATTATAGATATATGTGTCACGGATTTTTAGCCACTGGAATCATTCAATTTGGAGTCCATATGAGGTAGATATGGTCCGATTAGTAATCAAAGTTCAGAAAATGGTTCATCAGGGAAGAATATGTTAGGATAGCTTCTGTGTTTTAATTTCTGGAAATTATCTGTAGGGAATTAAAATAAATGGTTAACATAAGCATTAAAGATATATGTGTCACAGATTTTTAGCCACTGGAATCATTCAATTTATAGTTCATAAGAGGTAAATATGTTTTGATTAGTAAACAAAGGTCAGAAAATTTTTAATTAGGGAAGAATATGTTAGGATAGCTTCAGTGTTTTAATTTCTGGGAATATTCTATAAGGAATTAAAATAAATGGTTAACATATGAATTATATATTTATGTGTCACGGATGTTTAGCCACTGGAATCACTTAATTTGGAATTCCAATGTGGGAGATATAGTTAGATTAGTACGTAAAGGTTAGAACCTACTCGAGAAGAAATAATATTGAATTTAAGGGAGTAATAACACTAAAATTTATTACTATTTTCCTGATAAACTTAACATAATAGTTTTAGATAATTGTCTTAACTTTCCATAGACACCAATATCACCTCAATCGGAGTTAAAATGAGGGAGTTATTCTTTGATTAGTGAGCAAAGGTCACAAAACACGGCCAGACAGTGTTCTGGGTGCTTCAAGCACGGGTTAGCCGTGTTCGGGGCTGTTTTTGAGTACATTTGAAGTATTTTTAAAGTATGGACGTGTCCTAAAATATGGCCAGACCGTGTTGGAAGTTGGTGAAGCCTATTTTCAACATTTTTCTACCCTAGATGAATCTCTTTAACTATAGGGTAATAGTAGAAATTAAATTTGAGGAAAATGCTTTATAAATTTGTAAGAACATGTGTTAGAAATGCTATAAATAAGAAGAAATTGACTAAAGGCCAAGCATAAAGAAAATGAAGAGATGAAATTAATATTTAAAAAAGAAGACGAATCTTATAAATGAAAATAATAAATGACTAGTATATGCCATAGCCATTGTCATTCTATGAACTTCTTACCATCTTAAATGTAAAATTCTAACATGAAAATATTTTATAAAATGATATTTGAAATGGTTATGTTCATGGCATGATTACCAATGATTTATGGTAATAGTTATATTTTGATGAACATACTTGTTATTAAAAGCATATTTTTGGCTATCATTGTGAAAAGAAAAGAAATGAGCACGGTCACATGGCAATCCATGTGGTGCACCAGTAGGGGACGCCCTACCAACGGTTATGATCATGTTAATGAGAAAAGAAAGAGAAAGTGGGCCATGTCGAACGGAGCGAGAAAAACCCATACCAGAGAGTAGAGGATACTCATCCTGACCGGGGTAGCTTGAAATGAAAATAAGTTGATGGCCATCATATGATATTCTGAAAATAGTTAATCCTGTCATACATATCATTACTATATGATTCTTATGTGCATAGATATAATGTATTCATGTAACCAAAGATATTTTCTGTAGTGTATACAGCTAAACATGACGTGATGAGCTATATTGATGATGATTTATTGTTGAACTTACTGGGATTTAATTCTCACTATATTTTCATTTCATGTTCAGAAAATTAGTTATGCAGATTTTTTATAGCTCTGGCTTTTAGTACATATTGGATCGAGTTATTCTATGATGGGCGGATCCTAAATAAAATGTTTGTGGGCGAGTTGGCACAGATTCCGGTGAAGGTACAACCACCCGCACCTGAATCTCCAGAATTGGTCAACCAGAATCAATAAGATGTAGATATTTATGTGTTTGAAATGTTGTACGTACATTTTGATTAAGGATGTGTATGTGAACTTTATATTGTATAATAATAAATAAATAAATAAATAAGTTGTTACACTTTATGCAAACCTCTTCCCCATTCATTGTCAATTCTGTAAACACAGGGCACCACCAAGATAATCTAACATGTGTCTTTTACTAAATTTCAGATCACATGTTTTACATATATTTTTATCTAATCAATGATACACCAATCACCATTTGATATTTTCAGACCATATACCTCTGTTACCTATTAGCACTTCGTAAGCCAAATTTCTTTTCACTGGCTTCTTCCTCCACAGCACTTCACTGGGTGCCTTCTCAACACGATGGCTTCTTCCTCCACAGGTGCCCAGACAAGGGCTTTCTCAACACAATGGCTTTAACGGTTAAATCTGAAACACCAATACATGGTTTTCGTGGAGTTGGGTTGGGAGTTGCCGTTAGATCTCGCGCAGATTCGGCTTTCTCTGAACTGGTGTGGTTGACGGAGGCAATGTGGCTCAATAGCAAGGTTAGGTGAGTTGGATCTCTGCTCCTCCTGTTCGCTTGGGTACTCTTCATAGGGAGAACGATGGGTTGGGTCACTGCATTGGGGTCTACTTCATTGCAACGATGGTTCACATCGTCGGTCTTCTGGCTTCCTTGGGTGGTTTCATTGCGTAGGTGATGCCTTCGCTGGGTGGCTTCACTTGGTGCCTGCACTGGGTGCCTTCGCTGGGTGGGTGCTTGGGTGCGTGGGTGATGTCTGGGCAAGTGCTTGGCTGGTGGCTGATGTCTGGGTAACTGACTGGCTGGGTTAAAGAAACACGTTATTAGCTGAAGTAAAAGAAAAAAAAAGCCAATTGTTTTTGCTTCAGAAAATAAAAGGACATTTTCGTATTTTTACTTCTCAAAACTGTTAACTTGACGGAGAATTCACATTTGGGGGGGACAATGCAATCAATCAATACAAAAGGGGGTACATTGCGATCTTTGAAAGAACATGATGGACAATGCAATTACACTCAAAGATCAGGGTGACAAATTACTATTTTCCCGTTTTTTTAACAAATTAAACACGACCAATGGCTCTAAAACTCGTGTATTTTGCACAAAGATCCAGCGAATCTAAGTTCTTTATATTTATTAAATTAGTATTATTATTAACAAATTCAAAATTTTGAACAAAATAGATTTCTCAAGAGAGATTTCTTAAATTTCTATCTTTAAATATCTAAAGTTATATTCAAACGATTTTACAAGATAGGGTCACATATTACCTAATATTGACATTGTAACCTTCTTTAAAATTTCAAAATAGAAAATTACTTTCAATATAATCTTTTTCTTTATTTAGTTTGTAATCAAATACGACTTATTCTAATGAAATCGAAAGAGTTTATCTGGATCTTTAAGAACGTAAGGCGGAAAATAAAATAAAAAAAATGGAATTTTAAGACAATTAAATAGTCAAAGTCGTTGCAGGTCCCATGGGAAGGCCTTCGGCTTCCAACGGCGTAGATTTGGTGGCACCGTAATCAATTAATATAGTTTGGTCTATGAATCAAATTATGGGGAGCATATTGTACCTTCATCTTCGCATTCATATTGAAGATAATTTGCGACATTCAAAATACCTAGTATTCAAAATGACTAAAATTATAATTTGGTCTTTAAAAATTATTTATTTAAATTTTGCCATTAAAAAAAATAATGTATAGCATGAGTTCATTTTTCTTTAATATAAATATTTTCACACTCTTTAAATATATTGAAATATTAAATTTGTCCTTGTTTACTATTAGAATCAACTTAATCTTTTTGCATCTCATCAAAAGAATTATAAATTGAACCAAACTTAAAAAAAATGAGAATTAAAATATACATTTATTATTATTTGGGGACAATTAATTTAGTGATATTTTTCAAATGTTACTCTTTTAATAGTATATACCACATAAAAATCAAATTTTAATTAAAATTTTAAATTTACTAAATTTTATGAAATAATAGTTAATATATAAATTATAGATGTTATAACATCTAATCATGATAGAGATATAAAGCATTCGAGTCAACTAAACATTTGAAGAGTTTAGAAATTTAATTTGTAAATTTAGTAATCGTTTATTGCGGAATATATTACATTATGAAGTTTTTTTCATAATGACTAATATAATATAATCCTTATATTTTTTTATAAAAAAAGACCGAGAAGACTAGAATAAAAAATTATTCAATCCCTAGTGTACAAATTTTGACTTACTTCGTACTGTAAGAGGAAATGCGAATTCAATAGGTGGACTTAGAAAAAGAACAGTCACCCACAAATGACCGAAAGACGAATGAGTACTGGGGTGATTGACTGTGAATATATGACTTATTAATAATATCCCGAAGTTACTTTAAAATGTAATTATGGAATTCGTTGCTGGTTCCAAGCCGAATACGTTGGACTATAAATTTTTAATAAATAAATATTAAGAGGGATTGCTACAGGTTTTTTTTTCTCATACTTTTTTCACGAGGTGTAAGATTTATACATATATAAATAAATATTATATATTTTACCAACAAAATAATATAATTTTAATGTAACAATTTATTATACTTTTTACATGATTTATTAAATTAATATAAATGTAATTAACATTTATGATTGATGTTTAATTCAATTTGAATAAAATTAATTAAGAAAAAAAGATTATATATAAAAATTGCATAATATAAATCAACAGCCATTGTGAATTCATGGTACCACCATGTTAGGGTTGGAATTACAATAGGACCCCTTTTTTCTCCAACATTATTGCTCCAAAGTTGAACTGGCCAGTTTTTAGATCTTCCAATTTAGAAGGGTTGATCAAACCAGATAATCAACTATTTCATTGATTTTTTGTTCAAACCAATGGATGAGATCCCATTTTTTAATATATTTTTTTCTTTTATTCCAAACATGTTCTTGACCTATTTATCTTTAATACGTTAAGTGTATATAAAAATTTCTCATTGCAGATATATAGATGTCCATAAATACCATTTTTTAGGGGTTATCTTAACAATTTATGTTTTGAGATTAAATGATAAATTAAAACTATATATGTCTTATGTTGAAGAACTATTTTTATATGTAGTATATGCTTGGATGTCGCAACATGTGCCACTGATTAGGAATTATCATATATGTGAAGCCTTAATATGATTTTAAATTTTGAAGTTTGATTTGAATATATATATATATATATATATATATATATATATATATATATATATTGCACATATTCAAAGCAAACTTCAAATTTTAAAATCATATATGTATGTATATCCTTTTAAGAATTGTTTATAGATTAATTGAGTCTTATCATCAAATTCATCATCTAAGAACCTTAACGATTACGTTGCATTTTTAACAGATTTTCAAGCTGCATTTATCATTTAATCTTTTGCAGTATATATTTTTCTTTTCTTTGCATTCCACTGTCGTTTGAATTCGACTATATTCCAAACTCCTAGATATATTTTTCTTTCATTGATTGTAATTTGTGGATTTGATAGAAAACAACTAATCTATGCAAAGTTTCGTGTTGATTCAAGAATTGTAAGGTATTGTTAATTTCTATAAAAGACTAACTGATCAGTTTAGATGTCGAATAGAGTGAAAGAACAGATTTTCTCTTCTTTGAAACCTGAATGGTGAGAAGGGAATGTAATGTTAGAAACTATTTGAAATGCTGTTCCGTAAACTAATTAAAGAACTATAAAAATTTCAAATAATTTAATCATGAAATTATTTTATGAAAAATAAAAGAATATTTACTTTACTTTTTGGTGAAATTTCAGATTCCTAGTTGAATTCTTCCCAATCTGATTCAGATTTCAAATACGTCACTTCTCGGTGATTTAATATAATTAAATTTTTTTAAAATAATTAAATATTTCACGTTTAGAATTTGTTGAAAAATTCAACCTGATTAAGAAAGAGGTAAAATTTTTATTTTTAAATAATATAGACACAAGAGAGAGTAAGAATAATAAAAAGTAATCTAATGACTTAATTAACTTTTGAATTTGTAGACTTGTTTAATTTTTATTTTAAATTTTTTGAGTATACAATTTAATTTATGAAATTATCAATTTGTTGTATGTTAATTATATTTAAATTTTTTAAAATCTTAATTTGTTGTATATTAGTCATAAATTAATGTGCAACGACTTTGTTATTTTCAATAATTAACTTATATATTTTAAAAAATTTAGATAATAAAATTAAGTGAATTTATATATTTAATTATCAAATTATTATTTTACTCAATAATAAATAATCACTCGAGCCATTGCTACTATTTAGTTGAACAAAAGTGTAAAAAAAAAACGAAAAGCAAAATACAAATTGTCAAAGTTTTAGTTGCAGCAATGGGAGACTATTATTATAATACATTATTCACCGGTAATATTCGGTAAATTCTTTCAAGCGTGAATATTCTTTTTCTTAATCTTTTATAAGTCAATGTACAATGAATCTTATCTAATTACAGAGTAGTGTTGAACAAAAAGAGAAACAATTTAGGGTCGTGGAACACTGCGTGATAGTCACGGTCTACTTTGTTGGCTATTATTCCAAATTTTGTAATGTGCATGTCGGCTTTATCTTCCGTTAAACTTAAACTATTTTACGAACCTTTCTTGGTCAAATTAAAGTAAATAATAATTTAATATTTAAATTTATAAATTTATTTAATTTTAAATCTCAATTTTTTTGAATTAAGTTGTTTTTTGAAGTTATTTTACTCATTTAATATCAAACTTATTGCATAGTAATCTTTTAAGAACTAATATATAATAAATTTAATATTTTCAGAATTAATTTTTGTACATGTAAACAAATTTTAAGATTAAAACTAAACAAGTTTATAAATTCAAAGACCATATATATTATTAATTTATTCTTTTTTATTTTTAATATTCGACATTATTATGAAGGAAGAACCATTCAAAATCAATTATATATACATTATAAAACAATTATTTCTAACAAATTGGAAATGAATATGTTAAACTAAGACTGATATCACCTTGAAAATCCTTTGTCTCCGAATTACAGTTTTCGTTTTTGACTTGCTTAATTGCTAGCTAGCTTATCTTGGAAAAGTAGAATATGGAGACTTTCATGTTTGTTGATGTTAAGTTTTTTTGATGTCATAAGACATTAGAAGATTTCCTTTAATCAACCAATGAGACTCTTCTATAGTGTGTAGACCGTTATCAATGGTGAGAAAATTAAGAGTAAATGCATCCTAATATTATTATAAAAATACTTTTATTTATATAAATTTAAACAAATTTATAATTTTGCAGTTCAAGCGAAAAACAAAATTTAATTTAACAGTTAAATTATTTTTGTAATGACAAAAGTTCAAATCTATAGAAAAAAATCGTGAAGAGGGGTAATCTCAATACTTTAAGAGAAATTAGTCTTAATACTAAAAAAATATGAGATTTTCATATTAGGACTAAAATATAAATATAAATATAATAAGTTGATATTAATTTAACAATATAGTTTCTTCATGTTCTTATATACAAAAATTTTAAGAATTAAATATAATTATATCATTAATGTAATTGATTAACTATTTTAAAGAAAGAAATATTAAACCCTTGTAAAGCTAAATCCAAGTCTTTATTTTTGGACTGAAAGATAAGAACAGAACAAGGCCCATGGCCAAACCAAGAGACTCGAGGACTAAGCCATGATCAAATAACCCATCCGAACTTGAGGTGAGAAAAGTAACATGGGGAGCCATGGATGTTCGTGTGTTTATTTAAATACCACAAGTGCACCACATAACTATAGCTAACTCGACAAGTATGGTTCTTATCCCACAGAAACCAATATATCAATTACTAGTCTTTTATAAAATAAACTATCTGAATCAATAAAATCCAAAAATATTGGAATAGCAATTTGCATGTGATGAAAGAAAATAGGCAATGGAATTCAACTATAAAAAGACCAAGGATTAGGGTTTACCATACTTATGATGTTTAACAATCAAAACAATTATTTTCAATTGCAATTATTTGGGATATCAGGGATTAAAATATTGTAAAGCTAAACTACTTTCGTGATTAAAATACTCCTAATTAACTATTAGGTTCCGACGATAATTTTCTCCTTTTAGTCCATTAGTTATTAACCTAAGATGTGATAAATATTTGCCAGACATTTATCAACGCATACATATCCATAATGGTTAAACTGATCATCCACAAATAATTCCAATCCTAGAATAGGATCTACTAACTTATAATTGAAATAAAAATAAAATTTAATTCCATTAAGTGAATCATGAATATTCAATATAATAAAAAAGAAAGAAAGAAGTAGAGGTAGAAAGATATAGAGATAAACATAGAAAGATAAAACCTGGTGTAAAAATAGTGATGAATATGATATACAATGCTTGATCCAATATAAAATATAGCCTAAAAGCATAAAGAAAACCTAATTCTACTCAAAACTTAGCCCTAAAGTATTTCTAGAGTGTCCAGAATGTAAAAGTTGTAAAGAATACAAAAAAGAGGTCAAGTCCCACTATATATAACTTTCTCGATGCCTAAAATCCTAAAAAATACAATCATCTTCGATCTTGCAGAACGGTTGTGTCCCAGGACACGGGCTGGCCTTTCTTTAGGCTGGTTTCTGTAAGTCTACACTCTTTCTTGCATAAAACACGACCAAGCTATGTTCTGGGTGTTCCAAATACGGCCTGACCGTTTTGGGGGCTATCAAGCTCCATTCTTTGCCTTCTGATGCATGTTTCTTTCATGCTTCCTCCTAAACTTGTTCTTAATCCAAAGAACTCTTCAAATAAGCTTTCTCCTTTGATTCTTGGGTCTTCTTGCTCAACTGCAAATAGAAAATAAAGTCAAGCCGTATCAAAAGCAACCAAAATAAAATAGAACTAAAATAAGGAAATAATCACAAGTTAACAATGAGTTATGGGATGAAAAGCAATGCATAAACATACAATTTTCCCATTTATCAACTCCACAATGCTTAAATGTTTGCTTGTCCTCAAGCAAACAACAAAACACATTAGCAGAAAAAAAGATAACTCTAATTCCAAAAAATAGGCAAAATATAATATA
Organism: Gleditsia sinensis; assembly: GCA_037074535.1. Lineage (NCBI taxonomy): Eukaryota > Viridiplantae > Streptophyta > Magnoliopsida > Fabales > Fabaceae > Gleditsia > Gleditsia sinensis. The sequence goes on along the minus strand of CM073475.1, from coordinate 15,413,267 downwards.
GCTAATCCATCACCCAATCAATGTAATATGAACAAATATATGAGTAGACATTTATTAGATAGTCTCTTTTCTTCTAAAACTAAACCTGAATTCTCTTATTATACTCATATTCCTATTGTTACCATAAATTGTATGCACCAATTTGAATTTTAAGCACTCAAGTAGGACACTACATCCTTTAGATCCCCTTACCTTGCCTTATCTCTATTTCAACTTTATCACTCTTTTCTCACTCAAATTCTTTTGCTTCACACTTTTTCTTCTTCTTTCCTTTTTTAATTGAAATATATAGTGAGTGTATTTTATGCTCTATCTCACTAGGTTATAGGCAACTAGATACTCATACTAAGGCTTTTTTGGTGCCTTGAAGAGGTTCTCAGAGCAAAGACTTTTTTAGTTTCAAATTCCCTCATTTTTCACCTCTCTCTACCTTCACACTTTCATTATTCTAAAATTCAAAAATAGGCATACTATTCATAGCACAATAGGTGAGGTTTTTTAAAGAATTAGGGGTTTAATGCTAGAAGAAAAAGACTAAATGACAAGTATTTTATTTCACATAAATTGTCATACATCACATTTTCATGAGGTAGAATCAACTAATATTATATCAGTCTATCAATAGAATTGCTAACTTTGTAACTAAATTGGTCAAATAAAAATACTCAAAGACTAAACATGACTTATATAATATACAAGCAAGTAAAGACCAAGACCCAAAAGTGACTCCCTCATGTTTACACTTGACATTGTCCTTAATGTCATTATCAATTAATGCATATACAATGGAAAGGAAGAAACTTACTTATTCATTGGTCTTGTGGTGGTAGAGGAGGTGGGTGTTGGGATAGGTGCTAGTCGTATAAGGTCTACATCATGTGGTGCATGGCACCCATCATATCTTGCATAGATTCCATTCTATCTTCCATGCTTTGGATTGATGCATTCATAGCATACAGGGCGATCATTTGATTGAGTTTCTCCTCCTCTATTCGGCTAAGTCGTGAAGAGAAGGAGTCCTTATCAGTGAGGGCATAGTTGAAGGAACTACAGAATCAAATGTAAGAGAGGGGGGAAGTGGTGGTAGTAAGATAGGGTAGGGCTCATAAGGTTGTTTGTCCCCTTCCCCTTCAAGTTCAGAAAAACAGTATCATAGACTTCATTTAAGGGATAGATCTAGTTATCTAAGGTAGTGACTGCTATTCTATCTAGGCTAGGTGGGCGAAAAATGTTATAGCTATAGACATGTAACCAATAATCGGTATTTTTCTTAACAATTAATTTCATGTGTAGACAAGATTGTAGGCTATAGGTTGCAAGTCTTGTAAGTTATGCTTTAAGCTTAGCCTTCTAGCAATGGCGATCACTAATCCCTTTGTGACAATTTTATCACTCATAGTGTTACTTACTCATGCCATTTGATGGGCCATAAATGCCCATATATCTTCTTGGAATCCATTTACTATAGCCCATAAGAAATATAGCTCTAGCTGATTTGTAACCCCATCACTTTCAGCCTTACCAAAAATGGTATGGGCCATTAGGCATTATAAATAATGAAAACAAGGGTTGTAAATTGACGATGCTTTAGCAACTGATGCACTATACTACTCCCTACAAAAATTAAGTTCCAAAATTCTTATGCATTAAACACTTAGGGCTCGTTTGGAGAGCAGGATATGATAGGATATGATAGGATATGATATGATAGCAGGATAGGATAACAGCAGGATAGGATAATAGCAAGATAACTCTTATCCTATCCTATGTTTGATGTGCAACAGGATAGGATAAACTATCATATCCTGTGTTTGGAGTAAATCAGATAATGATAGGATATGATAAGAATGAAATAAAATGACAAAATTACTCTTATAATAAAATTGCATATATACTTATTTAAAATCAATTTTAACTATTTTATATATTGATATAAATTTTAAAATAAAAAAAAAATATATAATTAACAAAATATGTCATGATGGTTGGAAAAAAAATTATGTTAACCATTTGAAGATGATCTGACATGTTGACCAAATAAGAAAAAGTGATTAACTAAGTCAATTTGTGCTTAAGTCATTAATCAGTCACTAAATTATTTTTACGTGGCCATTGTCTCAAGTTGTGTAAGCATATGTTTTTTTAACACTTCTCCCTACTCTAATTCGAACTTAAATTTGAACAAAAATTCAAGGTCAATGTATCTGTTATTTTTTTTCGAAAGAGTTTAAAATATTACGTAAAAATTAGAACTTGTAAAAATACAAAGTGGCAAATGGGTTTGAATTTGGTGTAGTATTGTATTAAATGAAGTAAGAGAATGATATCGATAAAAGAAGTGGAACTTATTTTCATTTCTATCATAAAGTATTATTGAGTATATCAATTTACAAGCATATTATATTTTAATTGTCGATCATAAATTGGTTAAGATTATCTTCAATTTAAACCAACCACTTAATTTGTTGAACACTATGTTAAATTCATTTATAAGATAATAAAAATGTACTCAATTGAAATTGAAATTAAAATAAAGAACACTAAGCTCAATTTTTATTAATAACTTACGAAAAAACTACACCTAAATCCACTTGCAAGTGGTGAGCAAATTAGCAAATATACAAGCACATCCATGGATTCATTCACCCCAAAACTCTGCTACATAAACTTGACAAACTCATCTTGATCAATGAGTTCGTCTCCATTCAAATCAACTGCATTAACCATTCTTTTACATTCCCCCAAATCTTTCTCTAAACACAGACATTTTAACACCTACAACTCTCTTGCCTGTAAAAACCCATCTGCGTTATCATCAAACACTTGGAAGGCATTCTTCACCTCTGCCAAACTGGGTGGTTCCTTTTCAAACAATTATGCAATTTCCTCCTTTCCAAACACCTCATTCAACCCTTTACCATTCGAGTCAAGTGTATCACTTACTCTTAAATTTCTCATCACCATTACCACTTCTTCTTTGCTTAATCTTACATTTTGAATATTGCAGTTTGAACTCTGCTTTAGTGGTTCAAAAGTAGTAGGTCTATTTGAGGTGTAAGCCTTCAAATTCTAGAAGACAAAGTTACACATAGAGTGGAAGTAGAACAAGAAAAATAAGAGAAAATGAGTCCGTGATCACCTTGATTACCTAACACATTTCCCACAATGTACCATCGACCATGTATAGCAATAACTTCAAACTGAATATCAGATTCCATTAAACTTCACTGTCTTTACCTCTACAGATAACACATACCAAACATAACCATGACTATGCAAAATGAGACCCCATGCAACAAATTTGAGTTGCAGAACCCCAAGAGTTCATGCAAAATGGAATATATGATATATCCATCACCAAACACACTTATTAACTCAAATAAAAAAAATTCCCAGATCATGGTCCAAGGCTGCATTCATAGCAACATGTCTTCCTCAAGGCCCAAGTTCTTGCAGGCAACATCAGAGCTGTAACACACAAATGTAAAATTTATTCTCTGGTTTACACTCCATAATTGTTAAGATATCCATATGTTTGGCATGCACATAAGGAATAGAGAACAGGCTAGCAAAACCCATCTCTGTATAGATAGTATTAGCCAGAAAAACAATAATAACAAGCTGCAGAAGCACAGTATATCAATGACAGAAAGGCCTAAATTATTGTTGCTATTATTGATCATATTGATACTTCTTACAAATGGTTATTTGTACAAATGATATGTGTGCATTTGCTCCTTCAAGGAAGAGAAAACAAGTTTAACGAAAACTACCACATAATTTACATCATTTCTTTAGTTGCCAGCCTCAGAGAGATCAAGAATTTCAAGCCAACTGCCAATAACAATTTTTCCATAGCCAAGAACCATTTTCTAGAATGTTATCTTTCACATATCAATCCATAAACAAGAAATGGAATCTGTTGAATGCAATATTCAACCTTCCAAACAAAAAATCGAAATCCAAGCAGAAATCACAAGCAGAAATCACAGGCAGGAACCAGAGCAAATCACAGTGCAAATATAGCAAGAAATCGATACCCAAGCAGAAATCACAGACAGGAAATGTAACAACTCCATTTATGTAAATGTAAATTTTTTTTTATATTTGTAAAATTCCATGAAGTTATTGCTACTTTATTTTTAACCACTTAACTCGTAAAAATAATCACTTTAACCAAGCATAATTGTTATTAACAGTGATACAATACTGAGTTTCCATACACACCATTATTTTACAAACTACACACCATTATTTTACAAACATTTGTACAAAGATACATATTAGCTCTAATCATCTATGTTGACTACTTCCGGGGACACTGGTGCGGGTGGCACCTCCACCAGAATCTCAGTCACATCTACGACAGATACATCTGAAATAACTGGTAGTTGCCCAAGGTAGGGCACCTCGATCCAACGTACGGAAATAATAAGTGTCATAGAGAAAATCTGCATATTTATTCTTCTGAACATGATATGGAAATATAGTGAAAATTAAATCCCAGTAAGTTCAACAATAAATCATAATTTACCATCAATATAGTTCATCATCTCATGTTCAGCTGTATAAACTACAAAAAATATCTTTGGTCACATGAATGCATTATATCTATGCACATAAGAATCATACAATAATGATATGTATGACAGGATTAACTATTTTCAGAATATCATATGATGGCCATCAACTATTCTCATTTCAAGCTACCCCAGTCAGGGTGAGTATCTTCTACTCTCCGGTACAGGCTTTTCTCGCTCCGTCCGACATGGCCCACTTTCTCTTTCTTTTCTTATTAATATGATCATAGCCGTTGGTAGGGCTTCCCCTACTGGTGCACTACACGAATTGCCATGTGACCGTGCTCATTTCTTTTCTTTTCATAATAGTAGCCAAAAATATGCTTTCAATAACAAGTATGTTCATCAAAATATAACTATTACCATAAATCATTGGTAATCATGCCATGAACATAACCATTTCAAATATCACTTTATAAAATATTTCCATATCAGAATTTTATACTTAAGATGGTAAGAAGTTCATACAATGGCAATGGCTATGGCATATACTAGTCATTTATTATTTTCATTTATAAGATTCGTCTTCTTTTTTAAATATTAATTTCATCTCTTCATTTTCTTTATGCTTGGCCTTTAGTCAATTTCTTCTTATTTATATAATTTCTAACACATGTTCTTACAAATTTATAGAGCATTTTTCTCCATTTTGATTTCTACTATTACCCTATAGTTAAAGAGGTTCATCTAGAGTAGAAAAATATTGAAAATAGGTTTCACTAGCTTCCAACACGGTCTGGCCATATTCCAGGACACGGCCATGCTTTAAAAATACTTCAAATGTACTCAAAAATAGCCCCGAACACGGCTAGCCTGTGCTTGAAGCACCCAGAACATGGCCTGGCCGTGCTCTGTGACCTTTGCTCACTAATCAGAGCATAACTTCCTCATTTTAACTCCAATTTAGGTGATCTTGGTGTCTTTGGAAAGCTAAGAAAAGTTTCTAAAACTATTATGTTAATCATATCAGCAAAATAGTAATAAAGCTTGGTGTTATTACTCCCTTAAATACAATATTATTTCTTCTCGGGTAGGTTCTAACCTTTACTTACTAATCTGACTATATCTCCCACATAAGAATTCTAAATTAAGTGATTCCAGTGGTTAAACATCCATGACACATAAATATATAATTCATATGTTAACCATTTATTTTAAGTCCTTATAGAATATTTCTAGAAATTAAAACACCAAAGCTATCCTAACATATTCTTCCCTGATTAACCATTTTCTGACCTTTGTTTACTAATCGGAACATATCTACCTCATATGAACTCTAAATTGAATGATTCCAGTGGCTACAAATCCGTGACACATATAGCTATAATGCATATGTTAACTATTTATTTTAATTCTATACAGATAATTCCCAGAAATTAAAATACAGAAACTATCCTAACATATTCTTCCCTGATGAACCATTTTCTGACCTTTGACTACTAAGCGGACCATATCTACCTCATATGGACTCCAAATTGAATGATTCCAGTGGATAAAAATCCGTGACACATATATCTTTAATTCTTATGTTAACCATTTATTTTAATTCCTTATAGATTGTTCCCGGAAATTAAAACACCGAAACTTAAAATTCTGCCAACCATAGCCATACCCATGCAGAACTATCTACACCAACCTAAGTATTCAAATATACATCACATGCAAGATCAATATGTAACATGATATAGCAACATCCATGACCAATCATCAAAGTTTTAAGATCAAAATCTCATATAAATATTATAAGTTTCAAAAGTTTTCTTCAAAAAGAAATATTGTTAAACTTACCTAAGAATCTCCCTAACTTACTTAGTGAATTGGTTTTCTTGTTTCCTCTTGAAAGAAGTAGCAAGATTCCTCCCTTCCCTTAGCTTTTCTAGCAGCTTAGGAAAGAGAAGGAGGGTGAATTTTTGAACCTCAAGAATGAAGAAGAAAAATGGATTCAAGTGGAGATTAAGGTAACTTACCTTGAGTACTTAGCCTTATAAACTTCTCCTTCTTCTTCCTTCATTTCTTCTCCTCTCTTTCTCTCCTTTCCTCACTCTATCTTGCTTCTATTTCTTTCTCTTCCTCACTTGGACGAAATTAAAATGTTGTAGGGGTGGGTTTTGCTTATATAGACCACCAAATAATACACCTTTCATGATCATGGGTCTACCTTATCACAATTAGGATACACTTTGTGGAATTTTTGGAAAACAAACAACTTATGTTCTTGTCTTCCTCTTCCTTAGTCAAGATATGCATAGGAAAAGGAGATTTGTATTTTGAAAATTATGATGATATGTTCTTAAGACAAGGGACAAGGTCCCTTTGATTTAGGGATTCATTTCCATTTTTTTTTTGTCTTAAACAAGTATGATAGGTTTGCCTTTTTATGTGGCAAATTTCTAGCCCTTGAATCTCTATTATTTGGTTGATATTATTTGTGTGGGATAGGAATGTTTTGTCCTTATGCCATGTATTATCATACCACTTGCTAAAATTATGAGTGTAGGATATAGATGTTTTTGTCCTAAAGCCTTGTATTATCATGCTACTTGCCAAAATGATGAATGTAGAATCACACCACTTGCTAAATTTTTGTCTTAATGCCATGTAACTTATTCTTTATTATTATTACATTATTATATCATCACCTAATTTATTTTATTTTATTTTTCCTCTTGGATTTGGACTTATTCCTACCCATTATGGGCTTTTTCCTACCCATTTTCTTTGCTTTGGATAAAATTCTACCTTTCTTGGAAGGCTTGGTTATATTTTCATAATTTTTGTGCTAATGGTCCAATTACTATATCCTAGTCCAAGTCTATGTTTTATTTCTTGCTTAGGTTATCCAATGGGCTAGCTAGAAACTTATGTGAAGTGGAAAAACTCTATATGAAGTGTCCATAGGTAAAAGCCCAATGTATGGGTAAAGATTTTAAACTTAGTAACTCTAGTTCTTGAATTAGGAAAAATTACCCTAATCCAATGTTCTTGAAAATTTAAGACCTTTACTTGTTTCTAAAAATTTATCTTCCTTATCCAAGAATTTTGCATCTCTTTAGTATGTTCTTTCTAATTTTTTCCTATTAGGTTTTCCCTCTTTATTTGTTCTTTTAATGTTAGAAACATTTTCTATGCATATACATAAGGTGAAGAATTTCTAAGGATTATATTTCCTTAGATATCTAAAATATTGTCTAATAAACTTTATTTCCTTAATTATCAATAAAAGAAACGAAATTAAGGATGTTACATTTCTCTCCCCCTAAAAGAAATTTTGTCTTCAAAATTTCAGAAATTACCTAATAAGAACAATTGCGGATATTTCTTCCTCATGACTTCTTCCAGCTCCCAAGTTGCTTCTTCTGGAGTCAAACCTTCCCATAACACCTTAACAAGGGGAATGGTTTTATTTCTCAGTTTCTTTACGTCAGTGTCAAATATGGATGCAGGTACTAGCTGGTATGTCATGTTCTCCTTTATTTGGATTGGTTCATCCTGTATTACATATGATGAATCTGGAAGATACTTCCGCAGCTATGATACCTGGAAAACATTATGCAGGTTAGATAAATTAGGTGGGAGAGTAACTTGATATGTTGATGTCCCTACTTTCTTCAGAATTTGGTAGGGTCCCAAAAATCACAGACTTAGCTTTCTTGTTTTGAGAGACCTACCAACTCCAGTAGTCGGGGAAAGTTTTAGAAATACATGGTCTCCTTCCTCAAACTCTAGAGGTCTATGTCTCTTATCATAGTAACTCTTTTGCCGACTCTGAGCTGTAAGTATTTTGTCTCGTATCATCCTGATTTGTTCAGTGGTTTGTTGAACTAGATCAGGACCCAACAAGTTCTTTTCTCCTACCTCAAACCAACATAGTGGAGATCGGCACTTTCTACCGTATAAAGCTTCATAGGGGGCCATCTTAATACTAGAGTGATAACTATTATTATAAGCAAACTCTACTAAAAGTAGGTACTTATCCCATCCTTTACCTTGCTCTATCACATAGGCCCTCAACATATCTTCTAAGGTTTAAATGGTGCGTTCTGTCTACCCATCAGTCTGAGGATGGTAGGCAGTACTAAACCGCAACTGAGTACCAAAAGCTTCCTGCAACGCCTTCCAAAACCTCGATGTGAACCTCGAATCTCTATCAGAAACGATATTTAAGGGAATTCCATGCAGTCTAACTATTTCCTGGACGTACAATTGGGCTAATTTATCCAGTGAATAGTTAATTTTTATGGGCAAAAAGTGAGCAGATTTGGTTAATCTGTCAATTATTACCCAGATAGAGTCATGTCCCACTGAAGTCTTAGGTAATCCCATAACAAATTCCATTGAGATACTGTCCCATTTCCATTTAGGGATCTCAAGAGGTTGTAGAAATCCTACTGGCTTTTGATGCTCCACCTTCACTTTTTGACAAATGAGACATTTCGCCACAAACTCAGCAATGTCCTTTTTTATCCCTGGCCACCAATACATCCTTTTTAAATCCTGGTACATTTTAGTGCATCAAGGATGGACTGTGTATTTACTTTGATGTGCTTCCTGCATGATCTTAGTCTTCAACTCTCGTTCTTGAGGGACACAAATCCTTCCCTGATACATGATTGCTCCATCTTCCATGACAGAAAAATTACCTTGGTCTTTATGATCCTGTAAGTATTGGTCGTGAGCTTGAGCCTCTTTGATCTGGGCTCTAAGGTCACACCCTATACTTAAACCATTAATGACTAGATTCTTTGGAGTAAGAGTAGTGGCTAGCTTCAAATTTCGAAACTCCTCTAGCATCTGCATCTCATACACCATCATCTGACCCATGTGCAGAGATTTTCGACTCAAGGCATCTGCTACAATATTCGCCTTTTCGGGATGATACTTTATCTCAAACTTGTAGTTATTGAGGAATTCTACCCATCTTCGTTGCCTCATATTTAACTCCTTCTGATCAAAGAGGTATTTAAGACTCTTATGATCACAATATACTTTAAAGGTTGTCCCATATAAATAGTGTCGCCAAATCTTTAAGGCAAACACCACTGCCGCTAATTCAAGATCATGGGTTGGATAGTTTCCTTCGTGGGTCTCAGTTGTCTAGAGGCATAAGCAACTACTCTCTTATCTTGCATCAGCACACATCTTAGCCCTTTCTTTGAAGCGTCACTATACACTTCAAAATGTCCTGTGGGGTCTGGAATAATTAAAACAGGAGGAGTGGTTAGTCTTGTCTTCAGCTCCTGAAAACTAGCTTCACATTGATCAGTCCATTTGAAAGGACTTCCTTTCCTGGTCAATTTAGTCAATGGCAAGGATATACGAGAGAAGTTTTGTATAAATCTCCTGTAGTATCCTGCCAAACCTAGGAAACTTCTGACTTCTGTAACCATCTTTGGTCTCTCCCACTTAATCACTACTTCCGTCTTGATAGGATCTACGGCTACCCCTCTATTAGAGATGACATGTCCAAGAAACTTAACCTCTGACAGCCAAAATTCACACTTTTCCAATTTGGCATATAACTTTTTCTCTTTCAGCACTTACAGTACGATTCGAAGATGTTGTTGATGTTCTTTCTCACTCTTAGAATATATCAAGATGTCATCAATGAACACTACACAAATTGATCTAGGTAGGGTCGAAAAATGTGATTCATGTAATCCATGAAAATTTCAGGTGCATTCGTCAACCCGAAGGGCATTACGAGAAACTCATAGTGCCCATACCTAGTCTTGAAGGCAGTTTTTGGTACGTCCTCCTCCTTGATCCTAATCTGATGATATCCTGACCTCAAGTCAATTTTAGAAAAGATGGAGACTCCCTTCAATTGATCCAATAAGTCATCTATCCTAGGGAGATGGTACTTGTTTTTGATAGTCACTTTATTCAACTGTCTGTAATCTATGCATAGTCTCAAGCTCCTGTCTTTCTTCTTAATAAACAATACAGGAGCTCCCCAAGGTGATACACTCAGTCTAATGAATTGCTTGTCTAATAGTTCCTCCAACTGCTTCTTGAGTTCTTATAGTTCCTTCGAGGCCATTCGATATGGTGCAATAGAGATAGGCCCTGTCCCAGGTAGGAGATCAATAGAGAACTCTATCTCTCTCTTGGGAGGTAAGCCTGGAATATTTGATGGAAATACTTCAGGAAACTCGTTGGCTATTGGGATTTCATTAAGCTTCAATTCGACTTCTAGGTTTGATAAATACAAGAGAATGTATCCAAGTACTCCATTCTTCAACTCCCTATTAACTTGATTGGCATTTTGCATCAATAACTGGACCTCCTCTTTCGGAGTAGGAGGTAGAAATTCAACGGTCTTGTTATAACAATTCAATAAGACTCTATTTTTAGACATCCAGTCTAACCCTAGAATGACCTCAATACCTCTTAAAGGTAAACAGACGAGGTCTATAGAAAAAGTTTTCTCCTGGATGGTGACTTGACAGTCTTTACATACAGAGGAAGTTAATACCCGTTCCCTTGTAGGGGTTACTACGGATAGCTCATAGGGAGTTTCAGAAATAGGAAACTGAAACTTCCTAATACATTCTTCCGATATAAATGAATGACTAGCACCAGAGTCAAATAACACCATAAGAGCAAATCCATAGATATAGCATGTACCTTGAATCAGAAGATTGAGCTGCCTCTTGGCCACTCAGGGTGAAAACCCTTCCTTTCACCTGAGGCCTCTGTTTTGGCTGCTTCCCTACATTCTGTGGGCATATTCTCGCAAAATGTCACTTCTGTCTGCAATTGAAGTAGACATCTTGTCTTATGTAGCATGGCCAGTTACCATGCACGCGTACGCACTTAGCGCACTTGACTGGGGCAAGGTCTTGTTGAAAAGGTCTAGGATCCGCAGTCAATGGCCTCTTACCAGCTCCATATCCACTTCTTTTCATGTTCTTTCCAGGGTTGGGAAAATTTTTCTTCCTCTTCCATAGATTTTGCCTTTACTTCTCATCCTCCACTGCCCTTAAACTCTTTTCTAGGAGTCTGCATTTATTTATCAGAGGTACAAACTCCCTGATCTCCATAGCTATAACAGCATTCTTTATCTCCAGGTTTAGTCCCGCTTCGAACTTAACCGTCTTCCATGCTTCATCTGGGTTATATCGCAGATAAGAGGAGAACTTAGATAGCTCCTCGAACCTTGCGATATACTGGTCCACGGTCATGCTGCCTTGCCTGAGTTAGAGAAATTCAATCTCTTTCTCTGCCCGTACAGTAGTTGGAAAGTACTTTTCAAAAAAAATGTCCTTGAACACTTGCCAGGTGATCTGTCTTCCCTGATGAGCTAAAAGTTCTCTAGCTCCACGCCACCAGTATTCTGCTTCATCCTTTAACATATATGCAGCAAAAATAACTTGCTGCTCCTCAGTACAGCCCATCACTTCAAAGATTTTCTCTAATTCCCTTATCCACCTTTCGGCTACTGTTGGGTCATAGCCACCTTAGAAACAAGGTGGTCTAGTCCTCAGGAACTTAGATATGCCATTATATTTTCTAGCCATCCGGTTGTTAGCACCATTCTCACCATTTGGGTTATTAGCATTCTTGAGATATTGTAAAATTTGGTTGGTGGTCATGACTTGGTCTCGAATTACCGTGGCCAGGTTGTGTAGGGTTTTCTCTGCATTGGTTGCTGGATTCCTCCTTGGTGGTGCCATTTCCTACTATGGCAAAAACAAAGTTATGCTACTATTGAGGTGATCAAGCCCAATAGTTAGTTCAAAAATATTTAATAACAGTCATAACACCACCTCGGCATATAGATAGGAAAAACTAGTAATTTCTTACCTATATGAATCACTGATCCCTTACACAGCACAACCACAACATACTCAAGACACTATAAGATCAATTCAGATAACCATCCACCCACTGGCCATCTAGGATCGACCTGTTCTGATACCAATTATGTAACAACTCCATTTATGTAAATGTAACAATTTTTTTTTATATATTTGTAAAATTTCATGAAGTTATTACTACTTTAATTCTAACCACTTAACTCATAATAATAATCACTTTAACCAAGCATAATTGTTATTAACAGTGATACAATACTGAGTTTCCATACACACCATTATTTTACCAACATTTGTACAAAGATACATATTAGCACTAATCATCTATGTCGACTACTTCTGGGGACACTGGTGCGGGAAGCACCTCCACTGAAATCTCAGTCACATCTATGACAGATACATCTGGAATAACTGGTAGTTGCCAAAAGTAGGGCACCTCGATCCAACGTACGGAAATAATAAGTGTCATAGAGAAAATCTGTATATTTATTCTTCTGAACATGATATCGAAATATAGTGAGAATTAAATCCCAGTAAGTTCATTAATAAATCATAATTTTCCATCAATATAGTTCATCATGTCATATTCAACTGTATAAACTACAGAAAATATCTTTGGTCAGATGAATGCATTATATCTATGCACATAAGAATCATACAATAATGATATGTATATCATTTCTTCATTTTCTTTATGCTTGTCCTTTAGTCAATTTCTTCTTATTTATATCATTTTTAACACATGTTCTTACAAATTTATAGAGCATTTTTCTCCAATTTGATTTCAACTATTACCCTATAGTTAAAGAGGTTCATCTAGGGTAGAAAAATGTTGAAAATAGGCTTCACCAGCTTCCAACACGGTCTGGCCATGTTCTAGGACACGGCCATGCTTTAAAAATACTTTAAATGTACTCAAAAACAGCCTCGAACATGGCTAGCCTATGCTTGAAGCACCTAGAACACGGCCTGGCCGTGCTCTCTGACCTTTGCTCACTCATCAGAGCATAACTCCCTCATTTTAACTCCGATTTAGGTGATCTTGGTGTCTATGGAAAGCTAAGACAATTATATAAAACTATTATGTTAATCATATCAAAAAAATAGTAATAAATCTCGGTGTTATTACTCCCTTAAATACAATATTATTTCTTCTCAGGTAGGTTCTAACCTTTACTTACTAATTTGACTATATTTCCCTCATAAGAATTCCAACTTAAGTGATTCCAGTGGTTAAACATCTGTGACACATAAATATATAATTCATATGTTAACCATTTATTTTAAGTCCTTATAGAATGTTCCCAGAAATTAAAACACCGAAGCTATCCTAACATATTCTTCCCTGATTAACCATTTTCTGACCTTTGTTTACTCATTGGAACATATCTACCTCATATGAACTCTAAATTGAATGATTCTAGTGGTTAAAAATCCGTGACACACATAGCTATAATTCATATGTTAACCATTTATTTTAATTCCATATAGATAATTCCCAGAAATTAAAATACAGAAACTATCCTAACATATTCTTCCCTGATGAACCATTTTCTGACCTTTGACTACTAATTGGACCATATCTACCTCATATGGACTCCAAATTGAATGATTCCAGTGGATAAAAATCCGTGACACATATATCTTTAATTCTTATGTTAAAAATTTATTTTAATTCCTTATAGATGGTTCCCAAAAATTAAAACACCAAAGCTTAAAATTCTGCCAAGCATAGCCACACCCATGCAGAACTATCTACACCAACCTAAGTATTCAAACAGACATCACATGCAAGATCAATATCTAACATGATATAGCAAAATCCATGACCAATCATCAAAGTTCTAAGATCAAAATCTCATATAAATATTATAAGTTTCAAAAGTTTTCTTCAAAAAGAAATATTGTTAAACTTACCTAAGAATCTCCCTAGCTTACTTAGTGAATTGGTTTTCTTGTTTCCTCTTAAAAGAAGTAGCAAGATTCCTCCCTTCCCTTAACTTTTCTAGCAGCTTAGGTAAGAGAAGGAGGGTAAATTTTTGAACCTCAAGAATGAAGAAGAAAAATGGATTCAAGTGGAGATTATGGTAACTTACCTTGAGTACTTAGCCTTCTAAACTTCTCCTTCTTCTTCCTTCCTTTTTTCTCCTCTCTTTCTCTCCTTTCCTCACTCTACCTTGCTTCTATTTCTTTCTCTTCCTCACTTGGACGAAATTAAATGTTGTAGAGGTGGGTTTTGCTTATATAGACCACCAAATAGTACACCTTTCATGATCATGGGTGTACCTTATCACAATTAGGATACACTTTGTTGAATTTTTGGAAAACAAACAACTTATGTTCTTGTCTTCCTCTTCCTTAGTCAAGATATGCATAGGAAAAGGAGATTTGTATTTTGAAAATTATGACGATATGTTCTTAAGATAAGGAACAAGGTCCCTTTGATTTAGGGATTCAGTTCCATTTTTTTTGTCTTAAACAAGTATGATAGGTTTGCCTTTTTAGGTGGCAAATTTCTAGCCCTTGAATCTCTATTATTTGGTTGATATTATTTGTGTGGGATATGAATGTTTTGTCCTAATGCCATGTATTATCATACCACTTGCTAAAATTATGAGTGTAGGATATAGATGTTTTTGTCCTAAAACCTTGTATTATCATGCCACTTGCCAAAATGATGAATGTAGAATCACACCACTTGCTAAATTTTTGTCTTAATGCCATGTAACCTATTCTTTATTATTATTACATTATTATATCATCACCTAATTTATTTTATTTTATTTTTCCTCTTGGATTTGGACTTATTCCTACCCATTATGGGCTTATTCATACCCATTTTCTTTGCTTTGGATAAAATTTTACCTTTCTTGGAAGGCTTGGTCATATTTTCATAATTTTTGTGCTAATGGTCCAAATACTATATCCTAGTCCAAGTCTATGTTTTATTTCTTGCTTAGATTGTCCAATGGGTTTGCTAGAAACTTATGTGAAGTGGAAAAACTCTATATGAAGTGTCCATGGTAAAAGCCCAATGTATGGGTAAAGAATTTAAACTTAGTAACTCTAATTCTTGAATTAGGAAAAATTACCCTAATCCAATGTTCTTGAAAATTTAAGACCTTTACTTGTTTCTAAAAAATTATCTTCCTTATCCAAGAATTTTGCATCTCTTTAGTATGTTCTTTCTAATTTTTTCCTATTAGGTTTTCCCTCTTTATTTGTTCTTTTAATGTTAGAAACATTTTCTATGCATATACATAAGGTGAAGAATTTCTAAGGATTATATTTCCTTAGATATCTAAAATATTGTCTAATAAACTTTATTTCCTTAATTATCAATAAAAGAAACGAAATTAGGGATGTTACAGGAAACCAAGCAGAGATGCCTAAACCAAGTAGAGAGGGAATCAATACCATAGTAAACCAAACAGGAAAATCAAAATATAGGATGAAATCGATACCCCCAAATACAGGTAGAAATCAATACCCAAATACCCAAGGATTCTCAACAGAGTAGCAATGGTGGGAGAAATTGACAGAACAAAACTATACAGAGGGAGAAATCGATGCTTACCTCGGCTGATGGAGAGCAACGGTGGGAGAAGGCTCGTTCTCGGCTTGACGATGAAGTGGCGTTCTCGAGGAGGAAGGAGGTCGAGGGCGAAGATGATGAGGACCGAGAGTGCGTCTTCTAAGGGAGGAGCTCCAGGGTGAGGGAGGAGATTGAGAGATCGGGCGAGCAAGCTGAAGGGTGAGGAGCTCAGGTGAGGTTGAGGACGAGGAAGGCAAGAGAGCCGAGGGTGAGGGTGAGGAAGGCGAGAGAGCTGAGAGTGAGTGAGCTCGAGATTTTGAGGGAGCTCGGGGTAAGGCTGAGATATCCGGTCTCTAACCCAAGTGTAGAGCCAGGATAGAACTTTGCATTGAAGAACAGGATAGGATAGAAAGTGAGATAATATTATCATATCCGATGAGTTCTCCAAACATAAAATAGCAATAGGATAGGATATATTATCCTATCCTATTGCTGTTATCTGGTGCCCCAAACGAGCCCTTAGGGGAACGCTCTAGAACTCCTTGGAGGCAGTCTAAATAATGCATTAAACTGGGCTAATAATAAATTATAAGTAGTACCGAGTAATATGAAGTTAATGAGGCCTTTATGAACGATGGGATCTTGAAACAAGACCATGTTAACTGAATTGAAAAATTTCAATGTAGTCTTGACATAGGTTGGGTAATGGAGTCATATAAATGCTGCCGACCCAATGCTATAAACTAGATATCGGACATCAGTCAAAATGCCTAATTAGTCTAAACACTCCTTATCTATATAAATGATACTCAACATTCCCTGTTTTACAAGTGTATCGTATCGTACCCATTGATTACCATCAATAAACATGATACCATATTCGTTCAATTGACGAGTGAGTTAGAATGGTCTTTAGGCTGGTCCTCTATGAGGTTGGTGGCATTAGAAGGAACTTTGGCCAGTTCAGGCTCTTTTGGGGCCATTCAGAATTATATATGATAACTTTTAAAAGTGAATGGGATGAATAATCACTAGAACCAATAATTTCAAACTGATAATCCACACCAATTCAACAATGATAAACAAGAGCACTTTAACTTATAATTTAGCACAATTTATATTAGAATAACAATGCGAAGGTAGAATAGTCTAGACGTAACAAAATTATGGGAATGCAGGCCCAGAAAAATTATCTAGCAATTAGATAAGGAAAATATCAGTCCCAAGGGATCAAATATGCAGAGCAATAGGGTAGCCGAGCAAAGCTGAGCAACCTAAGACTACATGCACCAATTAGAGATCCAAAATCCTATAAAATTAGGTACTAGCAGAATTCAGGAATACAATTCTATCACTAGTGTTACAATTTCGAAAAATCAACTAGAAATTGGTAATGTAAATTAGTTAATAAGCAGCCAGAATCAGAAAATTCAAAACAATACTCTATGTAATTGAATTCCAAACAAGGTAATCTAGGTTAAACTAGTAATGACAAGATCAGAATAATTTAGCACAGACAAATCCAATTCCAACTCAACCAAAAATTATTAGGAAATTAGAAATAAAAAAAGAGAGACCATAATTACCTAATGGGGGTATTATGTATGGAGGCATGGATGAGGTTGGGAGAAGCTTATGGAATGAGGGGGTGGATTGGGAATTGGGTTAGGGTGGGTGCTACGGTTGGTGAGAAGATGAGATGTTGGAGAATTTTGCTAGAGGATGGCTGTGTTTTGGGGCCTTGGGTAAGGGTGGAGAGAGGGTTACGGTTAAGGGGTTGGGGAAAAAAACGTATAGTGGATGGAGTGGATGGGAGTTAGGGACGAGGGAGAGGGAGAGCATAGATGGGGAAAAAACTTGAGAGGGTGAGGGGTGGATTCAGGCACAAGTAAAGGGATGAATTATGTTGGATGGGGGTATGGGTTGGTCGTGTGGTGGTTAAGTTACAGTGGGGGAGAGGGATGTCACGGCCCAGATTCCTAAGCATATGACTGGCACGAGAGTGAGGGTTAGCTCACCTCGTAAGCCTAAACTTATAGAACATATCGTCAACCATAAAAATCCAAACAATTCAAAATGTTTAAAACTTTGAAAATTTTCCATAAAGCTTTCCTTTTAAATGGTTCAACAATAAAACATCATATTTCGAAAACATGGCCATTCTTTTCTTCATTCAATAGAATCCAATAGTTGACACAAAATCTTAGCAAAAACTTGTATTTAACATAATTAAAACTATCATACTCATTTATATACAAAAGTGTTGAGAAAAAATAATGTAATTATCACGCATGAGAAGTAGGGATCCTGCCTGCGGTAATGTAGAGCAATTGTAGAGTACAAATACATAAGATGACAAGAAACTAAGGTCATCAGGACAAATTTGGGCTCACCTAGGACATCCTATAGTTAGCGCACGTCCTCGGTTCTAACCTTATCTGGAAACATTTAAAAGATGGGGTGAATCTTGTGACTTTGTGAGTAGATAACATATACTATAGAGGATCAGGATACAACAACAATAACCAAGCATTTTCCCATTAGGTGGGTCAGCTACATGGATCAATGTTGTGTGTATTTCACTAAATAACTGCAAGCGCACTGCGTAGCTGTAGCTAGTCCGGCAAGTACGGGTCATATCCCACAGAGAACAATGTCAACTACTAGAATTTCACAAAATATGCTATCTAAATCGATGTAATCCGATGGAAGTTTGTCACAATTAAATAAGTAAAGACAATCAATTAAACAAAAGCCTAGGGTTACAGTTCACCACACTTATGATACTCAACAACTAACATGCACCTCTAATTACATTTATCTAAGTTATTGGGGATGGTTTGGCCTTAATTAACTAGCAACCTCTTTCAAGTGTTACTAATCGTACCTAGGTTAATCCAATTGCCTACTTTCGTGGTTCTTAGTTTAACCTAGGTCCATTAAGTTCTATGCCAACCATGGAATACAATTAATCGGTTTTCTCTTGCCCATTAATTGATTCAATCCTAGAGAATCTTAAACTACTTTTGTGATTAAGATATCCCTAATTAACTATTAGGTTCTGGTATTAATCTTCACCTTTCAGTCCATCAATTAATATCCTAAGACGTGATAAATATTGGCTAGACATTCATCAACTCATATAACCAATTCTTAATAGCTAATCCTAATTAACCATGGATAACACAATTAGGGTTCCATTAATTCAATTAGCACAATGTATCATCACAACATAAGTGGGTTTACCAAAACCCTAGATTAAAACTACTCAAGCATAATAGAAATAGAAACTAAAATCAAATTCATTAAACAAACCATAAGTGTTCAATACAATTCAAGAGAAAGGAGTAAAAGTAGAGATGAGTATAGAGATAGAAAGATAAAACCTGGATTGCTGAATGTAATTGGAATACAAGCTTGAATCAATGTAAAATCTATTCTAAGAACATGAATTGAACTTTAATCCTACTCTAAACCTAATCTAACGGTGTTTTCCTAGCCTAAAATTGAGTAGAAGGAGGTCTGAATGTGTTCTCCCTTCTTTGGCTGCGTTTCCCCCTCAATATATAACACTTTGGCCTCTCAAAACCCTAAAAAATACAGTGTGCGCGGACCCGTAGCACGGCTGTGTTCCAAGACATGGCCTGGCCGTGCCTCGGGCTGGATTTTGGGGAGTTTCTATAGCTTTGGCCTAGAACATGGCCTGGTCGTGTTGCATGCCACCAAGCACGGCCTGGTCGTTTTGGGGGCTGCCATGCTCCTTTTTTGCTGATTTTTGGTGGGCGTTCTCCTTGCTTCCTCCTCATCTTGTTCTAAGTCTATTTGGCACTTTGCATGACTGTTTTCCTTTACTTCTTGACCTCTTTTGCTCACCTACAAGCATAAAAACAACCAAAGCAGTATCCAAAGCAAAGCATAACCAAGAGCAGGGAAATAATCACAAGTTTGCTATGAATTAGAGGATAAAATATAGCCATTAATACTCAAAATTCTCCTTTATCAATCAAACATCGCCATAGTAACTTATTATAAATGAGATCAATAGATAGATTGTTAATTGTTAAATCTTTCTTAATAGTTTCACCAATTGTTTTCTTTAGCTTCCCTCTACCTCTAACCATCAGACTGCTCTCCATTTGATCTACTCTTCTTAGTAAGGCTTTTGTCAGTCTTCTCCACACATAGTCAAACCACCTTAAGCGAGATTCCACCATCTTCTCCACAATAGGTGCTACTCTAACTTTCTCTTTAATGCACTCATTTCTAATCATATCTCTTCTAATGTATCCATACATCTATCGCAATATTCTCATCTCTGCAACATTGAGTTTATCTTCATAATGTCTTTTAACTGCTTAACATTCAATACCATATAATATAGCAGGTCTTACAGCTGCACGATAAAATTTTTCTTTAACTATAAAGGATCAGGATAAGCTAAAAAAACAATTTTTTTTTATAAAAATAAACACTTTACAAAGTTCATTATTCAAACATACATAACAATCCTATAACAAAATCTGCTAGACAAACATGCCGAACCCAATGGCAAGTTTAATATGTACGTGATTCTGAAAGTCAAACCATGCTTAAAGTATATAGCTATAAATACTGTTCATTTATATAAAAAATACAGTAATTGTATTAATTGAAGAAATTAATAAAAGAACAACAAGTGAAAGATAAAAAGGCTTGAATAAATCAAACTCCAAAAATGAAGCAAAAATACAAAGAATAAGCATTTTAATACTTCTTTCTGAATCTCATTGAAAAGATAAATAAAAAAAGAAAACATTATCTTCTTTCAACATTGTTTCATCATTAAAAGAAAAAGGTAACTGCAAACATAAACCAATTGGTCTTATTATGCTAAAAGTATGGTTTGAGAAAGAAATTGTGTTTAGACTATAAATTTCAAAGATAAATTTAGTCAAAATGAAATTATCAATAGTTAGAAAATTTTAGAATAATAGGCACAATCAAAAGGTAAATTTAAAAGAAACCAAATCGGTAGAAGGTATTAGTTTTTCTCTAATAAAAAAAGTTCAAAATCCAAAGAAGAATTTTCACTAAAACCAAAACTTAGCAATGATAAACATATAAATTTACAAAAAAATATAATAGAAATCTATGGTAGAAAAATCATGATAAATCCTCATTAATAAAGAAAGAAAAAATAATTTTATTAAGATAACAAAATATAGATGAATAAGAATAGAATAGCTAAAAATAAATCATCTCAATAATTACATAGTAAAACAAGTCTAAATAAATTATTTCAGGGCAGTTTAACATAAATTAATTTAAAACACATTTTTGCTATAAAGTTTGAATCAAATATATAGATATTGAACAACTCTTTTGTCCAAACATATTATTAATTCCAAAGAAATAGATAAATTTGGAACCACTAACTTATTAGACCAACACACACACGTCTCCAAACTATGCTTCCATCATAACATATATCCTTATTTCATAACTACAATGCCAAAAGGAAATATCACTAACCCAGTTATTCAACGTCTATCAATTTATAAAACCTATAACCCCTACTCATACATATGACATACCTCAGACTAACCTCAAAGCATATGTTTGGTATCAAAATTAAAACTCTAAGCATCTCGTGTACCATGGTTATCAACAAGAAAATAAACTACTATCAAATATGGCAGAACAACAATAATCGAAACATATAGCCAAAGCCTTAATTAAAGATTAAATTTGAGAAGGTATATAAAACACATAGAAATAATTCACAATTAAATATAATGTAAAATTAAGTACGATGATTAAAACATAATTAGTAAACCAGTAGTAAACTATTTAACTTTTAAAATCATAACTTTTAGGATGACTCTTAATAAGAACCAAAGCAATAAGACACATAATCCATCAAGGGAAATCACCAGTACTATATACATACACACATTCCATGGTATATCACCATTTTAACTAGACACACAGTCTATATGGATAAATCACTAAGACCATAGAAATACAGTTTACGAGTAAATCACCATATGTTCAAGCATCACACCTATATTTCTTATCTATAACATGAGGCATTTCGACCACTCCTTTCCATATCAATTAATCCTCATGCATTAACCATCACCCGTGGCTAACAACACGCCTGCTAGATAGAGTTACAAGGTACACCTGGGACAGCATATACTGCTACTAGCAAACAGTGTTTTTGAAAAGATTTCACCCCAGAAAAACAATTTAAAAAAATGTAATTCTTAAGGGAAAATAAGAATCAAGGCATTTCCTGTAATCCATTCTTTCCATGAACAAGTTATTCAAATCTAAACATAACTTTCTAAATATTTTCAATAAGCCACTTCATGAGCCTCGTTTCAAAAAACCCAATCTTGTATAAGTAAAACAATACCTCAAAATATATCAAAAGTAAAGTATGATAAAATCAAAATATGTTTTCATGAAACCCTATTTTCAAAATCTTTTGAACACTTCAAGTTCTCAATAAAAAGAATTAAAGCTCATGCCATACACAATCATCTCCCAATTAGAGTTATATATTTACATCCTCTGAGTAGCATTATGAACATACATCTCCCAATTAGCGTTATATGCATACATCCTCCAAATACCATTATGAGTGTACATCTCCCAATTAGTATTAGGAATATACATCTCGCAAACAATCTTTATTATTCATTTCCTATCAAAATTCTATGCTTCAAAGGTATAATTAACTCCAAGGTTCTTAAACCATAACAAATAATATAGTTTTTCTATACAACACTTCAACCATCTAACAAAATTCCAAATTCAAAGTTAAACCGTTTTAGTACAAATTTCAAATAATGCTTGTCCTGTATCCTAAGATTTTATAATAAAAATCATAACTTTTTTGTATAAACATACATGCAAAAGTCAACATCAACCACATAAACTTTAATCAACCATGTACATCTATACAAAACATAGTTTAGAAATTGAAACAATATTGAAATCATGCTACGATATATATTATCTACTCACAAAGCTTGAACCTAGAACTAGAGCAAAGCCTATGACAACTTTGAGAGTCATATTAGAAAAAACAATCCTCGAAAATGATTCTAGAGTGCTCGATCACCTAGGAAACAAATCCATATCGTGAGTATTGTTCACTAATTAGAAACACTGTTCACAGAGGCCTAAAACACTATTCAAAACAACCAAAATATATTCTATAGCTAGAAAATTTTAATCTCTATCATACTATCAATTTCTAAAGGCATCTATGTTAAGAAATTTGAAAAAAGAAGAGCCTCGAAGCATACCCATGAAAACTCACCACATAACTACTATTCATGATGTTTCGAAGAGTTTCTGGCAACTTTTCGATGAAACCAATCGTTGGATTTTGAAGCTCTTGTCACTATGAGTCTAACGACAATTTGTTAATCGGACGTTTGTAGCTCAAGATATCGTGTTTTGAAGGTGAGAGGTGAAAAATCGCATTAGGATAGAAAGGGAGGGAGACAGACGTGTCTCTAGGAAGAAGAAGGCTCCAAATTGTATAAAATTGAGCCAGCATCACGACTCTAACATCCACTGTCTCAAAGCTGGACACATTTGGAGTCATGACACTAACATCCACAGTTGTGATGTGATTTCTTGAGGTCTTGACACTAGGATCTTTTCATAATCTCGCAAAAATATCCAACACAAAAAGTATAGCTATTTGTCTGATCTTTTTATAGCTACCTAAATCACCTCAATCAGTGCTTATATAAGGTAGTTATGACCAAAATAGTTAGCAAAGTTTCAAACCACACCAAACCTCTTTTTTTTTTTATGGTTTTTTCCCATTATCAACCTGATTTCAGCAGAACTAGCGCAAGTACTCAAAATGAAAGTTGTCGCCATATATCTCAGCTTGACATAAAAATGTGAATAATTTCATTTGGAGTCCATATGAGAGAGTTATGCATAAATTGACGAACAAATTTTTGAACCATCTTGAAGCTTCACCTTTTTCTCAACTTCATCACTTTGACTTGTTTCCATCTTGGCTCCAAAACTTTCAAATTCATTTTTTAAACAAATACAAGATCAATAAAAATACTCTAATATAGAAATAACTCAAAATTGATTAAACGATAAGAACATGAAACCATAAAGTCTTATATTCACATTAGAAAACAACATAGGCGATTAAATCCGAAAACATTACACTAAAATCATAAATTTTCTTAATAAAAATTTCAATAACATGAATCATATGAAAACATATATTTATCCATATTAACAATAAAGAATACTCATTAGGGTAAAAAAAATTATTTAGAGCCAAACGTAATGACTTTAAGAGAAACAATAATTTAAAACAGAAGTATATTGTTCATAGCCAAACATAGTTGTTTAAAAACTACAGGATATTACAAGGGAGGTGATGGAGTTTAAGGAAGGAGAAGCATGAGATTGTGGGTAGGGGAGGCTGAAGGAGAAGGACATGAGAATGAGATGTATATCAGGGGTACGAGGGCTAGGGGAACATGGTTTTGAGCACGAGTTAGGATGGGGAGCACGAGAGATGGAAAGAAAGGCAGAATTGGGACAAACATGTGACCACGGGAAAAATTACTTGGGCATAGAGCATAGGATTTCTTGACAACATGGGGAAGCTATGCTGGGTGCTGGGTGACATAGGGCACAGGACATGGGTGAGGGCCAGGTCATGTTCTGGAATAGGGCTTGCCCATGTTGGCTGTGGGAGGACGTTTTGTAGTGGGGAACAGTTGTGTCCTGGGATATATCCTGCTCGTGTTTTACACGAGAATCCATAATTTCTTTAGGGCTTTGGGCACGGCCGTATCTTGGGACACATGTAATGACCCTCAATATAATTGCTTATGTTTACTATTTACTAGTATAGATATAATATGTTATGGTTCATCCCTTAGTACTCAGTTAATATGTGTATGATGGTGCTTAGATATATTTTATCACTCTATATTTTAGTTAATAATGGAAATTGGACTTTTGGAGGTCACCTAACAAAACATTTAAAGCAAAGAGGTTAAGAAAGATGCGAAGTTTTAGGGTGGTTTAGATCTGTCTTCACTTTTTTATGCATAACTCCTACATAAAAACTCTGATTTATGTGATTCTAATTTTGATGGAAATCTAAGACATATATCTACAACATTTATGTTGGTCATTTTTGCTAGTTCTATGGAAATAAGGGTGATAAGGAGCAAAAACCGAAAAATAGAGGTTTAGTGTGGTTTGGAACTTTGTTCACTATTTTAGATATAAATCCCACATATGAATACTGATTAAGGTTATTCAAGTGGATATGGAAATCTAAGACAAGGAGCTACAACTTTCATGTTGGACGTTTTGTGAAATTCTAAAAGAATCCTTGCGTCATGACACTCGACGTGTCTAGTGTCGTGATGGTAGATGTTAAGGTCCCGACCTTGGCTCGATTTTATGCAGTCTGAAGCCTTCTTCCCTAAGAAGCTCCTTTCTCCCTCTCTATGTGATTTTTCTCCCCGACGCTTCAAATAACCATATGTTGAGCTATAGAGCTCCGATTGATGAACAATTTGGATCATTGGATTCACAGCAATGAAAACTTTAAAACTCACCGTTTGGTTTCACTAGAAATTTGCTAGAATCTCGCTGGAATATCGTGAATAGTAGCTACATGGTGAGTTTTCATGGGTTTGCTTAAAAGCTCTTCTTTTCCCAAAATTTCTTACCATAAATAGCCTTAGAAATGGATGTGATAAATATGAGAGTTTTATGATTATAGGATAGTTTTCCAACCACTGCGAACATTATGTTCAGCCGACATGAATAATGATTTCATTATTTTGGGTAGAAATTGACTTTTCAAAGTTATTTTTCTAGGTTTTGAGATATCACAAGACCAAGTCCAACATCGATTTAGTCGTTACGCTTTGGAATTGTTTGAAGGGGGATCAACTACCTTGAATCCCTAGCATTGTTAGTAGATAGTACTTATTATAACCTATTTTTAGTGTTCTTTTAATAATGTCCATAGCCCTATTTTTTGAAATATTGATTTCATTTGAAAACCAACAATTTGATTGATAGTTCATTGAAAGTACTTAAGAGACTTTAACACTATCTTGAAATTATTTCTATTATATGGCTCTTGAATAAAGCTTAGGAATGTAGGACAAGCATCGTATACATTTTAATTCTCCATTGATACTGATTAAAATTGATTGAGAATAACTAAATTTGTGTTGAATCATGATGATCTAATTTCATTTGGATTGATGGATGATTGTACGAGGCATATGGATGGGCCTACAGATAGAAAAGTGTTAATGATGTTTGAATGGTTGATAACTAGTGTTGATCAATGGCGATATGTTTTTCATGAAATATTATGAACTTTTATTTATTTTCTTGTATTTCATTGATGTTTTCTTTATCGCACCTTATAATGGAATCTAAATCGGAAACCCTTCAAGCTAGTATCAATGAGTGCTAGCTTTGATGCACTTGGAGTTCTATGTAACAGGATTTTTCTTGATGGATTATGTAGGCTTTAGTTTAATGGATTGTGTAGAATTTTACCTGATGGAATATAGGTTTTCAATCTGATAGATGGTGATTATCCCTTCCTTTGTTGTATACTTGGGAAACAATGATGGTTTTGATATAAAGTCCTCCAATTTGTGAAAATCATCAAACTTATTTCAATTAATCATTTTCTATATTGTTGATATGCATTCTTTATTTCCATAAGAGACTATTAACTTTCTTTAATAAATAAAATTTTAATTTGAGACCCAGTAATTAGTTTAAGGTTTGGTTTATAATTATTTATGGAAGATTTTAACATTTTCATAACATATAATCTTTCTTGTGTTTATGCCTTTTAGTATTGAATTTAATTTATGTTAATCCTTTAAATTTAAGATTTATATTACTTTCAAGTTTTCTTGCATTTAACCATTATGTGTGAAAACAAAACTCATGCCATGGTTGTCTTGTTTTTGTTATAATAAGGATTACTTACTCATTGGGTTGTATACTCACCTTGTAACGACCGTTTATATATATATATATATATATATATATATATAGCGATTGATAACACATTTCAAGTAGCAAACCATACACATTTATATAAGCAGCTAATATTCCATCATCATAATATCTGAACTACATCATAGATTAATATTTATACATAAGCGACACTCAGACACATAACTAGATCAACTTAACATGAACCCTATACTGCACATCTACCCTGGGTGTAAAGGGTGGAGGAGGTGGTGCTAGCATCAGGATCTGTACAAGGCATCGTTATCTATTGGATCTTCTATGATCAAGTGCACGGAAGCAGTTAGTGTATCGTTTGCTCTTATCTGAACATAACACCAACAATAATGAGAACGGAAGTTCCCAATAGGTTTAACATTAAAAGCATCATATGGTAAATAAGGAAAACACAATGTTATGTCCAGCTGTATAAACTACAAAAAATATTTTCTCTTTGTATATGATAAATAATAAGAATGTATAACATGCTTGCATGTTCAATAGATAGGTTATGCATCAATATCAGGTATGTATAATAAGAAGGTTATACTTCAATAATATGCTTGTATATATATCTTTACAATGCTTTCATGCAGGGTGACTGATCGTTTACAGCCACATCTCCACACTCAGTGATTAATCGTCTATAGCCACATCTCCATACTCAGTGACTAATCGTCTATAGCCACATCTCAACCATATACATCAACATGATATAACCATGTATACATCAAACAACTCACCTTTATCATCTTGCTTTCCATCCACAATCAACTTCGTCTTTTCATACAATCACTATGTAATAACCCCTTTATCGTCATATAATAATGTACTCATCATATTCTTTAATCATCATGACCATCACAATAGGATTATGCATTAACCAAGCACATCACTAATATCATACATAATATCATCACCACATCATTTAACAAATATGTATTAATACACTTACTAATAATGCATACCTTATATCATGTAATCCTCATGCATTGATATACTAGCATAGGAATTAAATCAACATGCATTTTATCCATACATTGCGCATCTAGCTTATATGCAATTCACTTACATATATCTCATCAATACATAACAAATTCACTTGCATAGGTCTCATTAATATGTATTTTTATCCATACATTAAACATACATCTTATCAACATGCCATATGTGATTTAATCTCTCATAATAAAAGGATGGAATTCACACTACAAAGCATCATTAGCAAGGTACTTATTTGTATTTTAGTTCCCCTTAACGTCATCCATTCATTGGAGTTCATTTAGAGCCTTCAAAATGCAAAACAGAGCAATTCCAGCCTCAAGCACGGCCTGGCCATATCACCAAGCACGACTGTGCTTCGAGCTGTGTAAAACGTGCTAAAAAATTAAAAAAACAGCTGCCTTGCCGTGTTACCAAGCACGGCCGTGCTCAGGTTTTCCTACACTCTAGATTTTCATCTAGCCAAACCTTCTTTTACTAAAAAGACCATAACTCCCTCATTTTAACTCTGATTAAGGTACTTTCGATGTCTATGAAACACTAAGACAATTGTCTACAACTTTTATGATTACTACTGTAACAAAGTAGAATCATAAATAGGTGAAAAAGGTATCCGAAATCAGCATTGTGATTTTGTGCGTTAAATCTGACCTTCACTCATCAGGGGATATCTCTTTCATTTTAAATCCGATCAAGGTTATTCTAGAGGCATTAGAAAACTAAGAAATAGGCCTACAACTCATATTTTGAATAGATTTCCAAATTTGATATAAAACATAACCAACAGAACCAACCCTTCAGAGCATCAATTTTTACCCATTCCAAGCCAATTTCAGCATACATGATCTATGCATCCAACTCTCAGTTTTCATGGCCAAACATAAATACACATCATGAATCATCAAAAGAGGATATTTGAAACACTTATAAATCATTCAAAATACATGAAAGTCCATGGAAATATGAATAATGTTAAACCTACCAAACCAGAGATTCTTCTATCCTTGGATTTCCTCCTCTTGATCACTTCTCCTTCTTCTTTTCTCTTGGATCTTTACCTTTGTTTCCTTTCTCTCTCTTCTTTTCCTTCTTTTCCTTCTCTTGGCCTCTCTCTCTTCTCTTCTTTTCCTTCCTCTCCTTTTCTCAGCCTGTCTCTCTTATCTTCTTTTCCTTGGCCGCCACCTCTCTTTTCCTTTGATCTTTTGGCCTACTTCGCCTCCAAGCCAAGACTTCTCCAAGTCAAGGATTTTTCTCCAAGCCAAGGATAAGATTATTTAATCCAAGCTTCTCCAATAAGCCATCCCACTCCCCCTTAGTCGATTTCTATTCCAAATCAAGGGAAAATATTATTTTAATTCCAAACTTCTAGAAGGTTGCCTTTCCTTAACACATTCCTTCTCTTTCTTTAAGAATTACACTTTTTCCATTTATCCACTTTATCATTTTTCTAAGGTTTCATCAATGTTCCATTTCATTCCCTTCCATTCCCTTCACCATGAGAATTATTTTCCACTTATTAAAATCTAGGATGTTATACACTTCGTCTTATGTTTTTCCCTTTCAGACAGTGATAAAGACTTTGATCCAACTTTAATTGCTCAAAGAGTTGAGTGTGGTTATAGCGAACCCATGTTGCCTTCAGGGCTTTCAATTTTGTTTAGACTCTTATTGTTTTGTATTCTAAAGATAGCTCTATGAACTACAGGCAGGATCCCTTCTTCCCTGTGTATATGGATGTTTGTATAACTTTTGTTGTATAAGAAGCAAATAATTTCTGTAGGCTTGGTGCCAAATGTGTATAGATTTTATGGTATATGTTTTATGGATGGTTCTCTTGTTATGCATGCATCTGTTTTGGCCTATCTTTTATGTGTTATAGATATACTGATGTCAGTTGGCTTAAGGCTTACAAAGTGGGATTTACCCCATTCCCATGTTGGTTATGTGCCTTTTCTTATATAGGTTGTGACAATATGCCTAGCCTGTGTTAGGTGCTGGAATGCTTTGTTCCTTCTAATTTTTTCTTTTGCTCGAAATTTCTTTGAAATTGATCATTTTCCTAATATTGGATACCTATAAATTGACCTGAAAAACACACAAAAACTAACTATCCAAACTAAAGAGACTACATTAAAAATAAAGACAAAAATAAAACCACGAGCAAGAAAACAAAACAAAAAGACACTTAAATCTAACTTGGTTGGTATCAAAGCTTTAACTTTCCCTGTGTTCAAAGCGTTAGTATGACCTATGTTCATGGAGCTTTAGGGTCGTGACAAAGTTAGTATCAGAGCTTTAGGTTTCCCTATATTCATGGGGCAATAGATTATTTAGTAGGACCTTAAGTGTATGTATGAGCCAGACATATTTATACTCAGGGTGCTATTGAAGAGATCTGGTAGGATGTTATTATTCTTTCCTTATTTTAGTCAACCTTTCTTTGTCGATATGTCATGCGTTGATGTTAATTAGAATTCTGAAATCTGACTTGGTTTTGTAGTGAAAATGCCATCGAGAACTGAAGCCATTTTAGGCAATTTGTAAAGCGTGAGCAAACAGTTGATGAATCTTCTTAATCTACAGCCCCTGCATCTAGAAGCCGTGGTAGAAGTTGACCTAGTTCCAAAACTAAAGGAAGTTGTCAGAGTATTAGGGCCGCTGAGGTACCTTGTTAGTATAAGTAGAGGGGTGATTAGGGATAAGCTTTTGAGGCAAGGGCAGCCCATCCCCACCCTCAAGTACTTTATTTGTTTGTTCACACAAGGCACATGTATTGTTTGATTATAGGTCCACCCATTTTTATATATCCCTTTATTTTGCTAAGTGAATAGGTAAGGATCTGACTATTTGATCATCGAAAATGCATATAAGTCTTGTAAAGTTTTTATGGATAATAGGGAAACTCCAGGTGATTTGATCTTCTTAAACATGCTTGATTTTGATGTGATTCTGGGTATGGATTGGCTAGTTGCATGTTATGCCAATTTGGATTGTAACTATAAGGTTATTGAGTTCAATATCCCTAATGAAACCCTTTTTCAGTTTCAATGTGATCGTAATGAAACTACAAGCAATATAATTTCCACTTTAGGGGCTCAAAGACTGTTGAAAAAAGGATACAAAGGGTACTTAGCTTTGGTTAGGGACATTTATAAGCTTTTTATTGATATAGAGCAAGTACCAGTGGTTAGAGAATTTTTTGATGTCTTTCCAAAAGAGTTACCAGGCTTGCCTCGTAAACGAGAAATTAAGTTCAATATTGACCTCCTTCCTAGGGTACAACCAATTTCAATATCACCTTATAGAATGACACCAGCAGAACTTAAAGAGCTAAAGAATCAATTACAAGATTTGCTAGACAAGGGTTTTATTTGACCTAGCATCTCTCCTTGAGGAGCTTCAGTCCTTTTTGTGAATAAGAAGGATTGGTCTTTACGATTGTGTATAGATTATAGGTAGTTGAACAAGGGAACAATGCAGAATAATTATCCTTTACCTAGGATAGATGACTTTTTTGATCAACTTCAGGATGTACAATGCTTCTCTAAAATTGATCTGAGGTTAGGGTACCATCAACTGAGGATAAGAAAAGAAGATATCCCTAAAATAACTTTTAGAACTCGGTATGGCCATTATGAATTTTTGGTTATGTCATTTGAATTGACTAATGCACTAGCTACCTTCATAGACTTGATGAATAGGGTGTTTAAGCGATTGATTTGTCATAGTATTTATTTACAACATTCTGGTGTATTGGAAGAGTCATGAAGAGTATAACTAGCATTTGAGAACTATTTTACAAACTCTAAAGGAGCATAAGCTTTATGCAAAGTTATCTAAATGTGAATTTTGGATGAACAATGTCACATTCTTTGGGCATATAGTTACGAAGGATTGTATTCAAGTAGTCCTAAAGAAAGTAGAGACAATACAGTAGTGGCCATTTCTTACAAAGTGACAGAGATTTATAGTTTCTTGGGTCTTGTAGGATATTATAAGAGGTTTGTCAAGGATCTCTCTAAGATTACCACACCTCTAACTTGGTTGACCAAGAAATGAGTGAAGTTTGAATGGTCTGATGCATGTGAGGAAAGTTTTCAAACACTGAAGAAGTGTTTGATCACGACTCCAATTTTAGCCATTCCATCTGACACTGTAGGTTTTGTAGTGTATTATGATACTTTTAGGATATGTTTGGGTTGTGTGCTATTGCAAAATAGGTATATCATAACTTATGCATCTAGGCAACTTAAGAAGCATAAGTAGAAATACCCAACATATGACTTGGAAATAGCAACAGTAATATTTGTTTTAAAAATTTAGAGACACTACCTATACAGTGAATCTTGTGAAATTTATATGGACCATAAGAGTCTTAAGTATATCTTTCAGCAAAGGAACCTTAATTTGTGTAACATCCCTAATTTCGTTTCTTTTATTGATAAAAGTACATAAATATTTAATTAAGGAAATAAAATTTATTAGACAATATTTTATATATCTAAGGAAATATAATCCTTAGAAATTCTTCACCTTATGTATATGCATAGAAAATGTTTCTAACATTAAGAGAACAAATAAAGAGGAAAAACCTAATAGGAAAAACAATTAGAAATAACATACTAAAGAGATGCAAAATTCTTGGATAAGGAAGATAAATTTTTAGAAACAAGTAAATGTCTTAAAATTTCAAGAACATTGGATTAGGGTAATTTTTCCTAATTCAAGAATTAGAGTTACTAAGTTTAAAATCTTTACCCATACATTGGGCTTTTACCTATGGACACTTCATATAGAGTTTTTCCACTTCACATAAGTTTCTAGCAAGCCCATTGGATAACCTAAGCAAGAAATAAAACATAGACTTGGACTAGGATATAGTAATTGGATCAATAGCCCAAAAATTATGAAAATGTGACCAAGCCCTTCAAGAAAGGTAAAATTTTATCCAAAGCAAAGAAAATGGGTAGGAATAATCCCATAATGGGTAGGAATAAGCCCAAATCCAAGAGGAAAAATAAAATAAAATAAATTAGGTGATGATATAATAATGTAATAGGTTACATGGCATTAAGACAAAAATTTAGCAAGTGGTGTGATTCTACATTCATAATTTTGGCAAGTGGCATGATAATACAAGGCTTTAGGACAAAAACATCTATATCCTACACTCATAATTTTAGCAAGTGGTATGATAATACATGGCATTAGGACAAAACATTCCTATCCCACACAAATAATATCAACCAAATAATGGAGATTCAAGGGCTACAAATTTGCCACCTAAAAAGGCAAACCTATCATACTTGTTTAAGACAAAAGAAAATGGAAATGAATCCCTAAATCAAAGGGATCTTGTCCCATATCTTAAGAACATATTATCATAATTTTCAAAATACAAATCTCCTTTTCCTATGCATATCTTGACTAAGGAAGAGGAAGACAAGAACATAAGTTGTTTGTTTTTCAAAAATTCAACCAAGTGTAATCTAATTGTGATAAGGTAGCCCCATGATCATGAAATGTGAATTATTTTGTGGTATATATAAGAAAACCCACCCTTACAAAATTATAATTTCGTCCAAGTAAGGGAGAGGAAACATGGAAGCAAGGTAGAGTGAGGAAAGGAGAGGAAGAAAGGAAGAAAGAGGAAGGAGAAGTCTAGGGGATTAAGTGCTCCTGGTAAGTTTAACAATATTTCTTTTTAAAGAAAGCTTTTAAAACTTATAAAATTAATATGAGATTTTTATCTTAGAACTTTGATGATTGGTCATGATGTTGCTATATCATGTTACATATTGATCTTGCATGTGATGTATGTTTGAATACTAAGACTGGTATAGAAAGTTCTGCATAGGTATGGCTATGGGTGGTAAAATTTTGAGCTTCTATGTTTTAATTTTTGGGAATTTTTTATAGGGAATTAAAATCAATGGTTAACATAAGAATTAAAGATATATGTGTCGCGGATTCTTAGCCACTGGAATCATTCAATTTGGAGTCCATATGAGGTAGATATAGTCCGATTAGTAAGGAAATGTCAGAAAATGATTATCAGGGAAGAATATGTTAGGATAGCTTTGGTATTTTAATTTCTGGGAATTATATGTAGGGAATTAAAATAAATGATTAATATAATAATTACAGATATATGTGTCTCAGAATTTTAGCCACTAGAATCATTCAATTTGGAGTCCATATGAGGTAGATATGGTCCGATTAGTAGTCAAAGGTCAGAAACTGGTTCATCAGGGAAGAATATGTTAGGATAGCTTCTGTATTTTAATTCATGGGAATTATATGTATAGAATTAGAATAAATGGTTAACATAAGAATTATAGCTATGTGTGTCATGGATTTTTTACCACTGGAATCATTCCATTTGGAGTCCATATGCGGAATATATTAGCTGATTAGTAGTCAAAGGTCAGGAAACGGTTCATCAGGGAAGAATATGTTAGGATAGCTTCTGTATTTTAATTTCTGGGAATTATCTGTATGGAATTAAAATAAATGGTTAACATAAGAATTATAGATATGTGTGTCATGGATTTTTAGCCTCTGGAATCACTCAAGTTAGAGTCCATATAAGGTAGATATGGTCCAATTAGTAGGTAGAGGTCAGAACCTATCCGAGAAGAAATAACATGTACATTGAGGAAGTAATATCACCTTGATTTCTTAATATTTTGCTACAATGTTCAACATAATAGTTTTAGATAATTGTTGTATCTTGAAATTGACACCAAGATCACCTATATCGGAGTTCAATTGAGGGAGTTATGCTTTGATTAGTTAGAGAATGTTAGATATGATGAAAACCTGCATCAAGAAAATAAAGAAATAAAATTAATATTTAAAAAAGAAAACGAATCTTATAAATGACTAGTATATGCTATAGCCATTACCATTGTATGAACTTCTTACCATCTTAAGTGTGAAATTCTGACATGGAAATATTTTATAAAGTGATATTTGAAATGGTTATGTTCATGGCATGATTACCAATGATTTATGGTAATAGTTATATTTTGATGAACATACTTGTTATTGAAAGCATATTTTTGGCTATCATTGTGAAAAGAAAAGAAATGAGCACGGTCACATGGAAATCCATGTGGTGCACCAGTAGGGGACGCCCTACCAACGATTATGATCATGTTAATGAGAAAAGAAAGAGAAAGTGGGCCATGTCAGATGGAGCGAGAAAAGCCCGTACCAGAGAGTAGAAAATACTTACCCTGACCGGGGTAGCTTGATATGAGAATAAATTGATAGTCATCATATGATATTCTAAAAATAGTTAATCCTGTTATACATATCATTACTGTATGATTCTTATGTGCATAGATATAATTCATTCATGTGACCAAAGATATTTTCTGTAGTTTATACAGCTGAACATGACGTGATGAGCTATATTGATGATGATTTATTATTGAACTTACTGGGATTTAATTCTCACTATATTTTCATATCATGTTCAGAAAATTAGTTTTACAGATTTTTCTATAGCTCTGGCTTTTAGTGCACGTTGGATCGAGTACTTTATGTTGGGCAGATCCCAGAAGCAAATAAAATGTTTGTGGTCGAGTTGGCTTAGATCCCGGTAAAGGTGCAACTACTCACATCTGTATCTTCGAAATTGGTCAACCAAAATAAATAAGATGTAGATTTATGTGTTTGATATGTTGTACGTATGTTTTGATTAATGACATGTATGTGAACTCTGTATTGTATAAATTAAATAAATGTTATATTGAGTTAAGTTGTAATGAGGTAATAACTTCATGGTATTTTAAAAAAAAATTTGATACTAAAATGGGGTTGTTGCAATTTGAGGCAAAAAAGATGGATGAACCTACTAAAACATTATGATTGTACAATTTTATATCATCTGGGTAAACCAAATGTGGTAGCAGATGACTTGAGTAGAAAATATATGGAAAATCTAGCTAATATGACATAATTGCGAAGACTGCTATTAAGATAATTTCATCAGCTAGAAAGTAAGGGCTCGTTTGGAGAGTAGGATAGGATAACACCATGATAGTTCTTATCCTATCCTATGTTTGATATGCAACAGGATAGGATAAGAACTATTCTATCTTGTGTTTGAAATAAATCAGATAATGATATGATAGGATAAGAATAGAATAAAATGACAAAACTTCCCTTATAATAAAATTGCATATATACTTATTTAAAATCAATTTTAATACAATTATTTTGATTACTTTATACATTGATATAAATTCTAAAATAAAAATAAATAAATATAATTAACAAAATAATATCCATAACATTAGTGAAAATTTATTTGTCTTTATTTTTCATTCATTCTTTTACCCGCTTGCCAAGAAACTTTTTTTTTCTTTTTAAAAATTATATGAATGTAAACTACTTATATGCTTATATGACTATCAACATTTAATTAGCATCAATTATTTATAAATAAGATACGCTTACAAATTTCTTAAAAAGCATAGCAACTCAAAGTCACCAAAACAAATGCTCAGCCAGATGTTTCTGCATCCCTTTCCCTTAAAAAAGTATGAAGAATAAAAAGGGCATCTATTTCACATAGATGCAAACGAAAATCCAGCTTTAACTTGTTTTACAAAATTGTGTTTCAACCTCATGCCATTGGTGTACACTTCACATAAATGCAACAAATGTACCTAAAAATTATATTTGTAAAATATTTCATGGCCTTCCATATGATGGACAAACTAAAGAAGTAGCCCAATTAACCACGCATGGTCAACCACCTGCGGCATACTCTCCTGTGTGACGATGCCCTGAGATATCTTCAAAGACTAACGTGCATAATTACATAGAATGATTGATAAAGAACTAATTGTTTAAATTCTCGAAAATGAAAAAAAATAACCATCCAATAACTTGTAATTTACATAGTTTACACGGTAGAGAAATTAAATATGGCCGAATGTCATATTCTCCACTGCCAAACTCAGTTTTTCCATCAATAGTAACCTAAGACGTTGGAGAGAACTAAAAAGTGAAAGAAAGCATAGGCTCCAAGCAAATGATATTAGCATCATAACACTTCTTTACTCTCCTAATCTATGAACATAAGCAACGTCACATATTACACACCGAATGGAAGACCTTGTTTACATGTCAAGAAAAAAGTGAAGGGGATTTAGAAAAATGCGAATTGTAAATAAACTCAACAAAAGAAAAGGACTTTTTTGATGGAATTGTCCACAAAACAATCCTTGGAAGTCATCCTTCAAAGGCTTTAAATAGTAATCTACAAGGTGACCACATGATGGTGCAGCGGCTCCTTTCTTCAGCTGGCTGTGAGTTTACTTGTTGGAATCTCTGTGCCTCAGATGGGTCGTATGTAAATTCTGAAGTATCAAGACTATACTGGATAAAGAACAGTACTATTGTCAGAAGTATCCACAACACAATGACGAACAATGGTATCATCACTACACAATATAATGATAATGTGTATCCATCTAATCATTCCTAATGCAATAACTAGAGAGGACCAGAACATACTTCACAGCGTAATGTTAAAATGATGTTATTGGTATCCATTCAAACACATTATGATCAAAGCAAGTCTAAGGAAGAAACAAAAAAATGCATGAAATAACAACATTTCATAACCTGACATTGCTGGTGTAACAACCCCATTAGCTATTACCATAGAAGTACCAACAAGCACTAATACCAATAAAATCTTCTTCAGAGTCAGTGAAGTATCTAGTCTTTCCTTGATTTTTAATGACCTTTCAAGCTCAGGGGATGGAACCTTTAGCCTAAAGCTTGATATGCGGGCATCTGATGGCAACTGATTGGGGAGAAGACTCACCTTAGCATGACAACAAATCAAGGAGTACAAGGCAAAAGTACCACCTGTAGTGGTTTGAAAATAAATATGATATTCAAGACAAACCATCAAGGGGAAGAGAGAATGACATAGAAAACTAAAGGATCAATTTATAATATCAAATATACCTTCACCATCATCATTGGTCCACAAAACAACTAGGACATACTTCACTAGGAAAATCAAGATTAATGTGTACAGTACAAGAGATAATGCTCCAAGAATGCCTTCATTTCCATTAATAGAGGCCTTTCTAAACATAACATTGAAGGTATACAATGGACTAGTCCCAACATCACCAAAGACAACACCAAGGGTCTGAAAAGCCAATGCTATTTTCTTTCTCACACTAACATCCTGCAATAGAACATAATGAAGACAACAAGTACAAAGAGGTTACTTGTAGATTGTTCCAATTGAGCATACAGAGCACAATCCATATACAAAGAGAACATAATTATTTACATCAGTGAACTATATCCAAAAATTCATAGAATCTAGGAACTTTATAAAAAAAGTAAACTACTCCCAAATGCCAAAACGCCAAAGCTTTTTAGATATTGAACAAAACATGCACTTCTAGAACTCATGAACAAATAACAATCATTAGCTCAGAGTGATAGTGAGAGAGAGAGAGTAAACACAAAACTTTCAAGTTAATCTAAATATGTTTCCAACAGAAACTCAACCTATTATCACAAACTCCATAAAACTGAAGCATGATGCCCATAAGATTGGCTAACCTCAAATTTGAAATTAAATTGGCCACTTCCACTAATTCTGTAATTGGCATCACTTACTCTCTTTCACTAAGAAATAACTTTCTACTGCAAAACTCCACAACAATTTCCCGAAAGGGCAGAATACTAGCAAATCACAGCACAATGCAAATCCTAGGCAGATATGTAAACTAAGCAGAGAGAGAATCAAGCAGGCATGAGTTCTCGAGAGAGGGAAACATATACAAGCAGAGAAGGAAACAAACACAAGAAAATCGATAGAGAGCACATTCAAATTTTTGAAGCCATTACAAATCACATCCAAATTTTTGAAGTAGGCATGGGTTCTCGGGAGGATGAGCATTTGGCAAAAACAGGGTTAAATAGGGGGAAATGCATAGTGAGCAAGAGTTGCTTACCGCGAGACGATGAAGGAGGAAGGAGGATGAGCGTTCTCGAGATGAAGAAGGGCATCGTTCTCTACGGTGAGGAGGAAGCACGTTCTGGGAAATTTTGTGTTCTTCGATTCAAGAGGATGAGAGCATTTTCTAGGCAATTTTCGGTTCTTGGGGTGAAGCAGGAGCTCGAGGGTGAAGAGGAAAGAGCATCTTCTGGGCGATTTCGACTTCTCTGGGTCAGGAAGGAGCTTGAGGGTGAAGGGATGAGCTCGCTAAGGTGAAGATGATGGAGATATTTTCTGACCCAAAGGATGAGCTTGCGAAGGTTGAGAGAATGAAGGTTAAGAGAGCTTGAGGTAAGGGAAAGAGAGATCTGGTGAGGGGGAGAGAGCACGAGGTGAAGGGGAAGGGATCTTGGGTAAGGGAGAGCTCGAGTGAGGGGGAGAGAGGTCGAGGGTGAGATAGGCAAGACAACTCGTGGGTGAAGATCTTTGTATCCGGTCACTATCCTCAGCGTATAGACAGGATAGCAATTTGCATTATAAGAGAAGGATATGATATCTTCATAATTATATTATCCTTTCCGGTTGGGGCTCCAAACTTGAGATAGTAACAGGATAGGATAGCTTATTCTATCCTGTTGCTCTTATCTGGTTCTCCAAATGTGCCATAAGGGGATAGGACTAAAAGTGAAGGAACCAGGGGTACTAATAGCTAATATACTGCTTCAATCATCTTTAATTGAACAAATCAAGGCTACACAGGGTGAAGACACCAGCCTATGCAAACTTAAGAATGAATTGAGGAATAATCAGAATTCTGAGTTCAATGTTGATACGGAAGGAGTTTTGAGGTGTGGGAAGCGCATATGTGTACCTTATGTGGATGATTTGAGGAAAAATATTCTAAAAGAGGCTCACTGATAAGCTTATACTATTCATCCAAGAACTAACAAGATGTACAATGATCTTAAGGAGATATACTGGTGAGGCAAAATGAAGAAAGATGTAGCAGAGTTTGTTGCCCGGTGTTTAGTATGCTAGCAAGTGAAGGCAGAACATTAAAAGCTTGTAGGGTTGCATTAATAGATTGAAATACCAGAATGTAAATGGGAGAGAATCACTATGGATTTTGTCACAGGACTACCAAAGACTCCGAGAGGCTATGATTCCATATAGGTGATTATGGACTGAATGACTCAGTTAGCACACTATCCATCAGTGAAGACTATATATAACGTGGCTCAATATGCGAACCTATACTTGGATGAGATAGTTAGATTACATGGAATTCCAAAATCTATCATATCTAATCGAGGCCCACAGTTTACAACACGATTTTGGAAAGCCTTCTAAAAGGCTTTAGGGACGAGGTTAGATTTAAGCACTACTTTTCATTCCTAGACTGATGGTTAATTTGACCAAAAAATTTAAGTCTTGGAGGATATGCTTAAAGCATGTATCTTAGACTTTGATGGGGGTTGGGAGAAATACTTGCCTTTAGCAAAGTTTGCATATAATAGTTATTAGGCAAGTATCCAAATGGACTATTTTAAAGCATTATATGGGAGGCGTTGTCAATCTCCTATTGGATGGTTTGAAACATGTAAAGCTAAACTCTTAAGGTCAGAATTGGTACAAGAGTTGTGGATATAATAAAACTAGTTAGGGAAATGTTGCTAGCTGCATAAAGCCAACAAAAGTCTTAGTTGATCATAGGTGACAGGAGTTGGAATTCTTTATAGGTTATAGAGTGCTGTTAAAGGTTTCACCTATGAAGGGGATTATGAGGTTTTGGTAAGAAGAGAAAATTAAGCCCAAGGTATGGACCCTTCAAAGTATTGGATAGAGTTGGCTCGATGGCATACCGCTTAGCTTTGCCACCCAAATTAAGTAAAGTTCATCCAGTTTTTCATATGTCAATACTGAGGAAGTATTTGCTAGACCCCTCTTATGTTATCCAACCTTAAGAAGTTGAGTTCAACAAAAAATTGGCTTATGAGGAGAAACCAAGGGCCATAGTGGATAGACAAGTGAAGAAGCTCAGGTCGAAGGAAATTATAATGGTAAAGGTAATATGGCAAAATCAACCAATAGAGCCACATGGAAAGTCGAGAGCAACATGAAAAAGAGGTATCCATAGATATTTGAGTGGTAAGACGTAACATCCCTAATTTCATTTCTTTTATTGATAATTTAATTAAGAAAATAAAGTTTATTAGACAATATTTTAGATATGTAAGGAAATATAATCCTTAGAAATTCTTCACCTTATGTATATGCATAGAAAATGTTTCTACCATTAAGAGAACAAATAAAGAGGGAAAACATAAATTAGAAATAACATACTAAAGAGATGCAAATTCTTAGATAAGGAAGATAAATTTTTAGAAACAAGTAAAGGTCTTAAAATTTCAAGAACATTGGATTAGGGTAATTTTTCCTAATTCAAGAACTAGAGTTACTAAGTTT
The DNA here is from genome assembly GCA_037074535.1 of Gleditsia sinensis. NCBI lineage: Eukaryota > Viridiplantae > Streptophyta > Magnoliopsida > Fabales > Fabaceae > Gleditsia > Gleditsia sinensis. Next base: position 15,371,828 of record CM073475.1, on the reverse strand, counting down.
AAAACATTTACCCATACATTGGGCTTTTACCTATGGACACATCATGTAGAGTTTTTCCACTTCAAATAAGTTTCTAGCAAGCCCATTGGATAACCTAAGCAAGAAATAAAACATAGACTTGGACTAGGATATAGAAATTGGACCAATAGCCCAAAAATTATGAAAATGTGACCAAGCCCTCCAAGAAAGGTAGAATTTTATCCAAAGCAAAGAAAATGGGTAGGAATAAGCCCATAATGGGTAGGAATAAGCCCAAATCCAAGAGGAAAAATAAAATAAAATAAACTAGGTGATGATATAATAATGTAATAATAATAAAGATTAGGTTACATGGCATTAAGACAAAAATTTAGCAAGTGGTGTGATTCTACATTCATCATTTTGGCAAGTGGCATAATAATACAAGGCTTTAGGACAAAAACATCTATATCCTACACTCATAATTTTAGCAAGTGGTATGATAATACATGGTATTAGGACAAAACATTCATATCCCATACAAATAATATCAACCAAATAATGGAGATTCAAGGGCTAGAAATTTGCCACCTAAAAAGGCAAACCTTTCATAATTGTTTAAGACAAAAGAAAATGGAAATGAATCCCTAAATCAAAGGGACCTTGTCCCTTATCTTAAGAACATATCATCATAATTTTCAAAATACAAATCTCCTTTTCTTATGCATATCTTGACTAAGGAAGAGGAAGACAAGAACATAAGTTGTTTGTTTTCCAAAAATTCAACAAAGTGTATCCTAATTGTGATAAGGTAGACCCATGATCATGAAAGGTGAATTATTTGGTGGTCTATATAAGAAAACCAGCCTTACAACATTATAATTTCATCCAAGAGAGGGAGAGGAAAAATAGAAGCAAGGTAGAGTGAGGAAAGGAGAGGAAGAAAGGAAGAAAGAGGAAGGAGAAGTCTAGGAGACTAAGTGCTCCATGTAAGTTTAACAATATTTCTTTTTGAAGAAAATTTTTGAAACTTATAATACTTATATGAGATTTTGATCTTAGAACTTTTATGATTGGTCATGATGTTGCTATATCATGTTACATATTGATCTTGCATGTGATGTATGTTTGAATACTTAGGTTGGTATAGATAGTTCTGCATGGGTATGGCTATGGGTGGCAGAATTTTAAGTTTCAGTGTTTTAATTTCTGAGAACAATCTTTAAGGAATTAAAATAAATGGTTAACATAAGAATTATAGTTATGTGTGTCATGGATTTTAAGCCACTGGAATCATTCAATTTGAAGTCCATATGAGGACGATATGATCTGACTAGTAGTCAAAGGTCAGAAAATGGTTCATCAAGGAAGATTATGTTAGGACAGCTTCTGTATTTTAATTTCTGGGAATTATCTGTAGGGAATTAAAATAAATGGTTAACATAAGAATTAAAGATATATGTGTCATGGATTTTAAACCACTGGAAGCATTCAATGTGGAGTCCATATGAGGAAGATATGAGCTGATTAGTTGTCAAAGGTCAGAAAATGGTTCATCAGGGAAGATTATGTTAGGACAACTTCTGTATTTTAATTTCTGAGAATTATTTTTATAGAATTAAAATAAATGGTTAACATAAGAATTATAGCTATGTGTGTTATGGATTTTTAGCCACTGGAATCATTCAATTTGGAGTCCATATGAGGAAGATATGAGCTTATTAGTAGTTAAAGGTCAGAAAATGGTTCATCAGGGAAGAATATGTTAGGACAACTTTTGTATTTTAATTTCTGGGAATTATCTGTATGGAATTATAATAAATGGTTAACATAAGAATTATAGATATGTGTGTCACAAAAGGTTAGCCACTGGAATCACCCAAGTTGGATTCCATATGAGGTAGATATGGTCCGATTAGTAAGTAGAGGTCAGAACCTATCCGAGAAGAAATAACCTATACATTTAGGGAGTAATATCACCTTGATTTCTTAATATTTCGCTACAATGTTCAACATAATAGTTTTAGATAATTGTTTTATCTTGAAATTAACACCAAGATCACCTACATCAGAGTTAAATGGAGGGAGTTATGATCTGATTAGTAAGAGAAGGTTAGATAGGATTAAAACCTGCATCAAGAAAATAAAGAAATAAAATTATTATTTAAAAAAGAAGATGAATCTTAATAAATGACTAGTATAGTCATAGCCATTGCCATTGCCATTGTATGAACTTCTTACCATCTTAAGTGTGAAATTCTGACATGGAAATATTTTATAAAGTGATATTTGAAATGGTTATGTTCATGGCATGATTACCAATGATTTATGGTAATAGTTATATTTTGATGAACATACTTGTTATTGAAAGTATATTTTTGGCTATCATTGTGAAAAGAAAAGAAATGAGCACGGTCACATGGCAATCCGTGTGGTGCACTAGTAGGGGACGCTCTACCAACGGTTATGATTATGATTATGAGAAAAGAAAGAGAAAGTGTGCCATGTTGGACGGAGCGAGAAAAACCCGTACTGGAGAGTAAAGGATACATAACCTGACCGGGGTAGCTTGAAATGAGAATAAGTTGATGGCCATCATATGATATTTTGAAAATAGTTAATCCTGTCATACATATTATTACAGTATGATTCTTATGTGCATAGATATAATGCATTCATGTGACCAAAGATATTTTTTGTAGTTTATACAGCTGAACATGACGTGATGAGCTATATGATGATGATTTATTGTTGAACTTACTGGGATTTAATTCTCACTATATTTCTATATCATGTTCAGAAAATTAGTTATGCAGCTTTTTCTATGGCTATGGCTTTTAGTGCACATTGGATCGAGTTACTTTATGTTGGGCAGATCTCAGAATCAAATAAGATGTTTGTGGTCGAGTTGGCTCAGATCCCGGTAAAGGTGCAACCACCCGCACCTGTATCTCTGGAATTGGTCAACCAAAATAAACAAGATATAAATATCTATGTGTTTGATATGTTGTATGTACGCTTTGATTAATGACGTGTATGTGAACTCAATATTGTATAATAATAATAATAAAAAGGTTGTTACATAAGACTTGTATTTGTGTTTGATTTTATAGTTTTGAAATTCGGGACCAAATTTCTTAAGGAGGGAAGAATGTAATGACCCTTAATATAATTGCTTATGTTTACTATTTACTAGTATGGATATAATATGTTATGGCTCATCCTTTAGTACTTAGTTAATATGTTCATGACAATGGTTAGATACAATTGATCACTATATATTTTAGTTAATAATGGAAATTAGAATTTTGGAGGTCACCTAACAAAACATTTGAAGTAAAAAGGTTGAGAAAGATGTGAAGTTTTAGGGAGATTCAGTTATGTCTTCACTTTATTGTGCATTTTTACATATAAAATCCAATTTATATGATTCCAATTTCTGTGGAAAACTATTATATATATATATATATATATATATATATATATATATATATATATATATAGATATATATATCTATATATATATATCTATATATATATATATATATATATAGATATATATATCTATATATATATATATATATATATATATATATATATATACACACAACTTTTATGTTAGTCACTTTTGCTAGTTCTACGGGAATAAAGGTGATAAAGGGCAAAAAATTTAAAAATAGAAGTTTGGTGTGGTCCAGACATTTGCTCATTATATTAGGTTAAACACCCATATATTAGCTCCAATTAAGGTTATTCAAGAAGCTATAGAAAGATAAGTCAAAGAACTATAACTTTCATGTTAGATGTTTTGCAAAAGTCTAAAAGAATCCTTGTGTTGCAACACCAAGAATTCACATCATGACGCCAAACACCTCCAGGGTTGCGATAGTAGATGTTAAGGTTGCGATGCTAGCTCAATTTTATACATTCTGAAGCCTTCTTCTTCGCCGAGACACTCATCTCTCCCTCTCTACGCAAATTTTCTCCCACTCTACAAATCACCATCTTAAGCTACAAACCTCCGATTGATGAATCGTTTGGATTGTCGTATTCATGACAACGAAAACTTAAAAACTCACCAATTGGTTTCATCGAAAAATGGCCAAAATCTCGCTGAAATTCCATGAATAGTATCTATGTGGTAAGTTTTCATGGGTATGATTAAATGCACTTCTTTTTCTAAAATTTCTTGCCATAAATATCCTTTCAAATGGATAATGTGATAGATATGGGAGTTTTATGACCATAGGATAGCTTTTAGGCCACCATGAACAGTATTTTTGGTTTCCATAAATAGTGATTTCATGATTTTAGAAACTCGAAGCTATTTTTCTAGGTTTTGAGATATCGCAATACCAAGTCCAACATCAATTCAGCCATTAAGCTTTGGAATTGTTTGAAGGGGATTCAACTACCTTGAATCCATAGCAGTGTGAGTAGATAATACTTACTATAACTTAATTTTAGTGTTTTTTTTCATAATTTCCATAGCCTCGTTTTTTGAAATATTAATTTCACCTGAAAAACCAACAATTTGACTTATAATTCATTGAAAGTACTTATGAGACTTTATCACTATCTTGAAATTATTTCTATTATATGGCTCATAGAATAAACCTTAGGAATGCAGGACAAGTGTCGTATACATTTTAATTATTCATTTATATTGTTTAAAATTGATTAAGAATACCCAAATTTGTGTTGAATCATGATGATGTTCTAATTTCATTTGGATTGATGGATGATTGTACGAGGCGTATGTATAGGCCTACGAATAGAAAAGTGTTAATGATGTTTGAATGGTTTATAACTAGTATTGATCAATGGAGATATGTTTTCCATGAAATATTATGAACTTTTATTTACCTTCTTGCATTTGATTGATGTTTTCTTTATCGCACCTTATGGAGGAATCTAATTTGGAAACACTATAAGCTAGCAGTAATGAGTGCTAGCCATGGTGCACCTGGAGTTCTATGTAACAGGATTTTTCCTGATGGATTATGCAAGCTTTAGTCTTATGGATTGTGTGAACTTTTGCCTGATGGAATACGGGATTTTAGCCTGATAGATGATGATTACCCCTTCCCTTGCTGTGTGCTTCGGAAAAAATGATGATTTTAATGTAGAGTTCTCCAATTTTTAAAAATGTTCAAACTTATTTCAGTTAATAATTTTCTCTATTGTTGATATGTATTCTTTATTTCCACAAGAGACTATTAACTTTCTTTAACAAATAAACTTTTAATTTGAGATGCAGTAATTAGTTTAAGGTTTGTTTTATAATTATTTATGTAAAATTTTAACATTTTCTTTATATATAACCTTTTCTTGTGTTTATGTCTCTTGGTATTGAATTTAATTTATGTTAATCCTTTAAATTTAGGATTTATATTACTTTCAAGTTTTCTTGCATTTAACCATTATTTTTAAAAACAAAAACTTATTCTATGCTTGTCCTATTTCTGTTATAGTAAGGATTACCTACTTACTGAGTTTTATACTTACCCTATCTTATTTTTCCTTTTTCAGATAGTCATAAAAACTCTGATCCAACTCTAATTGCTTAGAGAGCTATGTGTGGTTATGGTGAGCCCATGTTGCCTTCAGGGCTCCTAGTTTTGTTTAGATTCTTATTGTTTTGTATTTTAGGGTTAACTCTATGAACTACAGGCAGGATCGCTACTTCCCTATGTATCTAGATATTTGTATAGCTTTTGTTGCATAAGAAACAAATGATTTTTGTATTATTGGCTTGGTGCCAATTGTGTATGGATTTTATAGTATATGTTTTATGTATGGTTCTCATTTTATGCATGCATTTGTTTTGCCCTATTTTGTGTGTGTTATGGATATGTTGGTGTCGGCTGGCTTAAGGCTTACAGAGTGGGATTTACCACATTTATGTGGCGGTCACGTAACTTTTCCTATATAGGTCGTGACAACACACCTAGCCTGTGTTGTGTAACAACTCCATTTTTTTTACATAAATACATACATTAAAATCCCATGAAGTCATTACCTTTATTTAGCTCATAATAACATTCAATTAATTTAACCAAGCATAATTAAGGTTTGCACATAATTAATTAACAACATCTGTACACAAATCACACACATATATGTCTACATCTTATTCGTCCTTGTTGACTAGTTTCGGGAATACAAGTGCGGGTGGTTGTACTTTCACAGGAATCTTAGCCAACTCAACCATGAAATCCTTATAAATTTCTAGGATCTGTCCAATATAGAGTAACTCGATCCAACGTACACTAAGAGCCAGAGTCAAAGAAAATATGCAAAACTAGTTTTCTGAACATGATATGGAAATATAGTGAGAATTAAATCCTAGTAGGTTGAACAATAAATCACAATTATCATCGATATAGATCATCATGTCATGTTCATTTGTATAAGCTATAGCAATTACCTTAGGTCACATGAATACGCTTTATCTATGCATATGAAAATCATACAGTAATGACATGGATGACATGAATAACTATTTTCAGAATATCATATTATGACTATCAATTTATTCTCATATCAAGATACGCTGGTCATGGTGAGTATTTTCTACTCTCTGGTATGGGTTTTTCTCGTTTCGTTTGATATGGCACACTTTCTCTTTCTTTTCTCATTATCATAATCATAACCGTTGGTAGGGCGTCCCCTACTGGTGCACCACATAGATCGCCATGTGACTGTACTTATTTCTTTTCTTTTCACGTTAATAGCCAAAAATATGATTTCAATAACAAGTATTTTTATTATACTCACATGCCATAATGTTTTATCAAAATATTTTCGTGTCAAAATTTGACACTTGAGATGGTAAGGAGTTCTTGCCATGGCAATGGCGATGACATATACTAGTCATTTATAAGATTCATCTTCTTTTTTAAATATTCTTTTTATCTCTTCATTTTCTTTATGCATGGCCTCTAGTCACTTTTCTCCTACTTATATCATTTCCAACACATGTTCTCACAAATTTAATATAGCATTCTTCATCAATTTGGTTTCACTAATATCCAATAGTTAATTAAGTTCATTTAGAGTAGACAAAATGTTGAAAATAAGTTTTACGAGCTTCCAAACCGGCCTAAACGTATCTTATAACACGGCTTGGCCATTTACTATAAAACAACCATAATTAAGGTTTCAAAATGCCATTTCCAGCGCAGAACACAGCCTAGCCGTGCCTTGAAACACAGCCATGTTTTATGTTAAGTTATTCCTTGATGTAGGTTTTTAACCTGTCTGATATTTTCTCACTAATTATAGTATAACTCCCACATTTTAACTCCGATTTAGGTGATCTTGGTGTTAATTTAAAGATAACACAATTATCTAGAACAATTATGTTGAACATTTTACTAAATAGTAAGCAATATTGGTGATATTACTTCCTCAATTTACAAGTTATTTTTTCTCGGGTAGGTTCTGACCTCTACTTTCTAATCTATCCATATCTCCCTCATAAGAATTCCAAATTGAGTGATTCTAGTGGATGAAATTCTATGACACATATATCTATAATTTCTATGTCAATAAGTTATTTTAATTCCCTACATAATGTTCCCAAAAATTCAAACACAGAAGCTTTCCTAATAGATTATTCTTTGATTAACCACTCTCTGACCACGACTTACTAATCGGATCATATCTACCTCATATGGACTCCAAATTAAGTGATTCCAGTGGATAAAAATCCTTGAAATATAGATCTACATTTTTTATGTTAATAATTTCTTTTAATTCCCTACAGATATATCCCAAAAATTCAAACACACAATTATACTTAACAGATTCTTCCCTAGTTAACCATTTTCTGACCACTGCTTACTAATCGGACCATATCTACCTCATATAGACTCCAAATTGAGTGATTCCAATGGCTAAAATTCCGTGACACATATATCTATAATTTTTATGTTAATTTGTTATTTTAATTCCTTACCAATTCTTCCCAAAATTTTAAAAACAAAAACATAAAATTTTGCCACCCATAGCCATACCTATGTAGAACTATCTACACCAGACTAAGTATTCAAACATACATCACATGCAAGATTAATATGTAACATGATATAGCAACATCCATGACCAATCATCAAGTTCTTAGATCAAAATCCCATATAAATGTTATAGATTTCTAAACTTTTTAGAAAGAAATATTGTTAAACCTACCTTGAGCACTTAGTCCTCTAGACTTCTCCTTCCTCTTTCTTCCTCTCTTCCTCTCCTTTCCTCACTCTACCTTGCTTATATTTTTCCTCTCCCTTACTTGGACAAAATTCTAATGTTATAAGGGTGGGTTTTGCTTAAATAGGTTATCAAATAATTCATCTTTCATAATCATGGGTCTACCTTATCACAATTAGGATGCACTTGGTTGATTTTTGGAAAATAAACAACTCATGTTCTTGTCTTCCTCTTCTTTAGTCAAGATATGCATAGGAAAAGGAGATTTGTAATTTAAAAATTATGATAATATGTTCTTAAGACAAGGGACAAGGTCTCTTTGATTTAGGGATTTGTTTCCTTTTTCTTTTGTCTTAATCAAGTATGATAGGTTTGCCTTTTTGGGTGGCAAATTTCCAACCTTTGAATCTTCCTTGCTTAGCTGAAATTATTTGTGTAGGATAAGGATGTTTTGTCATATTGCTATGTATTATTACCCACTTACTAAAATTATGAGTGTAGGATATAGATGTTTTGTCCTAATGCCATGTATTATCATACCACTTGCTAAAATTATGAATGTAGGATATCACACAACTTACTGAATTTTTGTCTTAATGCCATGTAACCTAATCATTATTATTATTACACTATTATTTCATCACATGATTTATTTTATTTTATTTTTATTCTTGGATTTGGGTTCATTCCTATCCATTTCCTTTGCTTTGGATAAAATTCTACCTTTCTTGGAGGGCTTGGTCACATTTTCATAATTTTTGGGCTACCGGTCCAACTTCTATATTCTAGTCCAAGTCTATGTTTTATTTTTTCCTTAGGTTATCCAATGGGCTTGCTAGAAACTTATGTGAAGTGGAAAAACTCTATATGAAATGTCCATAGGTGAAAGCCCAATTTATGGGTAGAGATGTTAAATTTAGAAATTTCTAACTCTTGAATTAGGAAAATTACCCTAATTCAATCTTCTTAAAATTTTAAAACCTTTACTTACTTCACAAAAATTTATTTTCCTTACCAAAGAATTTTCCCTCTCTTTAGTATGTTATTTCTAATTTTTCCTATTAGGTTTTCTCTCTTTACTTGTTCTTTTAATGTTAGAAATTTTTCTATGCATACACATAAGGTGAAGAATTTCTAAGGATTATTTTTCTTTAGATATCTAAAAATTGTCTAATAAATTTTATTTCCTTAATTAAATATTTATATATCTTTATTAATAAAAGAAACGAAATTAAGGATGTTACATGTTGTGTGCTGGAATGCTTTGTTCCTTCTAATTTGTTCCTTTACTCGAAATTCCTCTGAAATTAATTCTTTTCCCAATGTTGGACACCTAGAAATTGACCTGAAAAACACACAAAAACACTTCTAACTATCCAAACTAAAGAGACAAAAATAAAAACAAAGATAAAAAAGACTACAAGCAAGAAAAAAATACAGAAAGATACTCAAAACTAAAATATGAGTTGCCTCCCACAAAACGTTCTTTTAAAGTCATAAGCTTGACTCCTCTGGCATTCTATTGGCTTGAAGAGGACTCTAAGAGAGTTTGGAGAACTCTCTTTTTGATCCAAATCCATCGTCCTATATCATAATATATTGGTTGTTTCCCCTTTGGTTTGAAGGATCCATTTGCTTTATTCCATACTTTGTTTTCTCTATTCGTCAGGTTGGGAGGAAGTGGCTTAAGTTCTACCTTTAGGATTTGCTAGTTTTTGGTAGAGGCCCTTTTTAAACTTTTCTACTTTTGCCTTTGAAGGAAAATTGGGACTTTCATGAGGCTTCTTAGGATATGCAACAGCTTCAACCTATTCAACATAAGGAAAGAAACTTTCCACAAAGCATAGCTTAAGTGGGTTAATAGAAAAGAAATGTTCATTTCATCTTTACTCATATTTTATTTAGGTAAGTTAATCATACAACATGATTCATTTAAAGATGCAGATTTCATTGTATATGCTAAGTTCAACTCTATTTTCTCATCCCCTATATTTAAAGAAAGCTTTCCATCTTTTACATTAATATTAACATTTACTGTAGTTAGGAAAGGCCTTCCAAGAATGATGAGGATTTAGTTATCCTCCTCTATCTCTAAAATCATAAATTAATAGGTATGAAGAACATACCTACTTTTAGAGGAACATCCTCTAAAATACCCATCATATGCTTAACGGATCTGTCCGCCAACTGAAGATAAAAGGTGGTCGACCTTAAGTCACGCATTTGGAGCTTTTTACAAATAGATAAAGGCAGAAGGATCACACTTGCTTCAAGATCACATAATACTCTATCAATTTGTATATCTCTAATGGAACAAGGGATAATAAAGAAGCTTCTAGGGTCCTTAAGCTTTGGAGGCATCTTATTTTGTATCAGTGCACTACACTCCAATGTCAGTGCCACAGTAGCATGCTCCTCAATCTTTCTCTTATTTGAGAGAAACCTCCTTTAGAAATTTAGCATAGGAGGGCATCTGAGAGATAGCTTCCAAAAATGGGATATTGATATGCAACTTTTTCAGAACATCTAGGAATTTTCCATATATTTGCTTTAATCTAGCTTTAACCAATCTTTAGGGGAAAATGATTAGTGGCTTGTATAGGAGAAACATATTTGGACTCATCTTTCTTCTTTTTACTTTTCCTCCTTTGTTTGTTTAGGCTCAACTCGGGATTTTGCTTCTTTCTCCTCCCCACTTCCTTTTAGCTCAGCCAATTGCTTACCATTTTTTAAGGTTATGACATTGCAATTCTCTCTAGGATTTTCAATTTAGCTAGGAAGTCTGCCAAAGTTCCTGTTTGATAAGCTAGCTTGTTGTGCAATTTATGTTTACAACATCTTACTTTGAGTAGCTATTGAATCAACCTTTGAGGCTAAGTCTTTTATAACCTCATTCATTAAATGATGTTGAGCTCTAAATTCTTCATTCTCTTTGGATTAAGTTATTATGAAATTTTCCATCAGAGCTTCCATATTAGACTTTGGCTGAGGTAGAGTATTAAAAGGGCTCTGATTCCAACATCTAGGCATCTACCTAATATTATTCTGACGAGGCTGATTAGGACTGGCCTTATAGGAGACATTTAGATGGTTCTTCTGGCTTGGGTTGTAAGTGTTAGTGAAAGGATTGTTTCAATGATTATTTTCCATAAAATTCATTTGCTCACAATCCTTCTATTTAAGGTTTCCAAGTTGATATTCATTGGCTATATGGCTAATGCATCCATAAATCACACATGTAGAAAAGGTAGAAGAAGAACCAATTGCATTGACGTTCAATTTATTAAGCTTAAGAAGCAATGCATCAACCATAGAAGATAAATGATCAAAAGCAATTAGTCTATCAGTTCAAATACCTCATCAACAGTCTTATTCATCAGAGCTCCAACTGCTACAGCATCCATAAACATATAGGTGCTATAAATTAGTCTATTGTAGAAGGTATGGACAATGAGCAATTTTCTAACCCATGGTGAGGGGAAAATCTTAGGAGTTCCTTGAATCTTTCCCAAGCTTTATATAAGGGTTACCTATCTCTCTACACAAAAGTGGTCATATGATTGCACAAGTGAGCTGTCTTGCTTTGGGGAAAGTACTTGGCCATAAAAGCTTGCGAAAACTGTTGCCAAGTGGTGACCGTTCTGAATAGAAGGGAATACAGCTAAGCTTTAGCTTTGTCCTGTAACATCCCTAATTTTGTTTCATTTATTAATAAAGGTACATAAATATTTAATGTAACATCCCTAATTTCATTTCTTTTATTAATAAAGGTACATAAATATTTAATTAAGGAAATAAAATTTATTAGAAAATTTTTAGATATCTAAGGAAATATAATCCTGAGAAATTCTTCAACTTATGTGTATGCATAGAAAATATTTCTCACATTAAGAGAATAGGTAAAGAGAGAAAACCTAATAGTAAAAATTAGAAATAACATACTAAAGAAAGGCAAAAATCTTGGGTAAGGAAGATAAATTTTTGTGAAGTAAGTATAGGTTTTAAAATTTCAAGAAGATTGGATTCGGGCAATTTTTCCTAATTCAAGTGCTAGAGTTACTAAGTTTAACATCTCCACCCATAAATTGGGCTTTCACCTATGGACACTTCATATAGAGTTTTTCCACTTCACATGAATTTCTAGCAAGCCAATAGGATATCCTAAGCAAGAAATAAAATATAGACTTGGACTAAGATATAGGTGTTGAACCGATAGCCCAAAAATCATGAAAATGTGACCAAGCGCTTTATGAAAGGTAGAATTTCAGCCAAAGAAAAGGAAATGGATAAGAATGAGCCCAAATCCAAGAAGGAAAAATAAGGATCATGTGAGGAAATAGTAGTGTAATAATAATCAAGATTAGGTCACATGGCATTAAGACAAAACATCTATATCCTACATTCATAATTATAACAAAACATCTTATCCTACATAAATAATTTCAGCCAAGCAAGGGAGACTCAAGGGCTAAAAATTTTCCACCTAGAAAGAAAAACCTATCATACTTGAGTGAGACAAAAGAAAAAGGAAATGAATCCCTAAATCAAAGGGACCTTGTCCCTTGTCTTAAGAACATTTTATCATGATTTTTAAAATACGATTCTCCTTTTGCTATGGATATCTTGACTAAGGGAGAGGAAGACAAGAACATGAGTTGTCTTTTTCCAAAAAAACAACCAAGTGCATCCTAATTGTGATAAAGTAGACCCATGATCATAAAATGTGAACCACTTGATAGTTTATTTAAGCAAAACCCACCCTTATAACATTATAATTTCGTCCAAGTAAGGAAAAGGAAAAATAGAAGTCAGGTAGAGTGAGGAAAGGAGAAAAAGAGAGGAGAAGAAAGGAAGGAAGAAGAAGGAGAAGTCTAAAGCACTAAGTACTCAAGGTAAGTTAGCTTAATCTCCACTTGAATTCATCTTTTCTCTTCATACTTGGGGTTCAAAAACTCACCTCCTCCTCTTATTTAAGCTGATATAAAAGCTAAGGGAGGGGAGGAATCTTGCTACTTCCTTTAAGAGGAAACAAAAAAAAGAATTCACTAAGTGAGATAGGGAGATCTTTAGGTAGGTTTAGCATCTTTTTTAAAGAAAAGCTTTGAAATTAGAAACATTTATATAGGATTTTGATCATAGAACTTTGATAAAGTTTACAACATTTGTTACTTTGATGATTGGCCATGGATGTTGCTATATCATGTTACATGTTGATCTTGCATATGATGTATGTTTAAATACTTAGGTTGGTGTGAAAAGTTTTGCATAAATATGGCTATGGGTGGCAAAATTTTAGGATTTTTATGCTGCTATTTTGTATATTTGAATGTGGTGAAAAAAATTGATGAAATATGATTATATGTAAATTAGGAAGAAAATGGAAGATGACGTAATATAATGATGAACTAAAACTTTAGGAAAGGTTTGGTTAGGAAACTGGATTTCGGAGTAACTAGGGAAGCTTCTGTGTTTGAATTTTTGAGAAAATTTTATAGGAAATTAAAAGAAATAGTTAACATGAAAAATAGAGATATATATCTTATAGAATTTTAGTCACTAGAATCACTCAATTTGTAGTTCATATGAGGGAGATATGGTTTGATTAGTGAGTAAAGGTCTGAACCTACCTGAGAAGAAATAATGTTTAACTTGAGGGAGTAATATCACTATGATTACTTAAGATTTCCCTAAGATGTTCAACATTATAGTTTTAGTGAATTGTTTTATCTTTAAATTGACACCAAGATCACCTAAATTGGAGTTAAAAGGAGGGAGTTATACTCTGATTAGTGAGAGAAGGTCAGAAAGGACGAAAACCTACATCAGAGAATAACACAACATAGAGCGGGGCCGTGCTGGAAAGGGCATTTTGTAGCATAAAGCATGGTTATTTTACAGAAAATGGCTAAGCTGTGTTACAGGATATGTTTAAGCCATGTTGGGAGCTGGTAAATCTTATTTTCAACATTTTCTACTCTAAATGAACCTCATTAACTATAGGATAATAATTAAAATCAAATTAAAGAAGAATATTATAAATGAAAATAATAAATGACTAGTGTATGCCCTAGCCATTGCCATTGCATGAACTTCTTTCCATCTTAAGTGTGTAATTTTGACATGGAAATATTTTAAAGTGATATTTGAAAAATATTATGTTCATGGCATGATTGTATTTTTCCAATGATTTTTGATAATGATTATGCTTTTATGTTAAATTATGGCATATGAACATAATGAACATAGTTGTTATCGAAATCATATTTTTGGCTATTAATGTAAAAAGAAAAGAAAAGAAAAGTGATGAGCACGGTCACATGGTGGTCCGTGTGGTGCACCTGTAGGGGATGCCCTACTCACGGCTATGGTTATAATAATGAGAAAAGAAAGAATAAGTGTGCCATGTCGAACAGAGCAAGAAAAGCCCATAATAGAGAGTAGAAAATAATCACCCTGAACGGGGTAGCTTGATATGAGAATAAGTTGATAGACATCATATGATATTTTGAAAATAGTTATTCATGCCATCTATGTCATTGATGTACGATTTTCATGTGCATAGATAAAGTGCATTGATGTGACCTAAGGTAATTGCTGTAACTTATACAGATGAACATGACATGATGAGTTATATTGATGATAATTATGATTTATTGTTGAACCTATTGGGATTTAATTCTCACTATGTTTCTATATCATGTATAAAAGACTAAATGTGTAGATATTCTCTATGATCGGCTTTTAGCATATGTTAGGTCGAGTTGGCTAAGATCTTGTGAAGGTACAACCACCTACACCCATATCCTCGGAACAGGTCAATAGGGATGAATAAGATGTGTACATATATGTGTTTGATTTTTTTGGATGCATGTTTTAATTAATGATGTGTATCTGAACCCAGAATTGTATCAATATTATTCCTATACTATAAACCTTAATTATGCTTGGTTAATTTAATCAAATGTTATTATGAGTTAAATAGTTAGAAATAAAGAGGTATTGACTTCATGAGATTTTACAAATATATATATATATATATATATATATATATATATATATATATATATATATATATATATATATATATATATATATATATATGTGTGTGTGTGTGTGTGTGTGTGTGTGTGTGTGTGTGTGTGTGTGTGTGTGTGTGTAAAAAAATGGAGTTGTTACATGTCCTGTAAAGAGAATGGAAACAATCTCAAATGGATAGCATCTAATGACACTCTATTAAGTTTCAGTGTGTCACAGTACTCTTGGAACATTGATAGGTAGAGGTTTGAATCCTAAGTAGGGAAATCTTTAAATTAGTTCTACTGAACCATCTGTAGCAGTGACAGCTTCAACTCAAAGTTAGTTGCCTCTACTGCTGGCCTAATTATGTTAGGGTTCAAGCCTTGCATATCTAGGATGGTAAAATCCTTTAGTGAACTATTATCGCGATCTGCCATTACAGGTGGTGTCTGATTTTCCTTTGCCCTTTTCTCTTTCTACGTAGTGTCCTTTCAATCTTAGGATTAAAGTTAGCAAGGCACTTAGGGTTCCTTCGCATAAAATTACAACATACTTACAAAAAAAATGAGGGAAAAAATCAGCAAAGTAAAATTAAAATATGCAAAAAAAAAAACAATTCAGACTATTTGATTCGTAAAACAAACTAGTATTGACATAGTTGGTCCCCGACAATGGTGCGCACTGTCGAAGATGCACCCAAATTAATACCTTACCTCAAAACTAACCTGTAGAAGTGGGAGTAAGGGTCGATCCCACAGAGACTGAAATTACTTTATGTGATTAAAAAGGGGAGAATTGATAATCGCAAATTAAGTAAAGTAAACAATAATGAAAATAAATAAGCGAAAGTGATTAATGATAAAGACATTGGTTTCGGTTGGTATCCACCGTCAAGGGATTACATTGATCATCGACAACATAGTCAATCTGCAAATGAATATCTATCATTGGGGTTTTAACCACATTTCTCCTTATGCCTAGCAAATTAATGACAATCGCACTAATTAAACCCTAATTAACAAGCCATCTTTTAGCACATCGGTAAAATATAACTTGTTAACCGCATGAAGAACTAGAGAAACTGACAGAGCTAAACAAATATAAACACATCGGCTATATCTAATTTAGTCAATCATTCATCATAGGTTCAATGATTTATAATCCGAAACCCTCAAACCTATTTGTCTCACGAATCGCAAAATTAAAAACTTTGTTCAAAACACAATTCAGCTGTAGATTAAAACAGACGAAATACTAGTTGGCCTCCTAGCAATCATATGAATAATCATTAAGAATAAGAACAGATGAACAATCAATATTCAAAACAAATTGAAATAATAACATCAGATCCACATCTCATAATGTATAAAAATCCCTTGAGGTTTCAGCTCACCTCAACCAACTAAAGAAAATTAGCTACGCAGGGTCATAAGATAAACAAAAGAAGAATTGAAGAATGTAGATGAAGAATTCGGTGAAAGATCGGATGCCTTCTCTAGTTGCTTTCCTCTCTTTTTATAGACTTTCCCCTCCTAATCGAAGTCAGAACGTATTTTAGGTCAAATTCCCGTCCATTCCCTTCAATTTTGAGCAAAAACGACCTAAAATCGCGAAATCAGCATATCCCCTACGAAGCACGGGTGCCGCGGCGCTGCGGGGAATCTGGGACGGGGTGCCGTAGTGCTCCCTGTCAGCACCACGGTGGGATACCTCGAACCTGATCGGGCGCTGCAGCGCGCTGTGTTGAGCGCCGCGGCGCTCCGTATTTCCTTATTGTGGCGTCGCGACGCTCTCTTGTGAGCGCCGCAGGCCCCAGAATTTTATCGATTTTGCCGAAGTGTCGAACATGAAAATTGTAGCTCTTTGTCTCTTCTTTCCACAGCCACTGAAATCACCTTAATCGGAGTCCAAATGAGCGAGATATGCCTCAATTAGTGACAAAAGGTCAGGAATAAGCATTTTTCTATGGTTTTCTCTTTAGTTTTCTTCTTTATTATTCCTAAAACACAAAACAAAACACTCAATCAATTCATATCTATTTTCTACTAAAATTAAATAAAAAGCAACTTAAAACATGTCAAAAACATGCTTATTTTATAGCATGTCAAATACCCCCACACTTACTCTTTTGCTTGTCCTCAAGTAAACATTGATTCATGTAAACAGAACTCAATATATGTAATGAGTGAATGGCTTACCAATATGCTGCCTCATAGTGAAAATTGTATGCTCTTGAAGAAATTTCAAAAAATTTTATGACCATGTGCAACATTTAATTCAAATGTAATTTATAATTTTATTCCCTAAAATCCATAGTGTGTGTGTGTCTTTGGATAATTTAATTTTCTTTTACCTAAATGAGCTTATATATCTCAGGAATTATAGCATGGCTCTCTATTTAAAATTTCCATAGGCTTATTTTTCATGCTACTCTCCACTAATGTAGGCTAAAACTACTTCTTAGGATCAAAAGGACTTAACATAACTTGTAATGTGGTTAGGCTATGGGGTGAGATAAAAGATATAATTTAAAGCTGAATCTCCCAACATCACATGATTAACTCTGATATATTTGAGCTAATTCTCAAGATTGGGGAAGTTTTTCCCCCACACTTATTTCCTTGCTTCTCTGCATTCTACTTTTCTTTGATTCTCTATTTCTTCCTTTTCAATCACTGGATAGACTTTCATTAGTCTTTTGAGAAAATATATTTTTTTCTTTCTTTCTTTCTTTTGTTCTTGCTCCACCCTTCCACCCTTTCATTAATGTAGATCTATAAAACAAATATTCAGAAGTTAATCATGGAGTGAGTGAATCAGGTAGAAAAAAATAAAGGTATCAATCACAAAATTTGGTCTTGGCTGTTTTGTGGGTATAGAATAAAATATTAATTAAGCTCAAAATAGAGGTTCTAAGGATATTCACTTGTTTGGGTTAAGCTTGAAAGGCTCAATCTCATCGAAAAAACTGCCTAAATCATCTCCTAATTGTTAGTATTAGCCTAGGATTTCACCTCAAGTAGCATTTAAATAAGTTCTAGAAAATTAAATGAGATCATAAAATATTTTTGAGTTATATAATCTTTTTCTAAGTAAAAGATAAATTAAATATCCAAAATTACTGTGCAAAAGAATTTCAGGATTTTTAGAAAATAGGTAATCATAAATTGAAAAGAATTTAAAATTACACATAATTATGACTTTCCTACATCTCTCAAGAGCTATAAGCAATTTAAACAGTTATATCATTGGCTATTGGTTCAGTTATCACAAACTCATAAATTGAAATTTTGTTCACATGCTCACCTCATGACAAGATTAAAAGTGCACATATCATAAAATGTATCAAAGTAGGAAGTGCACACGTGTATGATATATTATACAGTCATCCAGCTGAATTATAAAGTGACCCCCCCACACTTAAAAACATACATTGTCCCCAATGTAAGAATATAAAATAAAATATAAAAGGGAAAAATAATAACATAAGGTGGGGTTCAGGGAAACTTCCCTGATCAATGGTCACCATCCATCTCATCATGCTTAGGTGCAGGCCTAAAGGGTGGTTCAGGAGGTGCCGGGAAAGCAATCGAGAGGTTCAGGACATGAGCTAACTGGCTAAAACATGCATGATGATGCTATGCAATAGAGTGCTGATAGAGGGCCAGATCGTTCATTTGATGACTCAGATACTCTGTGCGCTCCCATAAATCTTCAATGGTATGCTGGGATGGTGGTGGAGCTGAGCTACTTCCCGGTTCCTCTGTAGGTATTGGCTGAATCCCTAGCTCCTCCTCTGCTGCTTCTTCATGGCCCTTTTATTTTGGATGTCTGCATAGGAAATAGGCTTCATCGGGTGAATGAGAGCCTCAATGGAATCCCAGCTTACGCCCGCTTTCTGACATAGACCAGTAATTAAACTCGGGGCAAATAGGGATCTGCCTCTAGCACTGATACAGCCGAGCAACTGCCTATGAATAACCTTGCCTACATCAATAGAAAGCCCTTGTTGTACTGCATAAAGCAAAATGGCCCTTTCCCGCCGGACTTGACTCATGTTGAGGCTGGGCATGAATCTGGCTAATACAAAATAGTGCCATGCTTTAGCCACTTTATTCATGTCAGCTCTAGCAAGGTATAACAGATGGCCATTGCTATCCAATTTCCAAGAGGCCCCCTTGTAGCATAGAGTGCAAATAACGTCGTCAAAGTCAATGTAGGATTGAAGAAGCGCCGTATATTCATCATCCTCAATATCCGGCAGGGAATAGAATTCATTAATAGCGTGCGGAGTGAATGGCACCATCTTGCCTGTAACCCGTGCTTGATGACGTTCGTGAACTGTAGCATTGGAGTAGAACTCCTGAACTACGGGAATAACTCCTGGTTCTGGATTCCTGCAGAAAATCTCCCAATGCCTATGGAGGATATTGTCTCTATGAGGTAGCCCTTTGGTGATAAGAAATCGACGTTCTGGAACTATAGGTTTATGCACCACCACTTTGATGTGGTGTTGATAAACCGCTTCAGGCACAAAAGCTACGGTGTCGAATGCTGAAGGGTCCTCAGCTCTGTTCTTCCTCTTAGAGATGCTTAATTTGGAAGTTTTTAGGGCCATTGCACTTGGCAAACTCACTGGGGCGTTTTATCAAACACCTAGTGTGCACTCTTGAAAAATGGAGAGAATGGATGCTAGATTCGAAGATTGAAGTCCCAATGTAGTAAAAACCAGTAGCAATGAAGTATAGAGATCAACTTCAGCAGGAAAAACAAAGTAAATCGTACCAAATTCAGCGTGATTTATGGCTGGAAAGTGTGAAATTAAAATTGCTTGAGAACCCTAGAAAATTGCCATTGAATCCAAGCCAAAAGCTGAAAGAAGTGTATAATCCTGCAAAAGAAGATGAAAAATCATGTAATTTCAGCAAGATAACGTAGTAGGAGGTGGATATGGTCGATTCTACGCAAGAAATTGGAGTTGGAGTTGCAAAAGAGGCAAAAACGGAGGGGGGAGGATGAAGAGCATCACGATGCTCTTATAGAGAGCGCCGTGGCGCTTACCCATTCTGGGTTCGATGCGCCGCGGTGCATGTGTGTCCTCAGGTCTGTACTTTTTTTTTTAAGAAAAATTAAACTATGAAAAGAAAAATTAAGAAGAAGAAGAATGGATGTTGGGTTGCCTCCCAACCAGCACCTTTATTTTACGTCGTTGGCTCGACATAGATCCAAAAAAATATCAATGAGGGTTTTGAAAAGTTATCCATTGTGATTCCTCTTGCTGAAATCCTTCATAGTAAGGTTTAAGCCTTTGTCCGTTGACTTTGAAGCTATGCTGGTTATCCATGCTCTTTATTTCAACTGCACCATGAGGGAAAATATCAGTAACAATAAATGGTCCCTCCCATTTAGAACGAAATTTACCTGGAAACAATCGGAGCCTAGAATTGTAGAGGAGAACTTTCTGTCCTTTGCTAAACTCCTTACGTGAAATCATACGATCATGTAGGAGTTTAGTTTTGGCCTTATAATTATTTGCGTTTTTGTAGGCCTCGTTTTTAATTTCCTCTAATTCCTGAAGTTGTAATTTCCTGCATTTTCCACATTCATGTTAAATTTCTTTATAGCCTAAAATGTTTTATGTTCCAATTTAACTGAAAGATGACAAGTTTTACCAAATACTAACCTGTATGGGGACATACCAATTGGGGTCTTATAGGCTGTCTTGTATGCCCATAGAGCATCATCTAATCTGAGACTCTAATCCCAGCGGTTGGGATTTATTGTCTTACTAATGATATTTTTGATTTCTCTATTGGATACCTCAGCTTGCCCATTGGTTTAGGGGTGGTATGCAGTTGACAATTTATGAGTGACATTATATTTCTTTAATAGGGCTTCAATAGTCCTATTGCAAAAATGTGTTCCCCTGTCACTTATCAAAGCTCTTGGAATCCAAAATCTTGAAAAGATATGGGATTTAATGAAATCTGCAACCACTTTAGAATCATCAGTCCTAGTGGGTTTAGCTTCTACCCACTTTGAGACATAATCCACAGCCAACAAAATATAATTATATCCAGCTGATAAAGGAAAAGGTCCCATGAAATCAATGCCCCAAACTTCAAAAATTTCACAAAACAATATTGGTGTTTGAGGCATCTCATTTTTCCTGGAGATATTACCTGTTTTTTGACAGTTTGTACATGACTTACAAAAATGGTATGAATCTCTGAATATGGTAGGCTAGTAAAAACCGCAATCTAAAACTTTCTTTGCTGTCCTTTTTGCTCCAAAATGTCCACCACATGCATAAGAATGACAGAAGGTTAGAATGGATAAAACTTCAGAATTAGGAATACACCTTCTTATAATTTGATCTGAGCATTGCTTCGAAAGGTAAGGATCGTCCCATATGTAGTATTTGGTGTCACTCTTGATCCTATTTTTAGCTGCCTTGGTCAAAAGAGGAGGTAACTGATTAGTAGCCAGATAATTTACAATGTTTGCATACCATGGCATATGAATTGAAATTGAAAATAAATTTTCATCTGGGAATAATTCTTCAATTTTCAATTTTTCTTCCACATGTGTCAAGCGGCTTAGGTGATCTGCTACACTGTTTTCAGACCCTTTCTTGTCTCTAATCTCTAAATCAAATTCTGTAAGCAGTAGCACCCATCTGATTATCCTAGGTCTAGCCTCCTTTTTCATCACCAAGTACCTCAAAGCTGCATGATCAGTAAAAATAATAATTTTAGTGCATATTAAATATGATCTAAATTTTTCTAATGCAAAGACTACAGCTAAGAGTTCTTTTTTAGTAGTGGTATAGTTCTTCTGGGCATCATTCAGTATTCTGGAGGCATAATATATCACATGGGATGTGTTTCCAATCCTTTGGCCTAGTACTGCTCCAACTGCATGGTCACTGGCATCACACATAATTTCAAAAGGGATGTTTCAATCTGGTGCTTGGATGATTGGAGCTGAAATCAAGGACTCTTTTAATTTGTCAAAAGCTTCCCTGCATTCTCCATCAAATTCAAAAGAGACATCCTTCTGAAGCAATTTGCACATAGGTGCTGCTTTCTTAGAAAAGTCCTTTATGAATCTCCTATAAAAACCTGCATGGCCAAGAAAAGAACGAACTTCCCGCACACAAGTGGGATAAGGTAGAGTTTGTATAATATCAATCTTTGCTTTATCTACCGCTATTCCTCTTTTTGAGACAACATGGCCTAAAACTATACCTTGTTCAACCATAAAATGACACTTTTCAGAATTTAAAACCAGGTTAGTTTCTTGACATATTTTCAAAATTAGTGAAAGGTTATGCAAACAATCATCGAATGAATTCCCATAAACTGAAAAATCATCCATAAATACCTCAATAAATTTTTCAAGGTAATCTGAGAATATGCTAACCATAAACCTTTGAAAAGTGGCAAGGGCATTACATAGCCCAAATGGCATGCGCCTATATGCGAATGTCCCAAATGGACAAGTGAAGGTTGTCTTTTCTTGGTCTTCCGGAGCAATTGCAATCTGGAAATAGCCTGAATAACCATCAAGAAAATAGTAGTAAGGTTTACCAGATAATCTTTCAAGCATTTGATCAATAAAAGGTAAAGGAAAATGATCTTTTCGGGTTACAGAATTTAATTTTCTATAATCTATACAAACCCTCCACCCATTTTGAATCCGGGTGGGTACCAATTCCTCATTTTGATTTTTCACCACAGTTATTCCTATTTTCTTGGGAACCACTTGCACTGGGCTAACCCAATGACTGTCTGAAATAGGGTATATTACCCCAACCTCCAACAATTTAAGAATTTCTTTCTTCACTACATCCATCATAGGTGGATTTAGCCTTCTTTAGGGCTGTCTAGATGGTTTAGCTCCTTCTTCCATCAATATTCTGTGCATACATGTAGAAGGGCTTATTCCCTTAAGATCAACTATGGTCCAACCTATTGCAGTTTTGTGTTCTTTAAGAAGTTGGATTAGCTTTGCCTCCTGATCATTTTCAAGCTTGTTGGAGATAATAAAAGGAAGTGTTTCTCCCTCTCCCAAAAATACATATTTGAGATGATCAGGGAGTGGTTTCAGTTCAGGAGTAAGATCCTGCACAACAGAAGGTAAAAGAGAAGTATCAGAAATTGGTAATTCTATATAAGAAACATTACATGTTGGTGGTTCTTCTGAAAAACCATTTAGTGCAGCCAGTTCCTCTTTCATTTCTTCATCCAATTCTATCTCACCATCATCCTCTTCTATGGATTTGCTCACAATCACATCCAATTTATCCTGTCCATCTAATTCAAATACATCATGTGCTAGGGAATCAAAGATATCTATAGAATAAACAGGAGTATCATCACCTGGATGTTTCATGGCTTCATACATATTAAAATTTATTACTTCACCATCAAATTCCATAGTGAGTGTGCCATTGTGAACATCTATCTTTGTTTTTGAGGTTTTCAAAAATGGTCTCCCTAATAATATTGGGGATGTAAAATCCCCATTTTCCATGTTTAGAACATAAAAGTCTGCAGGGAAAACCAAAACATCCTCAATTACTCCCTTAGGATATGTAGTGGACCTGTCAGCTAATTGAATAACCACATTAGTAGAGTTCAATGGTCCTAATTTCAAGGAAGCATATATAGAATATGGCATGACATTTATGGAAGCTCCTAAATCCAACATAGCTTTTTCAACATGAGTATCCCCAATTTTACATGGAATGGTAAACATACCTGGATCCTTGCATTTAGTGGGGAGTTTTGTTTG
The DNA here is from genome assembly GCA_037074535.1 of Gleditsia sinensis. Taxonomy (NCBI): domain Eukaryota; kingdom Viridiplantae; phylum Streptophyta; class Magnoliopsida; order Fabales; family Fabaceae; genus Gleditsia; species Gleditsia sinensis. The sequence continues at coordinate 15,347,846 of CM073475.1, read as the reverse complement.
TATCATGGCAGATACGTTCTGACTCATTTGAACCTTTTCAAACCCCTTCAATTTTTGCTTTCTTTTTTGAGTGCATAATTCTTTCAAGAACTTTGCATATCTTGGTACCTGCTTAATAGCATTTAGGAGGGGAATATTAACTTCACATTTTCTAAAGATATCATATAATTCAGAAGTTTTCTCATTTAACCTATTCTCTTTAAGAGCTTCTGGAAAAGGAGGCACTACTTCATAATTTAAATTAGAAGGAGACTTACTTGTAGGTGCTTCATTCTCCTTAATTGATGTTTCAGTTTTCTTAGGAGAAAAGGGTGCTGGTGGACTTTCAATCTCCTTACCACTCCTTAAAACAATTGCACTAGCATTCTCTCTGGGATTCACCACAGTTTGTGAAGGTAACTTACCTGAGTTTTGAGCATCCAATCGACTCACTGTGGTTGCTAACTAACCTACTTGAGTTGTTAGGTTCTGAATGCTAGCTCTTGTCTCTTGCTGAAATTGATGAGAGTTATGTACAAGAGTTTTCACAATGTCTTCCAAAGGATTACTTACCTGTTGATCCTGGGGTGTATTCTATCTAGGATAATAGGCTTGTTGATTTTGTTGAAAATTTTGTCCCGCAGGCCTATTTTGTGCACTCCCATATCTGAAATTGGGATGATCCTTACATCCAGGATTGTATGTATTGGCATATGGATCATACCTTTTTGGTTGGCCAGGAAAACCTCCTACAGCATTCGCTTGTTCTGTGGATTCCTCTTGAAGTGTAGGACACATGTCAGTTGGGTGCCCTGTGGCTGAGCATATTCCACATACTTTAACTTGCTGTAGTGTACCTGTAGCCATTTGACGCACAAGAGAAGTAAGTTCAGATATTTGATTCTAAAGAGAATAAGTACTTACCTCCTGGGCATGTCTAATAGGAGGATCATGCCTAACGCCAAATTGTTGTGAATTGGCAACCATATTTGATATCAGGATTCTGGCTGCCTCAGGAGTCTTATCTACTAGTGCTCCTCCACTAGCTGCATCTATCATGCTCCTATCTCCCTGCAAAAAATCTTCATAAAAATATTGGATTAGTAGCTGCTCACTAATCTGATGATGTGGGCAGCTTGCACAAAGTTTCTTAAACCTCTCCCAATATTCATAAAGGGTTTCACCATGCAATTGTCTAATGCCGCATATCTCTTTCCTAATAGTAGCGGCTCTAGATGCAGGAAAATAACGTTCTAAAAACATTCTCTTCATCTCATTCCAAGTAGTGATAGTACCAGAAGGCAAATAATACAACCAATCTTTGGCTGAATCTTTTAAGGAAAAAGGAAAAGCCCTGAGTTTTATTTGTTCCTCAGTTACTCCAGGGGGCTTCATTCTGGTACATACTACATGGAACTCCTTCAGATGTTTATGCGGGTCTTCACCTGCAAGACCATGAAAACTTGGTAAGAGATGAATTAATCCAGATTTCAACTCAAAATTAACATTATCATCAAGATCAAGAAAAGTAATGCATAAGGGTTGCTGATGCAAATCAGGAGCTGCAAGCTCCTTCAGAGTGGGGTGTCTAGCCATGATCACTTCCTCCTTATCCTGATCAACGTCTTCTTGAATTTCTCTTCTGTGCCTGTATATAGGTTTTCCAATATCTGGATTGAACTGTAAATCTCGAGAATTAGAAGAACGAGTTACATGCATAAATAAAAAAAAATCACAAAAAGTAATGACGCAGTCCCCGAAAACTGCGCCAAAATTTGGTGCGCACTGTCGCAGATGCACCCAAATTAATACCTTACCTCAAAACTAACCTGTAGAAGTGGGAGTGAGGTCGATCCCACAGAGACTGGAATTACATTATGTGATTAAAAAGGGGGGAATTGATAATCGCAAATTAAGTAAAGTAAACAATAATGAAAATAAATAAGCGAAAGTGATTAATGATAAAGACGTTGGTTTCGGTTGGTATCCACCGTCAAGGGATTACATTGATCATCGACAACATAGTCAATCTGCAAATGAATATCTATCATTGGGGTTTTAACCCTGTTTCTCCTTATGCCTAGCAAATTAATGACAATCGCACTAATTAAACCCTAATTAACAAGCCATCTTTTAGCACATCGGTAAAATATAACTTGTTAACCGCATGAAGAATTAGAGAAACTGACAGAGCTAAACAAATATAAACACATCGGCTATATCTAATTTAGTCAATCATTCATCATAGGTTCAATGATTTATAATCCAAAACCCTCAAACCTATTTGCCTCACGAATCGCAGAATTAAAAACTTTGTTTAAAAAACAATTCAGCTGTAGATTAAAACAGATGAAATACTAGTAGGCCTCCTAGCAATCATATGAATAATCATTAAGAATAAGAACAGATGAACAATCAATATTAAAAAAAATTTGAAATAATAACATCAGATCCACATCTCACAATGTATAAAAATCCCTTGAGGTTTCAACTCACCTCAACCAACTAAAGAGAATTTGCCACGCAGGGCCATAAGATAAACAAAAGAAGAATTGAAGAATGTAGATGAAGAATTCAGTGAAAGATCTGATGCCTTCTCTGGTTGCTTTCCTCTCTTTTTATAAACTTTCCCCTCCTAATCGAAGTCAGAACATATTTTTGGTCAAATTCCCGTCCATTCCCTTCAATTTCGAGCGAAAACGACCTAAAATTGCGAAATCAGCATATCCCCTACGACGCACGGGCGCCGCGGCGCTGCGGGGAATCAGGGACGGGGTGCCGTGGCGCTCCCTGTCAGCACCACGGTGGGATACGTCGAACCTGATCGGGTGCCGTGTCGCGCTGTGTTGAGCGCCGCGGCGCTCCCTCCTGGGCAGCACAGCGTCGCGGCGCTCCCTCCTGGGCAGCACAGCGTCGCGGCGCTCTGGATTTCCTTATCGTGGCGACGCGGTGCTCTCTTGTGAGCGCCGCAGGGCCTAGAATCTTCTAGAGTTTGCCGAAGTTCTAAACATGAAAATTGTAGCTCTTTGTCGCTTCTTTCCATAGCCACTGAAATCACCTTAATCGGAGTCCGAATGAGCGAGATATGCCTCAATTAGTGACAAAAGGTCAGGAATCAGTATTTTTCTATGATTTTCTCTTTATTTTTCTCTTCTTTTCTTCTTTATTATTCCTAAAACACAAAACACAACACTCAATCAATTCATATCTATTTTCTACTAAAATTAAATAAAAAGCAACTTAAAACATGTCAAAAACATGCTTATTTTATAACATGTCAGACAATATCATCAAAAACTTGTTCCTGTATTTATCTAAATACTACAAGTGCATGATGTATCTATAGGTAGTTCAGAAAGTATAGGTTTATCTCACAGAGACTAATGTATCAATTACTAGTTTTTTGAGAAATAAACTATCTAAATCAATAAAATTCGAGAGATATTGGAATACAATTTGCAAGCGATGAAAGTAAATAGAGTTCAATTATCAAAAGACCTAGGATTAGGGTTTACCAAACTTATGATGTTCAACAACCAAAATAATTATTTTTAATTGCAATTATTTCGAATATTAAGGATAGTTTAGCCTTAATTCATTAATAGCCTCTTTCAAGATCTAATAAATGTACCTAGGTTAATCTAATTACCTACTTTCGTGGTTTTTAGTTCAACTTAAACCATTTAAGTTCTATGCTAACAACCTAATTAATTCCTTGAGCAGGTTCAATTCCTAGAGGAGATTCAATTTCTAGAGGATCTTAAATTACTTTCGTGATTAAAATACTCCTAATTAACTATTAAGTTCCGGCATAACTTTCACCTTTTAGTCAATCAGTTATTAACTTAATATGTGATAAATATTTTTCAAACATTCACCAACACATACATATGAATAATAGTTAAGCCAATCATACACAAATAATCCTAAAAGGAATTTAACAATTCAATTTAGTACATCATAAACGGGTTTCCCCAATCCTAGAATAGGATCTACTAACTTATAATTGAAATAGAAATCAAAATTAATTCCATTAAGTGAATAATAAATATTCAATACAATCAAAAGAGAAAGAAGTAGAAGTAGAAAGAAATAAAGATACAAAGATAAAACCTAGTGTAAAAATAGTCATGAATTTGGTATACAATGCTTGATCCAATGAAAACTCTAGCCTTAAATCATGAAGAAAACCTAATTATACTCAAAACCTAGCCTTAAAGTGTTTCTAGAGTGTCCATAATGTAAAAGTTGTAAAGAATACAAAAAAGAGGTTAAGTCCCACTATATATAATTTCCTGGATGCCTAAAAGCATAAAAAATACAGTCATCTTCAGTCCCACAGACGGTTGTGTCCTAGGACATGGGCTAACTGTATTTTGGGTTAATTTTTGTAAGTCTGCACTCCTTCCTGGACAGAACACAACTAGTTGTGTTTTGGGTGTCCCAGACATGTCCTGGCTATGTTAGGAGCTACCAAACTCCATTCTTGCCCTTCTGAAGCCTATTTCTTCTTTGCTTCCTCCTTAGCTAGCTCCTAATCCAAAGAACTCTTCAAATGAGATTTCTCCCTTAATTCTTGGGTCCTCTTGCTCACTTGTAAATAGAAAATAAAGCTAAACAGAATTCAGACCAACCAAAAAAATATAGAACCAAAATAGGTGGTGCGTACTATCACAGGTACAACCAAATTGATACCTTACCTCTCAACTAACTTGTAGTAGTGAGAGTAAGGGGTCGATCCCATAAATACTGGTGTTATCTTATGTGATTGAGAAAAAAAATGAGATTTGATATTTGTAAATAGTAAAACAAATAATAATGAAAGTAATTAAGAGAATAATTAATGAGAAGGGCGTTGGTTTTGGTCGATATTCACTATCAAGGGATTGCATTGATCAATGACAAAATCATTAATCTTAAACCAAATATCTACCATTGGGATTCTATCCCTGTTCCTCCTTAAGCCTATTGAATTGATAACAATCGTACCAATTAAACCCTAATTAACAAGATATCCTCTAGCACATCGGTAAAGTCTAACCTATTAATTGCATAAAAAATGAGAGAAACTGATAGAGCTAAATAAATATAAGCACATCGGTTATATTTAATTTAGTTGATCAATTATCATAGGGTTAATGATTTATAATCCAAAATCCTTAATCCTATTTGCTTTATGAATAAATTAATGAAAATTTTGTTTAAAACCTAATTCAGCAGTAGATTAAGACATACAATATACTAGTAGGCCTCCCTCATAATCATATGAACAATCATTAAGAAAAGATAAGAGTAGATGAATAATTAATACCCGATTAAGATTGAACTAATAAAACCAATTTCAAATCTCACAATGTATAATGATCCCTTGAGGTTTTAATCTTTCTCTACCAACTAAAAAAAATCAGCTGCGCAGGGCCATAAGAAATATAAACAAGAATTAAATAAGGTAATTAAGAGCTTGAATGATTAAATTGATCCCCTTGATGCTTGCTTTCTCCCTCTTTTATAGATTGATTGCTCCTTAATGAAGTAGGGTTGTTTCCATGTTAAATCTTAGCCCATCGGGCTTCGTTTGGAGTTAAGAACCCCTAAACTTTGCGATCTTAGCATTCTGGTGCAACGTTGAGCGCAGCAGCGGGCTACTTTGGTGCTGTGGTGTAACATCTCATAATTTTTATTTTTAAATAATAATGCTTTGTTAAAATAGACTTACTTTTAGTAGAACATAATCATTTTTAAACAAATAAAAATATATTTGTTTATAACAATACATTATTATTTAAAAATAAAAATTATGGGATGTTACATGCGGCACTTCAGAAACTCACTGATGGAGAGCCACAGTGCCTGATCCAGCGTCAGGGTGTTTTGGTTCTGATGTTCAAGTGCCTCAACACTGTGGTTCGGGTGCTGCAACGCTCGGTGCTTCTGGGAAACCAATTCCATAACGTGCTACTGAGCACCACAGCTCTCCGAATCTACAATGAAGCAACGCCACAATGCTTTCTTGTGAGTGCCACGGTGCCTGAAAAATGCCAGAATTTTCCAAGGTTCCATACACAAATGTTGTATCTCTATGTATCTTTTTTCCATATCCACTAGAATCACTTTAATCTAATCTAAATTGAAGGATATATGCCGAAATTAGTGACCAAAAGTCAGGATTCATCCTGCTGCATTGTGATTCTAAATTACAAGCTCTGTAATGCTATTAAATCTCCTGAATTTAACAAAGTATTCAACGTAAAAGTTATAGATAATTGTTTTATCTCTTCACAGCCACTTGAATCACTTTGAGTGGAGTTCATATGACAGAGATATATTCTAAATAGTTTTAAAAGGTCTGGAATCACTATAATTCAGCATTTTTCCATGAATTTCTTATCTTTTCTTCTTCCTTTGTTCCTACAATACAAAACATAAAACTAAGCTAATACCTAATCATATTTTACTTAAATCAAACAAAAAGTAAGTTTAAAGGTATTAATATCATGCTTAATGAAGATCACATCAAATACCCCCATACTCAACACTTTGCTTGTCCTCAAGGAAAATAATCCCTAACAATAAAAAACAACAATAAGTATATGTAGTGAGTGTTAGGCTTACCAAATGTTTTCCTCATAACATGAAAATATAATCGAGAAAAAAAATTAGATAACTGAGGAAAAGAATGGATTAAATTCAATTGAAACAAAAAAATAAGTGTGGGGGAAAAAATCTCCCCAAATTTAAAAAAAGCTCAATAGATTATATTTAATCATGTGGTGCTAGGTGATTGAGCCTAAATTTGTATCCTTTATCCTACCTTATACCCTGTCCACATTACAAGCTAAATAAAATCCTATTGGTTCTAGAGATAGTTTTGGCCTACATTAGTGGAGAGTGGCATGAAGAATAAGCATGTGGAAATCCTAAACTAATTAGAGATCTACAACCAAAATTTTAGGATATATAAACTCATATGGGTAAAGGGGAATTTATTGACCCAATGATAAAGGGGAAATTTAAGTGTTTAATGGTTATATTTTATCACCTAATTAGTAGTAAACTTGTGATTATTTCCCCGCATTTGGTTATGCTTGGCTCTGGATACTGCTTTGGTTTGTTCTATGTTTGTATGAGAGCAAAATAGGCCAAGAAGGAAGGGAAAACACCCATGAGAAGTGCCATATGGATTTGGAACATGCTAAGGAGGAAGCAAGGAGGCAACACACCAAAAATTGGCAAGAACGGAGCATGGTAGCCCCCAACACGGCCAGGCCATGCTCTAGGCAAAGGATAAAGAAAACTCCCAGAATCCAGCCCAAAGCATGGCCAGGCTGTGTTTTGGAACACGGTCATGCTTTGGGTCCGTACACACCATATGTTTTAGGGTTTTGAGTAGCGCAAGTGATATATATTGATGGGGAAACAAATCCAAGGAGGGGAAGAGGCATTCAGACCTTCTTTTACTCAGTTTTAGGCTTAGGAAACACCATTAGATTTGGTTTAGAGTAGGATTAATGTTTAATCCATGTTCTTAGATAGAATTTACATCAATTCAAGTTTGTATTTCATCATTACATTCTTCATCCATGTTCTATCTTTCTATCTCTACACTCATCTCTACTTCTACTCTTTCTCTTAGTTTGTATTGAATAGATTTACTTAATGAATTGGATTATGCTTTTGATTTATCTTTCTATCATGCTTGAGTAGATTTGATCTAGGGTTTTGGTAAACCCACTTATGATGTGATGATACATTGTGCTAATTGAATTGTTGGAACCCTTATTGTGTTATCCATAGTTAATTAGGATTAGCTATTATGCATTGATTATATGAGTTGATGAATGTTTGGCCAACGTTTTATCACGTCTTAGGATATTAATTGATGAACTAAAAGGTGAAGATTAATACTGAAAACTAATAGCTAATTAGGGATATCTTAATCACGAAAGTAGTTTAAGGTTCTCTAGGAATGAATAAATTAGTGGGCTGACATGCTAGAAAATAACCATGTTTTTGACATGTTTTAAGTTGCTTTTTATTTAATTTTAGTAGAAAATAGATATGAATTGATTGAGTGTTGTGTTTTGTGTTTTAGGAATAATAAAGAAGAAAAGAAGAGAAAAATAAAGAGAAAATCAAAGAAAAATGCTGATTCCTGACCTTTTGTCACTAATTGAGGCATATCTCACTCATTCGGACTCCGATTAAGGTGATTTCAGCGGCTATGGAAAGAAGAGCCATAGAGCTACAACTTTCATGTTCGGTACTTTAGCAAAATCTAGAAGATTCTGGACGTCGCGGTGCTCACAAGGGAGCACCACGGCGCCAGGATAAGGAAATTCATAGCGCCGCGGCACTGTGCTACCCAGGAGGGAGCGCTGCGGCGCTCAACCCAGCGTGCCGCAGCGCCCGATCATGTTTGAAATAGCCCACCGCGACGCTGACAGGGACCGCCACGGCGCCCCGTGGCAGAATCTTTGTAGCGCCGCGGCGCCCGTGAGCCGTAGGGGACTTGCTGATTTCACGATTTTAGGTCGTTTTCGCTCAAAATTGAAGGGAATGGACGGGAATTTGACCTAAAATACGTTCTGACTTTGATTAGGAGGGGAAAGTCTATAAAAAGATAGGAAAGCAACCAGAGAAGGCATCCAATTCTTAACCGAATTCTTCATCTACATTCTTCAATTCTTCTGTTGTTTATCTTATGGCTCTGCGTGGCTAATTCTCTTTAGTTGGTTGAGGTGAGTTGAAACCTCAAAGGATTTTTTATACATTGTGAGATGTGAATCTGATGTTATTATTTCAATTTGTTTTGAATATTGATTGTTCATCTGTTCTTATTTTTAATGATTATTCATATGATTGCTAGGAGGCCTACTAGTATTTCGTCTGTTTTAATCTACAGCTGAATTATGTTTTGAACAAAGTTTTTAATTCTGCGATTCGTGAGGCAAATAGGTTTGAGGGTTTTGGATTATAAATCATTGAACCTATGATGAATGATTGACTAAATTAGATATAGCCGATGTGTTTATATTTGTTTAGCTCTGTCAGTTTCTCTAGTTCTTCATGCGGTTAACAAGTTATATTTTACCGATATGCTAAAAGATGGCTTGTTGATTAGGGTTTTATTAGTGTGATTATCATTAATTTGCTAGGCTTAAGGAGAAACAGGGTTAAAACCCCAATGATAGATGTTCATTTACAGATTGATTATGTTGTCGATGATCAATGTAATCCCTTGACGGTGGATACCAACCGAAACCAACGTCTTTATCATTAATCACTTTCGCTTATTTATTTTCATTATTGTTTACTTTACTTAACTTGCGATTATCAATTCGCCCCTTTTTAATCACATAAGGTAATTCCAGTCTCTGTGGGATCGACCCTTACTCCCACTACTATAAGTTAGTTTTAAGGTAAGGTATTAATTTGGGTGCACTTGCGACAGTGCGCACCAAATTTTGGCGTCGTTGCCGGGGACTGCGTCATTACTTTTTGTGATTTTTTTTTTATGCCTGTAACTCGTTCTTCTAATTCTCGAGATTTACAGTTCAATCCAGATATTAGAAAATCTGTATACAGGCACAGAAGAGAAATTCAAGAAGACATTGATCAGGATACGGAGGAAGTGATCATGGCCAGGCATCCCACTCTGAAGGAGCTTGCAGCTCCTGATTTGCATCAGCAACCCTTATGCATTACTTTTCCTAATCTTGATGATAATGTTAATTTTGAGTTAAAATCTGGATTAATTCATCTCTTACCAAGTTTTCATGGTCTTGCAGGTGAAGACCCGCATAAACATCTGAAGGAGTTCCATGTAGTATGTACCAGTATGAAGCCCCCTGGAGTAACTGAGGAACAAATAAAACTCAGGGCTGTTCCTTTTTCCTTAAAAGATTCAGCCAAAGATTGGTTGTATTATTTGCCTTCTGGTACTATCATTACTTGGAATGAGATGAAGAGAATGTTTTTAGAGCGTTATTTTCCTGCATCTAGAGCCGCTACTATTAGGAAAGAAATATGCGGCATTAGGCAATTGCATGGTGAAACACTTTATGAATATTGGGAAAGGTTTAAGAAACTTTGTGTAAGTTTCCCACATCATCAGATTAGTGAGCAGCTACTAATCCAATATTTTTATGAAGGTCTTTTGCAGGGAGATAGGAGCATGATAGATGCAGGTAGTGGAGGAGCACTAGTAGATAAAACTCCTGAGGCAGCCAGAATCCTGATATCAAATATGACTACCAATTCACAACAATTTGGCGTTAGGCATGATCCTCCTATTAGACATGCCCAGGTGGTAAGTACTACTTCTCTTCAGAATCAAATATCTGAACTTACTTCTCTTGTGCGCCAAATGGCTACAGGTACACTACAGCAAGTTAAAGTATGTGGAATATGCTCAGTCACAGGGCACCCAACTGACATGTGTCCTACACTTCAAGAGGAATCCACAGAACAAGCGAATGCTGTAGGAGATTTTCCTGGCCAACCAAAAAGGGATGATCCATATGCCAATACATACAATCCTGGATGGAAGGATCACCCCATTTTCAGATATGGGAGTGCACAAAATAGGTTTACAGGACAAAATTTTCAACAAAATCAGCAAGCCTATTATCCTAGACAGAGTGCACCCCAGGATCAACAGGTAAGTAATCCATTAGAAGACATTGTGAAAACTCTTGTACATAACTCTCATCAATTTCAGCAAGAGACAAGAGCTAGCATTCAGAACCTGACAACTCAACTAGGTCAGTTAGCAACCACAGTGAGTCGATTGGATGCTCAAAACTCAGGTAAGTTACCTTCACAAACTGTGGTGAACCCCAGAGAGAATGCTAGTGCAATTGTTTTAAGGAGTGGTAAGGAGATTGAAAGTCCACCAGCACCCTCTTCTCCTAAGAAAACTGAAAAATCAATTAAGGAGAATGAAGCACCTATAGGTAAGTCTCCCTCTAATTTAAATTATGAAGTAGTGCCTTATTTTCCAGAAGCTCTTAAAAAGAATAGGCTAAATGAGAAAACTTCTGAATTGTATGATATCTTTAGAAAATGTGAAGTTAATATTCCCCTCCTAGATGCTATTAAGCAGGTACCAAGATATGCAAAGTTCTTGAAAGAATTATGCACTCAAAAAAGAAAGCAAAAATTGAAGGGGTTTGAAAAGGTTCAAATGAGTCAGAAGTATCTACCATGATACAAACAAAACTCCCCACTAAATGCAAGGATCCAGGTATGTTTACCATTCCATGTAAAATTGGGGATACTCATGTTGAAAAAGCTATGTTGGATTTAGGAGCTTCCATAAATGTCATGCCATATTCTATATATGCTTCCTTGAAATTAGGACCATTGAACTCTACTAATGTTGTTATTCAATTAGCTGATAGGTCCACTGCATATCCTAAGGGAGTAATTGAGGATGTTTTAGTACAGGTAGATGATTTAGTTTTCCCTACAGACTTTTATGTTCTAGACATGGAAAATGGGGATTTTACATCCCCAATATTATTAGGGAGACCATTTTTGAAAACCTCAAAAACAAAGATAGATGTTCACAATGGCACACTCACTATGGAATTTGATGGTGAAGTAATAAATTTTAATATGTATGAAGCCATGAAACATCCAGGTGATGATACTCATGTTTATTCTATAGATATCTTTGATTCCCTAGCACATGATGTATTTGAATTAGATGGACAGGATAAATTGGATGTGATTGTGAGCCAATCCATAGAAGAGGATGATGATGAGATAGAATTGGATGAAGAAACGAAAGAGGAACTGGCTGCACTAAATGGTTTTTCAGAAGAACCACCAACAGGTAATGTTTCTTATATAGAATTACCAATTTCTGATACTTCTCTTTTACCTTCTGTTATGCAGGCTCCTACTCCTGAACTAAAGCCACTCCCTGATCACCTCAAATATGTATTCTTGGGAGAAGAAGAAACACTTCTTGTTATCATCTCCAACAAGCGTGGAAATGATCAAGAGGCAAAGCTAATCTAAGTTCTTAAAGAACACAAAACTGTAATAGGTTGGACCATAGCTGATCTTAAGGGAATAAGCCCTTCTACATGTATGCACAGAATATTGATGGAAGAAGGAGCTAAACCATCTAGGCTGCCTCAAAGAAGGCTAAATCCACCTATGATGGATGTAGTGAAGAAAGAAATTCTTAAATTATTGGAGGTTGGGGTAATATACCCTATTTCAGACAGTCATTGGGTTAGCCCAGTGCAAGTGGTTCCCAAGAAAATAGGAATAACTGTGGTGAAAAATCAAAATGAGGAATTGGTACCCACCCGGATTCAAAATGGGTGGAGGGTTTGTATAGATTATAGAAAATTAAATTCTGTAACCCGAAAAGATCATTTTCCTTTACCTTTTATTGATCAAATGCTTGAAGGATTATCTGGTAAACCTTACTATTGTTTTCTTGATGGTTATTCAGACTATTTCCAGATTGCAATTGCTCCGGAAGACCAGGAAAAGACAACCTTCACTTGTCCATTTAGGACATTCGCATATAGGCGCATGCCATTTGGGCTTTGTAATGCCCCTGCCACTTTTCAAAGGTGTATGGTTAGCATATTCTCATATTACCTTGAAAACTTTATTGAGGTATTTATGGATGATTTTTCAGTTTATGGGAATTCATTTGATGATTGTTTGCATAACCTTTCACTAATGTTGAAAAGATGTCAAGAAACTAACCTTGTTTTAAATTCTGAAAAGTGTCATTTTATGGTTGAACAAGGTATAGTTTTAGGCCATGTTGTCTCAAAAAGAGGAATAGAGGTAGATAAGGCAAAGATTGATATTATACAAACTCTACCTTATCCCACTTGTGTGCGGGAAGTTCGTTCTTTTCTTGGCCATGCAGGTTTTTATAGGAGATTCATAAAGGACTTTTCTAAGAAAGCAGTACCTATGTGCAAACTGCTTCAGAAGGATGTCTCTTTTGAATTTGATGGAGAATGCAGGGAAGCTTTTGACAAATTAAAAGAGTCCTTGATTTCAGCTCCAATCATCCAAGCACCATATTGGAACATCCCTTTTGAAATTATATGTGATGCCAGTGACCATGCAGTTGGAGCAGTACTAGGCCAAAGGATTGGAAACACATCCCATGTGATATATTATGCCTCCAGAATACTGAATGAAGCCCAAAAGAACTATACCACCACTGAAAAAGAACTCTTAGCTGTAGTCTTTGCATTAGAAAAATTTAGATCATATTTAATATGCACTAAAATTATTGTTTTTACTGATCATGCAGCTTTGAGGTATTTGGTGATGAAAAAGGAGGCTAAACCTAGGATAATCAGATGGGTGCTACTGCTTACAGAATTTGATTTGGAGATTAGAGACAAGAAAGGGTCTGAAAACAGTGTAGCAGATCACCTAAGCCACCTGACACATGTGGAAGAAAAATTGAAAATTGAAGAATTATTTCCAGATGAAAATTTATTTTCAATTTCCATTCATATGCCATGGTATGCAAACATTGTAAATTATCTGGCTACTAATCAGTTACCTCCTCTTTTAACCAGGGCAACTAAAAATAGGATCAAGAGTGACGCCAAATACTACATATGGGACAATCCTTACCTTTGGAAGCAATGCTCAGATCAAATTATAAGAAGGTGTATTCCTAATTCTGAAGTTTTATCCATTCTAACCTTCTGCCATTCTTATGCATGTCGTGGACATTTTGGAGCAAAAAGGACAACAAAGAAAGTTTTAGATTGCGGTTTTTACTGGCCTACCATATTCAGAGATTCATACCATTTTTGTAAGTCATGTACAAACTGTCAAAAAATAGGTAATATCTCTAGGAAAAATGAGATGCCTCAAACACCAATATTGTTTTGTGAAATTTTTTATGTTTGGGGCATTGATTTCATGTGACCTTTTCCTTCATCAGCTGGATATAATTATATTTTGTTGGCTGTGGATTATGTCTCAAAGTGGGTAGAAGCTAAACCCACTAGGACTGATGATTCTAAAGTGGTTGCAAATTTCATTAAATCTCATATCTTCTCAAGATTTGGGGTTCCAAGAGCTTTGATAAGTGACTGGGGAACACATTTTTGCAATAGGACTATTGAAGCCCTATTAAAGAAATATAATGTCACTCATAATTTGTCAACTGCATATCACCCCCAGACCAACGGGCAAGCTGAGGTATCCAACAGAGAAATCAAAAATATCATTAGTAAGACAATAAATCCCAACCGCCGGGATTGGAGTCTCAGATTAGATGATGCTCTATAGGCATACAGGACAGCCTATAAGACCCTAATTGGTATGTCCCCATACAGGTTAGTATTTGGTAAAACTTGTCATCTTCCAGTTGAATTGGAACATAAAGCATTTTGGGCTATAAAGAAATTTAACATGAATGTGGAAGAAAGTGGAGAATGCAGGAAATTACAACTTCAGGAATTAGAGGAAATTAGAAACGAGGCCTACGAAAACACAAATATTTATAAGGCCAAAACTAAACTCCTACACGATCGTATGATTTTACGTAAGGAGTTTAGCAAAGGACAGAAAGTTCTCCTCTACAATTCTAGGCTCCGATTGTTTCCAGGTAAATTTCGTTCTAGATGGGAGGGACCATTTATTGTTACTGATATTTTCCTTCATGGTGCAATTGAAATAAAGAGCATGGATAACTAGCAGAGCTTCAAAGTCAACGGGCATAGGCTTAAACCTTACTATGAAGGATTTCAGCAAGAGGAAGCACAATGGATAACTTTTCAAGACCCTCATTGATATTTTTTGGATCTATGTCGAGCCAACGACGTAAAACAAAGCCGCTGGTTGGGAGGCAACCCAGCATCCATTCTTCTTCTTCTTAATTTTTCTTTTCATAGTTTATTTTTTCTGTTAAAAAAAAATTCTGATCTGCGGACGCGCATATGTGCCGCGGCACTCTAGAACAGCGCCGCGACGCTACGAACCCAGAATGGGTGAGCGTCGCAACGCGGAGCGCTGCGGCGCTCTCTATAAGAGCATCGCGATGCTCTTCTTTCCCCCTTCCGTTTTTGCTTGCTTCTCACATCCCCACTCCACTTTCTTGCGTGGAATCGACCATATCCACCTCCTACTACGTTATCTTACTGAAATTACATGATTTTTCATCTTCTTTTGCAGGATTATACACTTCTTTCAGCTTTTGGCTTGGATTCAATGGCAATTTTCTAGGGTTCTCAAGCAATTTTGATCTCAAACTTTCCACCCACAAATCACGCTGAATTTGAGTGCACACTAGGTGTTTGATAAAACGCCCCAATGAGTTTGCCAAGTGCAATGGCCCTAAAAACTTCCAAATTAGGCATCTCTAAGAGGAAGAACAGAGCTGAGGACCCTCCAGCATTCGACACCGTAGCTTTTGTGACTGAAGCGGTTTATTAACACCACATCAAAGTGGTGGTGCATAAACCTATAGTTCCAGAATGTGGATTTCTTATCACCGAAGGGCTACCTCACAGAGACAATATCCTCCATAGGCATTGGGAGATTTTCTGCAGGAATCCAGAACCAGGAGTTATTCCCGTAGTTCAGGAGTTCTACTCCAATGCTACTGTTCACGAACGTCATCAAGCATGGGTTAGAGGTAAGATGGTGCCATTCACTCCGCACGCTATTAATGAATTCTATTCCCTGCCTGATATTGAGGATGATGAATATACGGTGCTTCTTCAATCATATATTGACTTTGACGACGTTATTTGCACTCTATGCTACATGGGGGCCTCCTAAAAATTGGATAGCAATGGCCATCCGTTATACCTTGCTTGAGCTGACAGGACTAAAGTGGCTAAAGCATGGCACTATTTTGTGTCAGCCAGATTCATGCACAGCCTCAACATGAGTCAAGCCAGGGGGGAAAGGGCCATTTTGCTTTATGTAATACTAAAAGGGCTTTCTATTGATGTAGGCAAGGTTATTCATAGGCAGTTATTCGGCTGTATCAGTGCTAGAGGTGGATCCCTATTTGCCCCTAGTTTAATTACTGGTCTATGTCAGAAAGCGGGCATAAGCTGGGATTCCACTGAGGCTCTCATTCACCCGATGAAGCCTATTTCCTATGCAGACATCCAAAAATACAAGGGTCATGAAGAAGCAGCAGAGGAGGAGCTAGGGATTCAGCCAATACCTACAGAGGAACCGGGAAGCAGCTTAGCTCCACCACCATCCCAGCATACCATTGAAGATTTGTGGGAGCGCACAGAGTATCTGAGCCATCAAATGAACGATCTGGCCCTCTATCATGCGCACAGAGTATCATCATGCATGTTTTAGCCAGTTAGCTTATGCCCTGAACCTCCCGATTGCTTTCCCGGCACCTCCTGAACCACCCTTTAGGCCTGCACCTGAGCATGATGAGATGGATGGTGATCACTAGTCAGGGAAGTTTCACTGAACCCCTCCTTATGTTTTTATTTGCCCCTTTTATATTCTCTTTTATATTCTTACATTGGGGACAATGTATGTTTTTAAGTGTGGGGGGGTCACTTTATGATTCAGCTGGATGACTGTATAATAAATCATACACTTGTGCACTTTCCTACTTTGATGCATAACTATAATTTTATGATATGTTCATTTTTAATCTTGTCATGAGGTGAGCATGTGAACAAAATTTCAATTTATGAGTTTGTGATAGCTGAACCAATAGCCAATGATATAATTGTTTAAATTGTTTATAGCTCTTGGGAGATGTAGGAAAGTCATAATTATGTGTAATTTTAAATTCTTTTCAATTTATGATTACCTATTTTCTAAAAATCCTGAAATTCTTTTGCACAGTAATTTTGGATATTTAATTTGTCTTTTACTTAGAAAAAGATTATAACTCAAAAATATTTTATGATCTCTTTTAAATTTCTAGAACTTATTTAAATGCTACTTGAGGCGAAATCCTAGGCTAATACTAACAATTAGGAGATGATTTAGGCATTTTTTTATGAGATTGAGCCTTTCAAGCTTAACCCAAACAAGTGAATATCCTTAGAACCTCCATTTTGAGCTTAATTAACATTTTATTCTATACCCACAAAATAGCCAAGACCAAATTTTGTGATTGATACCTTTATTTTTTCTACCTGATTCACTCACTCCATGATTAATTTCTGAATATTTGTTTTATAGATCTATATTAATGAAAGGGTGGAAGGGTGGAGCAAGGACAAAAGAAAGGAAATATATATATATATATATATATATATATATATATATATATATATATATATATATATATATATATATATATATATATATATTCTCAAAAGACTAATGAAAGTCTATCCAGTGATTGAAAAAGGAAGAAATAGAGAATTAAAGAAAAGTAGAATGCAGAGAAGCAAGGAAATAAGTGTGGAGGAAAAACTTCCCCAATCTTGAGAATTAGCTCAAATAGATCAGAGTTAATCATGTGATGTTGGGAGATTGAGCTTTAAAATTATATCTTTTATCTCACCCCATAGCCTAGCCACATTACAAGCTAAGTTAAGTCCTTTTGATCCTAAGAAGTAGTTTTAGCCTACATTAGTGGAGAGTAGCATGAAAAATAAGCCTATGGAAATTTTAAATAGAGAGCCATGCTATAATTCCTGAGATATATAAGCTCATTTAGGTAAAAGAAAATTAAATTATCCAAAGACACACACACACTATGGATTTTAGGGAATAAAATTATAAATTGCATTTGAATTATATGTTGCACATGGTCATGAAATTTTCTGAAATTTCTTCAAGAGTATACAATTTTCACTATGAGGCAGCATATTGGTAAGCCATTCACTCATTTCATATATTGAATTCTGTTTACATGAATCAAAGTTTGCTTGAGGACAAGTAAAAGAGTAAGTGTGGGGATATTTGACATGCTATAAAATAAGCATGTTTTTTACATGTTTTAAGTTGTTTTTTATTTAATTTTAGTAGAAAATAGATATGAATTGATTGAGTGTTGTGTTTTGTGTTTTAGGAATAATAAAGAAGAAAAGAAGAGAAAAATAAAGAGAAAATCATAGAAAAATGATGATTCCTGACCTTTTGTCAGTAATTGAGGCATATCTCACTCATTCAGACTCCGATTAAGGTGATTTCAGAGGCTATGGAAAGAGGAGACATAGAGCTACAACTTTCATGTTCGGTACTTTGACAAACTCCAGAAGATTCTAGGCGCCGCAGTGCTCACAATGGAGCGCCGCGGCGTTACACAGCGCGCCGCGGCGCTGTGCTACCCAGGAGGGAGCGCCACGGCGCTCAACCCAGCAGGCCACAGCGCTCGATCATGTTCAACATAGCCTGCCGCGACGCTGACAGGGAGCGCCGCGGTGCCCCGTGGCAGAATCTTCGTAGCGCCCGTGAGCCGTAGGGGACTTGCTGTTTTCGCGATTTTAGGTCATTTTCGCTCAAAATTGAAGGGAATGGACAGGAATTTGACCTAAAATACGTTCTTACTTCGATTAGGAGGGGAAAGTCTATAAAAAGAAAGGAAAGCAACCAGAGAAGGCATCCAATTCTTAACCGAATTCTTCATCTACATTCTTCAATTCTTCTTTTGTTTATCTTATGGCTCTGCGTGGCTAATTCTCTTTAGTTGGTTGAGGTGAGTTGAAACCTCAAGGGATTTTTTATACATTGTGAGATGTGGATCTGATGTTATTATTTCAATTTGTTTTGAATATTGATTGTTCATCTGTTCTTATTTTTAATGATTATTCATATGATTGCTAGGAGGCCTACTAGTATTTCGTCTGTTTTAATCTACAGCTGAATTGTGTTTTGAACAAAGTTTTTAATTCTGCGATTCGTGAGGCAAATAGGTTTGAGGGTTTTGGATTATAAATCATTGAACCTATGATGAATGATTGACTAAATTAGATATAGCCGATGTGTTTATATTTGTTTAGCTCTATCAGTTTCTCTAGTTCTTCATGCGATTAACAAGTTATATTTTACCGATGTGCTAAAAGATGGCTTGTTGATTAGGGTTTTATTAGTGTGATTATCATTACTTTGCTAGGCTTAAGGAGAAACAGGGTTAAAACCCCAATGATAGATGTTCATTTACAGATTGATTATGTTGTCGATGATCAATGTATTCCCTTGACGGTGGATACCAACTGAAACCAACGTCTTTATCATTAATCACTTTCGCTTATTTATTTTCATTATTGTTTACTTTACTTAACTTGCAATTATCAATTCCCCCCTTTTTAATCACATAAGGTAATTCCAGTCTTTTTGGGATCGACCCTTACTCCCACTACTAGAGGTTAGTTTTGAGGTAAGGTATCAATTTGGGTGCACCTGCGACAGTGCGCACTAATGGCGCCGCGGCGCTCCCTTGTGAGCGCCACGGTGCCCAGAATATTCCAGATTTTGCCGAAGTACTGAACATGAAAGTTGTAGCTCTATGTCTATTCTTTCCATAGCCACTGAAATGACCTTAATCGGTGTCCGAATGAGTGAGATATGCCTCAATTAGAGACAAAAGGTCAGGAATCAGCATTTTTCTATGATTTTCTCTTTATTTTTCTCTTATTTTCTTCTTTATTATTCCTAAAACACAAAACACAACACTCAATCAATTCATATCTATTTTCTACTAAAATTAAATAAAAAGCAACTTAAAACATGTCAAAAACATGCTTATTTTATAGCATGTCATGGGCACGAGAAAACTAATTAATTGTATTCCATGGTTGGCATAGAACTTAATGGACTTAGGTTGAACTAAGAACTACGAGAGTAGGCAATTGGATTAACCTAGGTACGATTAGTAACGCTTGAAAGAAGTTGCTAGTTAATTAAGGCTAAACCATCCCCAATAACCTAGATAATTGTAATTAGAGGTACTTGTTGAATGTTGAATATCATAAGTGTGGTGAACGCTAATCCTAGGCTTTTATTAATTGAATTACTTGTTAGTTTAATTGTGACAAACTTTCTATCACATTACATCGATTTAGATAGCATATTTTGTATCATTCTAGTAATTGACATTGCTTTCTGTGGGCTACGACCCATACTCGCCGGGTTGGCTACAGCTATGCTGTGCGCTTGCGATAAATTAGTAAAATACACACACAACACCCAAGAACACACACACATTTGGAATGTCATAATCATGCACAAGACTAACACAAATGTAATCCATTATTTTATTCTTCTGAATCCCTAATGTGTGTGTGTTCTTGGGTCAATAAATTCCCTTTTACTCGGTTGAGTTTATATATCCCAAAATTTTGGTTGTAGATCTCTAATTAGTTTAGGATTTTCATATGCTTATTTTTCATGCCACTCTCCACTAATGTAGGCCAAAACTACCTCTAAGATCAAGAGGACTTTATTTAGCTTGTAATGTGGCCAAGGTATGAGATAGTATAAAGGATACAAATTTAGGCTCAATCACCCAGTACCACATGATTAAATATGATATATTGAGCTTTTTTAAAATTTGGGGAGATTTTCCCCCACACTCATTTTCTTGTTTCAATTCAATTTAATCCATCATTTTCCTCAATTCTTTAATTTTTTTTCACCCACAACATCTTCTTTTATCCTCTTTGGATTTTTTCTTCTCTTTCCTTTGCATAATTCTTTTTTTTCTTTGTATAATTCTTTTCTTTTCCTTGCTCCACCCTTCCACCCTTTTGTAAATAAAACTCTATAAAACAAGTATTCAGGAAAATAATCATGGAGTGATTGAATAGGATAAAAAATAAGGATATTCATGCAAAATTTGGCTTTCGGCTCATTTGTGGCTTTTAGAAGGAAAATATCATTAAGCTCAAAATAGAGGAGATCATGAGATATTTTGTGCAAAAATATTTTAGGATTCTCCACTGGATTATATAAACCTTCTTTAAGTAAAAGGTAAATTGAACGCCCAAAGTTATTGTGCAAAAATATTTTAGGATTCTAAAGTCAAAAGTAATAAATTGTAAAAGGGATAAAATTGCACACAACCATGAATTTTCTACATTTTTCAAGAGTTAAAGAAAATTTGGATAGTAATATCATTGGCTGTTGGTTGTGCCTAACATCCCAAAACATAAATTGAAACACTCACACAATCACTCAACTTGCTAAACGCAATAAAAGTACATTAATAGTAAAACATCAGAAATTTAATGCTCAAAATAGGGTCACAATTATTTAGACAAATATACTTCCTCCCCCACACTTAAACTTTACATTGTCCTCAATGTAAAAGAAAGATAAGAATAAGGAAGGATATTTGAAGAGATGTAAGTGAAGTGAACTTCCTTGAATTTGTTTAGAATGGAATAAGAGTATTGCATTACTAGTCCCTGAATATTTCTGATTTCCACTTTTTTTAACTAAGTTGGGTTGCCTCCTAATAAGCGCATTTGTTTAATGTCGTTGGCTCTACTCCAAGCTCCTTATGTCATTCAAGGAGGATTTTTGATGTCCACTTTGAATTGGCTTTCCAGTGGATTTGTAGAATTTTGAGGTTCAACTGCATTATGAGGTGGGAAATCAACATTAATCAAAAGTTTACTTAAATAAGAACTTAACTTACCTGAAAATAACTAATGTCTTTAAGTGGCTATGGAGGCTCTTTAACCCTAGGTTAGAATACTGCAAAATAGAAGGTATAGGTATCTGATTAGAAATTGGTAACAACATAGAAAGATCCTTACTTGTTTGCTGCACTTCTAGTGCTTCCTCTCCTGCTATAATTTTCTCTTAGAATTTGGCATTTAGGGTAGATTCCATAGCCTCTTTCTTAGTAGGCTTACTAGTGTCAACTTCCAAGTCATCGGTTTCATTCAGTGTAGAATTTTCTTCTTTTTCCCCTAATGATGTTGAGGCTGGACTTTCAATTTCTAAATTTTGAGCCTTTAGCCGACTGACTGTTGTTGCTAGTTGACCTATTTTATTTATTAAGCATTGGATGCTGGCCCTTACCTCTTGTTAAAATTGATGAGTATTATGTGCAAGAGATTTAATGATTTCTTCTAAAGAACTACTTACCTGAGAATCCTGAGATGCAGTATGTCTAAGATAATAGGCATGTTTATTATGCTAAAAATTTGTAAAATCTTATTCTTCAGGCCAATTTTTTGCATTCCCATGCCTAAAGTTGGGATGATCCTTCCATCCAGGATTATACATGTTTAAATAGGAATCATACCTCCCTTGTGGTGGCTCAGGGAAAACACTAACCATATTTACTTGCTCAAATAATTCTTCATAGAAAGTTAGGTACCCATTAGAAGGATGCCCCATGGCTGAATGATTTCCATAGCACTTCTCACTTTGCATATTTTCTACACGTTGACGAATAAGAGAAGTTAAATTTGTAAGTTGCTGTTCAAGGGAAGAACTACATACCTCACTAGCATGTCTTAATGGAGAGCCTAGCCAAGTGCTAAATTGTTGAAAATTGGCTGCCATATCCAAAGTTATGAACAAAAAGAAAAGAAAAATCACAAAAGGTAAATAGACACAGTCCTCGGCAACAGTGCCAAAATTTGGTGCATACTGTTGCAGGTACACCTAAATTGATACCTTACCTCTCAACTAATCTGTAGTAGTGGGAGTAAAGGTCAAAGCCACAGAGACTGGTGTTACCTTATGTGATTGAGAAAAAAAGGAGATTTGATAATTGTAAATAGTAAAACAAATAATAATGAAAGTAGTTAAGAGAATAATTAATGAGAAAGGCGTTGGTTTCGGTTAATATTCACATCAAGGGATTGCATTGATCACTGACAAAATTATCAATCTTAAACCAAATATCTACCATTGGGATTCTATCCCTGTTCCTCCTTAAGCCTATCGAATTGATAACAATCGTACCAATTAAACCCTAATTAATAAGATATCCTCTAGCACATCGGTAAAGTCTAACCTATTCATTGCATAAAGAACGAGAGAAACTGATAGAACTAAATAAATATAAGCATATCGGTTATATTTAATTTAGCTGATCATTCATCATAGGGTTAATGATTTATAATCCAAAATCCTTACTCTTATTTTCTTCATGAATAAAGTAATGAAAACTTTGTTCAAAACCTAATTCAGCAGTAGATTATGACATACAATATACTAGTAGACCTCCCTAGCAATCATATGAACAATAATTAAGAAAAGATAAAAGTAGATGAATAATCAATACCCGGTTAAGATTGAACTAAAAAAATTAATTCCAAATCTCACAATGCATAAGGATCCTTTGTGGTTTCAATCTTCCTCTACCAACTAAAAATAAATCAGTTGCGTAGGGCCATAAGAAATCTAAACAAGAATTAAAAAAGGTAATTAAGAGCTTGAATGATTAAATTGATCCCCTTAATGCTTGCTTTCTCACTCTTTTATAGATTGATTCCTCCTTAAGGAAGTAGGGTTGTTTCTACGTTAAATCTCGGCCCATCAAGCTTCATTTGGAGTTAAAAAAACCTAAACTTCGCGATCTCAGCATTCTGGTGTGACAATGAGTGCCACAGCGCTTCAAAAACTCACTGACGGGGCGCCAGGGTGCTCTAGTTTTGACACTCGGGCGCACCAGCATTGTGGCTCAGGTGTCATGGCACCCATTGCTTTTGGGAAGCCAACGCCGTGGCGAGCTACTGAGCACTGCGTCGCTCCGAATCTGTAATGACGCAATGCTATGGAACTCTATTACGAGCACCGCGATGCCTAGAAAATTCCTGAATTTTTCAAAGTGCTGAACAAAAAAGTTGTAACTCTATGTCTCTTCTTTCCATAGCCGCTGGAATCACTTTAATATAATCTAAATTGAAGTATATATGCCAAAATTAGTGACTAAAGGTTAGGATTCCTCCTGCTACACTATGATTCTGATTTTCGAGCTTTATAACGCTATTAAATCTCCCGAATTTGAAGAAGTGTTCAACAATGAAGTTCTAGATAATTGTTTTATCGCTTCAAGCCTCTTGAATCACTTTGATTGGAGTTCATATGAGGGAGATAAGTTCTAAACAGTGCTAAAAGGTCTGAAATCACTACAATTCAGCATTTTTCCATGAATTTCTTTTCTTTTTCTTCTCTTTTCTTCTTCCTTTGTTCTTGCAACACAAAATACAAAACTAAGCTAATACCTAATCATATTTTACTTAAATCAAACAAAAATTAAGTTTAAAGGTATTAATGTCATGCTCAATTAAGATCACATCAATAGAAAAATAATCAAAAGTTAATAATGAGTTATGGGATGAAAAGCAATGCATAAACAAATAATTTTTCCATTTATGAATAGAGCAACACACACCATAAAAAATATACTATCTAAAGGGGGATAAGGATCCTTTGTTGTGCCCAAGGAAAATAACAGCTCAAAACATAGTGTTTCATCTTACTAAAATGCTGTGTTTTGAACACATCACATCACATCACCCATAGGCCTCCAAGCAATTGATTAAAGTAACTAGTCGACTGGTTCAGTAGCAGTTAGCTACTAAATTTTGGCAATAAAGCAACTAAGTGACTACTCAGTGCACCAGTTGATGCACACCCACCAAGCAACTAAACATGCACTAAGTGATTACTTTATTAGCTACTTAGAAGAATTTAACAGATTCAGTTGCCTAATATAGGCATCATTTGACTAGTATTAGTTGAAATTATGTAAAATAGTTGATTACCTAATCCAACAGTCGACTGATATTCCCCTTTAAATTTAGAATCCCCAAAATGTTTTTCATTATTTATCCTAAAAAAATCCTCATTTTCTAATTATAGCCAAAAACTTCATCCTAAACACCATCTAAACCAAAACCCCCATATCAAATCTATTATTTATCTCCAAATTTCCATAAAATTTTACAAATTATAGTAATTATGTATTCTCATTTCACATTTCTTGCTCTTTTTACCAAAATGTAGCGTTTTGTCTAAAAGCTATGTTTTGATAATGTAGCATAGAAACCTTGAACCGCTACAGAGCAAGAAACATGAATGGGATTGGTGAATAAAGCAGTAACATACTAGCAAGAAATTGAGTTACTAATTTAAGCAATAATAAAGTAGCAGGAATTGGATTTGCTAAATGAAGTAGTCACAAAGGAGCGTGAAATAGATCATTCTATAGAGGTTGATATGAAGCCTAAGATATGTATAGAATTTGATACCTTAGAAGCAGCATATAAGTTTTAGGTTGACTATAATCAAAAAATAGGATTTGCAGCTAGAAAGCATTATTTTAATCATGGTAGAAAAGACGAATCCATAACTTCATACAAATTTTTGTATTGCAAATACAAGTTTCAAAAGGTTGATAAAAGAGATATACTGACTGTAAATCCTCAGCAGGAGACTAGGATCAATTGTAAAGTAAGAATACGAGTCACACTTAAGAATGGAAGATATGAAGTTAATGACTTTATTGAGGAACATGATCACCCACTACATATTCTAGAAAATGGTTCACATGCTAGCATCACAACATAAACTATCTGAAGTTCAAGCCTATGAGATTAAGTTGGCTAAGGATTTCAGGCATCAATAGAAAGCATCTTTTGATTTGATGAGTAGGCACGTGAGAGGAAGGGCTAATCTTCATTATATTTGATTTGCAATAGCCCGTAGTTTCCAAATGGTTAATAAATAATTATATTTAGTTTAAATGATTATATTTTGCCTTAAATGATTTTTGTTCCACCTTAATAAGTTTGTTTTTTCTTGAATAAGTATATATTTTTTTTAATATCTATATGAAGTTTATTTTATGTTGTGTTAAGGAAATTTATGAAAAAGGAGCATAATTAGGGTTTATATATATATATATATATATATATATATATATATATATATATATATATATATATATATATATATATATATATATATAAATTTAGAGAATTTCATTTTTTATGTTATATGGTTTTATTGGGAAATTATGTTATAGGATAGTTTAAGGTTAAGGGTAAAATGGTAATCTTCAAAGGTTTTAGGGGTAAAAGTGGAATTTTTAGAAGTTTTAAGGGCTAAATGGTAAATGACTAAGTAACCTCTCTAGAAAAAATCATTAGGCATAAGATTTTATGGTCAAATTGTTGCAAAAATTGTTGGGTGTTATCTTTGAGGGTTCCAAACTCTCTTGTCTCTAGATACCCTTATTTTTTTTCTCTAAAATTTCTATAACTTTTGGATATCCAATTGCAACACCACCACCACCAATGGATTCAAAATGATGAGAACTATAAATTTTGTCAATTGGTTTCACCCAAAATGCCCAAGAAATAGTAAGAATTTGGAGGAGAAAACCTTAATAGGTGAGTCTCGAAACTTATATTTAAAGTATTCAAAATGCAAAACTAACCCTATAGATTGATTCAGGGGATTGAAAAAACTTTTGAGCCACAATTTTATAGCCAAAACACATTCACAACTGTTACAATAGCCACCCATTATGGCGATGCTTGAGGCCTAGTTGCAGGGTTCTTCCTAGTGTATGTAGCGCATGTGACAACAACTTATTTCATTGATCAACATTGACTGAGCTCTCAAAGGTAAAAGTTTACAATTTTGGAGTTATTTACAAGGTTTTTGGAACTTCCAAACTTAATTTTAGGGTCAAGTTCATCAAAATCTAATGGAAAACATGGGTTTTGAAATTGTGCAAATTGGAACCCCTTGTTTTGGTGAGTAAATATGTAGATTATAACATATGGAAGCATTTTTTTATTTTTAAAGTACACGTGGTAACTTTTGTGATAATAATTTGGAACTAGATTTTATATATGCATATAAAGCAATAATTTTTGCTATTTGTGGTTTTGAAATTTAGGATTCTAAGAGTATGGTTAAGTAATTTCTTGGGGTGTATTATTTAGTAAGAGGAATGGAAATAAGTTTATCTATTTGATAAATTTGTAACGTAGAGAATGACTTTAGAATGATAATTGGTGATAATGTAAGTAATTAAGGATTTGCATAAGTGTCATCTTGGGTTCTTTGTTAAAAGATGTGAATTGTGTAAAGTTAGTATAACCAAAACATAACTTGCTGAAGTGGAAGTTATGGACTATGTTATTATAGTTAGATGAAGAAATAAAATTCATAATTACTCAAGGTATCAAGTAAATGGATACAAAACCTTAATTTAAGTTTGAAAATGGATGTGAGTAGTAGCTCTAAATATGTGAATCATTATAAGTGACTGTTAATTTGAAGTACACATAGTGAATCTAAAGTTGTAACAAATTAGGATGGATCTAAAGGTTATTTATGAGGACAATTGATAATGGAAATGTTAGACAATTATGAATTTATTGTGAATAATGATTTTGTATGTATATTGTGATTATGTACAACTTAAATAATTTTTTCTAGTATCCAAATGAAATAGTTTTTATTATTTAATCTGGTTATCTAGAATAAATATTCTAAAGTTATGTAATATGTTATTTGAAATGAAATTAAGTAATTTAATGTTTTGTAGATAGGATTGTCTAAATTGAATAAAATATTTTGAGGTTTTAATGAAAAAGTAAAATGATTATTTATGTTATAGGTTACTAATTATATTCTGAGGTAAAATAATAGATTCTATTATGGAAATTTTGAAATGTATTTATCTGAAGAGATGATATGTTCATTGTGCATCTCATTATTTTGATATAAAATATAAGTGGTATAGGAGAGATTTGATTTCAGAAACACTGTCTGCTAGTAGCAGAAGATGCTAACCCTATGTACCTTGAAACCTCAATTATAAAAAGGGCTGCTAGCCTTATGTGTTGGCTAACACACGGAATATGTTATGTTATGTTTTGTAAAGGAGAGTAGTAAGCCTCCTATTATTCTCAACATAAATATAATGAAGAT